>NEWO01000328.1:355462-419132 GCA_003013225.1 Phalaenopsis aphrodite | reverse complement strand
TAGATGAGAGCTTAAACAAGGTCCCAAACAAGTCATTAGTCTTTATAAAGCGAATAAGAGCTTAAAATCAAGTAACATGTAAGCCAAGGTTTCATGTGTAGCTGATAAAGAGATTTAACAAATATCGAACGGAAAGCAAATATTATTAATGAATTCAAATTGAAAATTATAACAAAACAATTTGGAAATCTAAATATTACAACAAAACAACACGCAACACTAGAACTAGGGTGAAGATGTTGTTGGGTAGGGGTTTGGACCTCTGGGGCGGAGGCGGTCAAATGGCAAGTTGAAAGGTGGTGGAAGGTGATGACAGCAAAGGGAAGTCGGCAAGTGGCGAAGGCAGTGATGGAAGGGTGATCCTGAGAGGCGGCGACAAGCTAGAAGGGGTACAATGGCGGGAAGGCAACGAGGCTGAGTAAAACAACTTGGTTGTTTTCTTGGGAGCAGCAACGAGAGCGATGGGAGAACTATGTAGAAGGAAGTAGGAAAGCGTAGAAGAGGATACACACCAGAAACAAAATACAACCAGAACATGGCTCAAAACCCTTGGATACAACCGGAGCTCGACTCAGCCCAAGACTTGGAATTAACACAGGTATGGACGGTCGAATGGTGAAAGTTAAATTTTTCAGCATTCATATTCTAAAACTAACATTTAATAAATGAAAATGTCACTACAAAAAATAAATTAAATTAATACATTCAAATTTAACTCATTTTTTATTGTTTACATCTTTTATAAATATTTTCTTTTATATTTTTCATCTTATAATCAAATAATTAAATCTGAAATATTAGTTTAAAACAACAGTGAGCTAGTCTTATCCAGCAAGTACTCATACCCTTAAACTCTAGTAACATAATGAAAAAAAAAATTAATATGCATGTCAATTATGTAAGTCAATATAAAGCATATGATGATTTGTATTATCTATTATGGTCATTTAAGGTGATTATAAACATTAATTGTGTCATTGTATCGTTTACATACTAATATATTTTTAATTTGTATATAACTGTCACAGGAGCACGTTCTAAAACTTGTACCAATGAAAACACATCAATATCAATATTCTTTTTATTTACGTGCGAGTATTTTAACATTCTCCCTCTAGTACCATAAAAGAATGAACTTCATCATAACTAATCATGCGCAAACAATCATTCTATATAGTCCATAACATTCACATTTTCATGTTATTCAATATGTAATATTTAATACTATAATGACTAAAACTTTTCGTAATGAGATACTATAAGCATTCATATCAAAATGATCGATAAAATTTAAGAATAGAGAAATCATAAATGCATTAACCAATTCATCAATAACAATTAATACGACTAATCTAGAAGAAATACAAATATACTACTATAACTTAATAGTGGTATTCACATTGATTTCACCTTATAAAATAATCCCTTCAAAATTCTTTAACTTGTTTTGCCTATAATTCATGATTTATATTTTCATCATAATTAAATATTAATAAAATAATTTTTTTTAATAAATTTAATAAAAGTAAACTCAAGCTTCACCTCCTTATCTCATCTTCTTTTGCATTAACAATGATCTCGATCTCCCTTAATCTCAATTTAACTACTTGAAAATTCATAACCACTAATATTATTTTATAGAATTTAATATAAATTAATAATATTTAATTAATTTGATGAAATAATTTATATAATTAAACTATGAACTCTACTCACGGATTAAACTTCAATCCCTTATGCACGAACTTCTTCCTTTCTTTGTTTGCTTAGGGCACGGTTAGCACGAACCTACTCGGCTTGACCGCCCGGGAAATTTCTTCAGCTTCACACGATTGCACCTTCACCTAAATCCTTCCTCTCCTTCTCATTCTTCTTCCTATTCGCGCATAAAGGCTTGGTCCTCCTTCCAACTCATGCTTCCAAAAGCAAAACCACAATAACCTGCGCTCACATCGCTCCCAAGAATAGTACCACAACTTTGCCTCGCAATCTAGGATTGCAGGTGAAGAACCAGAAGCCTCAATGAATGAATTCAAAGCTCCCCCCTAACCCCGGGAGACTGACGTGAGATGGCTAGGGTTGAACCATGCTTTGGGTTTAGCAAGGGGTTGTTGGTTAAGTAGGGAGGTTGAACCGGCCGACCCTAATTTGGGTTGGAGGTTTGCAGCCTCCCCCCTAGTGATCTTAGTTTATTATACATATGTTGTTATTTGGTTTTAAGGTTCAGTTTTGTGCTTTAGAATTTTGTCCAGCTCGCCGCCGCTGGCTTTTTCCCTCTAGGGTTGCATTTGAAGATGAGAATGTGTTCCGATTGTAACTGGCCTGATGTGATTATCTTCTCTAAGGGTTCGAGGAGTGCTCCGCTTGTAACTTGCTCTCGCGGGGATAGTTATCCTTTACCTATTCCCCTTAACTATTTGTTGTCCACCGACGAGTGCAACCCCCTTGTCCACCTTACTATTGCGTCGTAGTTCCCATCCCACGCCCAACCTGCTGCCTGGAATCCATCCCACGCCCCTATTTGCTGCCTGTAATCCATCCCACGACCCCAACCTACAACCGTCAGACCCTCTTCAACCTTTTTGTTCCACCTATCGCCCTCTCCCCATCTCCGAGCTACTGTCCCAGCCCCTTTTCCCACCTCATGGCTTACCCGCAACCTCCAACCTGCACCCTCCTGCATCCAGCCGTCACCCACGACTTGCATTCTCACTCAAGGATGTTATTCGTATTTGTTGTTGTTTATTTTCTGTTTTGAGGAATCTTCGTTGTAACCTTTTGGAATTTCAACAATAATATTTGCAACTCTATTGTGATTTGGGCTAACTCATATCACCCGGTTAAGGAAGCTCAAGCATTCATTCAATGGATTTGTGGAGAGAGTTTAAAAGATAAAATTAGAGCCTTCATTCATCTAAACAGAGCTAAGCATCGCCCACAATTTATGTAGTGGAATGATTGTACCAACTGTTTGGAAAAGAGGGCTTGCCAAGAGACATCAAAATCTACTATCTCTTTAAAGAATTAAGAGTGCATTGCCTAAACCTTGGTGATGCATACGGCAAGCTGTGTGAACTGGAACATTGATTATAATTTTCTTAGTTGGCCGAAGAAAAAGCCCCAAGACAAATACATTGATAAACTATTGTTTATTGCTGGCGGACGAAGATGCAAATAAAAAACAATCACATGAGTTTTAGCAATGTCAAAAGCAACAGGAAAACAAACCCCGGATAAATTCCAAAATAAAACACAAAATTAGTTTGTGAACACATGCGTACATAACACCTGATATCTTTGTATTTCTATATCTAGCATCTAAATTTTGCTTTTTACATTTGTACCGCCCAAATTTTTCATATCACATAAAAAATATCAATATTTTAACATTTAAAAAGTTAAAATACATATTTTCATGCATAGATAAGGTGATATTATGTAAAAATTGAAGTTTAGGTGTTAGATAGGAAAATAATACATAGAATTGATTGGTATGTGTGTAAATATTCCAAAAATGGAGTGGGCATTTACATACATTCCACCCAATTCCTATGTATTTACATATCTGACACCTAAACTTTACTTTTTACATTTATACCACTCAAATCTTTCTTATCGCATCAAAAATATTATTATTTTAACTTTTAAAAAGTGAAATACATCTTTTCATGCATAGGCAAGGTGGCATATATATGTAAAAATTAAAGCTTAGGCGTTAGATCTGTAAATACATAAGAATTAAGTGTTCTGTATCTAAATCTTCCAGTGAAGTTTTATTCTACCGAGAACATACCTCATCATGTTCCAGAATCCCTCTAACTAGTGCTCGATAACACTTTAAAATTTTCCGAGCTTCGCCATAATTTTTTCCCAGCATTCTGATACAGCAAGTACGGATCAANTTTTCCCAGCATTCTGATACAGCAAGTACGGATCAACAAAATGGCAGATGAAAATTGCTTTTTTTTAATTGTAAATACAATTGTAATACAAGACTTGGTAAACCTAAACTGAGCTATGGACACAACCTTCATCATCAATTTTAGTTTACAGCATCTTGCCTTAAAAGACATGGAACATAGAAATAAATAATGGTAATTAATACATAACACCATAGTCAACTTTAGTAATTGCAATTAAAAAATTGACGTTCAGATCTATTTAGCATATTGGTAATCCAACAGAAATGCAAGAATTTCAACATATTCAAATAATCAAAAGCAAGTGATAAAGCTAAGCAAGAATCTGAAATGATAGTTTTAAAATGTTTTGTATGGCAACTTTCAAAAACAAGCTTTTATAAAACAGACCTAAGTTGTCAGGTATGCATAAACGAAAATTGATGATGCACTAATAAGATGGGTACAACAATGAACAAAATAAATTTTTGAAGAATATTGATGCACGCTGCTGATCTTTAATCACTAAAATAGGTAATTTTAAAAAGAAAATATGTGTACAAGGTATTAAAATGGGCACAGTGGTGTTAAATGTCTAGCTATGTGGGCCCAAATGAATATGGGCAGTATTTCATCGCCACAGGTAATTAATCCTAGGTCCGCAACGATAAAATTTTAATTGATAAATGTGTTCCTTATTAGCATCTTTTAGAGGTCATATAAGTAGACTTCAGTCAAGCCAACCTCAACTAAAGGTCAATTTACTTCAATAAATGTGCGCCTCATCATCAATATTTAGGGGTGATATAAGTAGAGTTCAGGCAAGCCTGCCTCAACTTGAAATCAAAAATTTAAATTCAGTCTGACACAAATTTAAGTAATATCTACTTCAATATTTTGGTGATATAAGTGTTCAATGTAATTAAATTTTATAACATTTCACCTCTTTCTCTATAACATCTCAAGCGCATAATGACAGCAGAAAGAAATCGTTAAATATTAAATTTCCATTGATCCCACACCTTATTGGAAAAAAAATTTCGTAATGTCTATTTCCTTTTTTCAACAAAAAAAGATCCCTTAAAAATAATCACAACTTAAAATTACTCAAAATTTTAGCTTGACTCAAATTTACTTCAACAAATTTCGCATATATTTTGAACTTGAATAATAAACCAAACTTATTGTAAAGTAAATTTCAAGTTTAACCCAAATTGCTCCAATATAGTTTGAGTTAACACAAAAGGTAATTCAATTGTGATTATATATGATATGCCATCTAGTTTATAGAATATAAAACATTTGAATAATATATTATATTTTGTATATCCTAGGTTTTTTTATATAAATAAACAAATAATTTTGAGTCAACTCCAAATCATTTGATTTTTGGTCAAGCTAGCATGACTCGATTGAATTTTGATTTTTAATCAAGTTTGAGTTAAATTAAATTGGTCCAAATTTACTCGAACTCTACACAATGTTAACTCCCATAAGAGCACTTTTGGTTCCTTATTTATTACTAAAAGATTATTGTTAAAACTAAAAAAAGAATTTCACATTTAAAGATAACCAACATGAATTTCAAAAAGCACTTGGAAATAAAGCACGAGTAAGCCCATGATCACAATCTTTTCTTTCATTTTAACTGCAAATAGGTATATTAATAAAATTTAATGAACAATCTTTCAATTTCATTAATGTGCACTTCTAGTTTTGTTGATGAAAAAAAAAGTGCTTGGTTGTGAGATTGACTAATCATCTCGTACCTTACTAAGAAAAAACAATCCAAAATATTTTATTTTAGCTCATTAATACTAATAATTTAATATTTGATGAACCAATGGATGTAAACTTTTTAGAAGGCCGGTTATGCTTTTTTAATGAGTAAATAAATGCCTCCACTATTTTTAAACTTATATGCTTTCTTTCATGTTGGTTTTTTGTTTTTAATCTGCGCCTATTAAATAAATGTAAACAAAAAGACGGCAACTATTATGATATGAACTTTGAATTACTTAATCGGATATAATAATCATGCAATAAGGCAAAAGTAAACAGTAAACATAATTGCAAAACCTTATCTTGCAAAAATCCTCTAGCATATAATTTTAACGAGTTAAACAGATGGGTTCCCAAAATACAGGCTTTCAAAGAAAATTCTTGTAGTTCTTAAACTCACAGAAGATTTGGTTGATTCCAATTTGTACTCACTTTTACAAAAATATTTTAACAGTAAAAGGTCCACTAAGTTCTTTTAATCTATCATCAGAAGCAACTTCTTGGATTGGACATAACCATCATTCCTAGAACTTCATAAGAGCAGGAAATTAAATTCGTTATCTTTACAGTGGTCTCAATTATGCATTTCCTTTATATTATCTATTAGAAAGTTGGGTGCCTTGTTCCCCATAAAAAAAAAAAATATTCTCATAAGTGATACAGCATATAAAATAAGGTAAAACCCTTAAATTATCCATCCAACCGTGATATTTGCTACAAGCTTGTTGACGGTTTCAATATTTTCAAGTGCAAGTTAAACTGAAGGGGTATTTACATACATACCACACAATTTGTATGTATTGCATATCTAACAACTAAATTTTAATATTTACATTCATAGCACAGAAATCTTTAACATCACATCAAAATACCACTTTTATTAATTTTTTAAAGGCTAAATGTCTTGATACCGGAACTAGTAAGGGTATCATTAGAAGCACCAAAAACAAACTTTCATTAACATTAAAATAAAATTACATCATGATTCGAACGGAAATAACAACTCACAACATGAAACGACACCAACAACACTCCTAAATGTATCCTAATGGGTGATGGAAGTTGGCTAGAGGGATGGGAATGATTACAAGAGGTGACGACAGCCACGGGAGGCAGGTGATAGCGAAGGGAAGGTGTGGAACTGAAGGGATAGCAAGAGGGAAGGGTTGTGGGCGGTCGGCGGCGATTGTGTGGTGGTTAGGAGAAGTTTTAAATGGTCGGCGGCTTTGGGGAGTAAAAGAGATAGGTTGGGAAGGATAAAAGGGGAATATACAATCACCACCGCGGAGGGGATACAGTCGGAGCACCACTACTTCCTCGGATGCAGCCCACAAAGGAGAAAGAGACTCAATAAAGGAGATCTAAAGCTAAACTCAAACACAACTCCAATCTAACCCCCTCATACCCAAAAACAGCATTTATTGATTCCTAAAGGAAGCTTCTACACAATGGAAGACAGTGGGAAGCCTGAAAAAATCTAGAAAATCCAAATTCCACTGTTGTTGCCCATCAGGATCACGCGTGTTCGTGATCCCGCTCCCCTGCGAAGGTTCGCGGGCTCCCTGCTCTCGCGCGGGTTCTCCCGCTTTCGTGAATTCTCGCAGGTTCCCGCTCTCGCGAAGTCTTGTGGGACTTCGATCCTGCAGGGTCAAAGCGCTCCGATTTGGGGCGCATTTTAGTGCCTCGGGGGCTTTGTTTTAGCGCCTAGCGCCTGCATCATGTATGTTTTAATAAAACCAAGGTGTTGTAAATGAAAATATCAAATTTTAGATGTGGATATGTAAATCCATAAGGATCGTGTGGTAGGTTTTAAATTTCTCTAAACTTTAATGTTCTAACTGTAAAGATAAAAATTCTGGATCAAATCAAGTAGAACAAGAAAATTTTAACTCTAAAGGCTGTAAACATTAAACATGTGGAACAGAACAAATCAACTTACCTATTCTCTCCAACAGCTAACGTGCCAACAGCAAAGTATTCTGCAAGTTTAGTTTTTGCAAGCTTTGTTTTGGCGCAAAGTAATACACCTGATTTAGATGAGCAAGTTGCCCGTTTAGGTTAGCACAAACACATAGCAAGAAGGAAAAAAAAAGAGGAAATTTACATACGCAGCAAACAATTCTTATGTATTTACATATCCAAACCTAAACATTCGTGTTTATATACATAGCACTTTGATGTTTTAAACCTATGCATGAAAAGGTGTATTTCACTTTTAAAAAGTAATAAGTGTTATTTTTATGTGATATTAAAACTTGAGTGCAATGCGTGTAAATGTAAAAGTTTAGGTGTGAGACATGTAATAGATAAGAATTGTGTGCTATGTAGGTAAATGCCCTCAAAAAAAGAAAAGAATGAAGTTTATTTGGGAAAAGAAACAAAATCTGTTCAAGCAATATGAGGCTTAATTAATAATAAAAAATGATAAGGCTGCATGCGGTATAGCAACTGGGTACCAAAAAATTCATTAATCTGAAGTGCACAAGTTTATCAACTATAAGCAAAAGAGAAAAAATCTAAAATAGTCTCTTGACTATCAAGAAGTGACCAATTTAGCCTAGAAATTTTGAGTGCTCCATTCAAGGGTCCGTTTGGGGCAGTTGATTAGCTGTGGCATGGCACGAAAACGCTACCGAAGGCGATTGTTTTCCGCAGCGGGGGTCTGTTTTATTAAACGAACACCTCATTTGCAGCCGCCGTCTTAGACCCAGGTTTCGCGGTTTCATTCAAAGGAAATTCCTTTGTTGCCCATATTATTCATATATGCAGTTTCACTCGAGTGATAAGCGATCGAGCCTAGTGGATTTTCTACCTTCGATTTTCTTCGTCCACTAGTACCCTCTATCATTTAACTTTAAAGTTTTTGTTCTGTATGGTTTATGGCTTTTGTCTCAATGAGCTTTGTTGTTTGCGGTTTTTCTGTGATGGAGAAATTTAGAGTATTTTTTTGGAAAAAAATGAAGAAATGTAGTTTTTGTGAGGGTCTTCAATTTTTTCTATGATGAACTTCGATTTTTCTGTGATGGTCTTCAATTTTTTCTGTGGTTTTCGTCTCACCGAGATTTGTTTTTTGTGGTTTTTCGTAATGGAGAAATTTGGTAAAGTTAGAGAAACTTTTTCTCTAATGACCTTCGATTATTTCTGTGATGGCCTTCGAAATTCCTGTGAAGTTTGGAGAAATTTTTTTGAGGGATTGGTTTGTATCGTGCATGTGTGCGACATCAAAAATCATTTTGAGGGATTTTGGGATATTTCTTGTTGAAATGAATGAGGACTATACAATAAGCTCCAGCTTTCGATCTCACCTCTATAGCTTCCATTATTGTGTTATGGTTCCTTGCCAAGGCTTCCACTATAGCTTCCACTATTTTTATGCACAATTTTGATGTTAGGAATAATTTATTGAAATCATAAGTAATATAGATGCACTAATATAGAACATGAACGTAATAGTCTCTAAAATTAATAGGGTTAAAGTGATTACACCAACTGAAAGTATTTTCATCAAATTTTCAAGTCCTAATTTTTTTAGGCACCTATTTCTATCATATATAAGATGGCCATCTCTTTTAAGAAATATAAATCAATACTCATATTCTTGACTTCAAGGTTTTCATATTAGAAAATTCATTTTCAAAGGCATGTTTTGTTGGTTTAATCTTCATAAGAAAATAGTCATAGTGAATGATATATTCCTTTTTGACCTCATAAACCATGAGAAGATCATAGCATATACTTTTTTACTAAGATTGCCCTGATGTACTTTTTACTAAGATTGCCTTGCACTATGTAGCACATGAACTCCATCATTATAGTCACTGATCATTTTTTTAAAATAGCATCATTTATTCCATGCTATATTCCATTAGCTAAAGGCAACTAACGTCCCATTTCTTTAATATATTTTGTCTTCTAGTGAAAGATTATTCGTCGGTTTATCCTTTTGCTCTGAGACGTCACAATTTTATAAATCCTTAATTATGTATTTATATTATTCCATCTAACTGTTTACGATTTGTGGTTTTAAACCTTAAAAAAATATGAGCATAAGGTCTTCTGGTACTCTAGTCTTGTAACATTAGTGTGGCTTGCAATGTTCTATACATACCTCACAAAATCAGCATAGTTATGGAGAAAATTTTACAGGTATCCAAGAAATTTATCAACAAGGGGGAGGGAGGGGGGCCTCGGATCAGTTCGACGATTTCACCTCAGATAGTGATCAGGCGCGAAGAGGTTCTTTGGAGAAGAAGTTATCTCGTGAAATTGATCATCTGCAATTCAAATTTAATATCATGATAATATTAATTATTGTTTTAACAGTTTAAATTTTATTTTATTTTTTATAAGTGTTTATGCTCCTCAAGGAAGTTTAAATACGGGGTCTAAAGATAAATTTTAGAATGACTTAGAAGACTTAATACAAATGATACCTCTTGAAAAAAGAATTTTTATTGGAGGAGATTTAAATGGACATGTTGGTAGAGTGGTAGAATACTTCAGAAATACTCATGGTGGCTACGGTTTTGGAATAACTAATGAAGAAGGTAGAGTTATTTTAGATTTTACTTTAGCGTATGATTTTATTATTACTAATACTTTATTCAAAATAAGAGATGAGCATCATATTACTTATAATAGTGGATCTAATAAAACACAAATTGATTTTTTTCTTATGAGAATAAGATATCGTCGAGATTCTAAAAATTGTAAGGTCATTCCAAGTGAGAATTTAAGTACCCAACATCGTTTATTAGTTATAGATTTAAGATGAAGAGTTGTAAAATAAAGAATACTAGAACTCATCATCGTAAAATTAGATGGGGGAACTTAAAAGACACAAATAAAATTATTTTTATGAGTAAAATTCAAGGTTTCAAAATTTGGGATGTTCATGACGAAGCAAATGTTAAGTGGGATAAAGTAACAAATATTATTAAACAAGTAGCAAAAGATGTGTTTGGAGAATCTAAAGAAAAAAATTTTATTAATAAAAATAGTTGGTGGTGGAATAATAATGTGCAAGAAAAGATAAAATATAAGAAGTTATGTTATAAAAATTGGTTTAAATGTAAAAGCTTAGAGAAGTGGGAAAAATATCAAACGACCCGTAGGAAGTCTAAAAAAACAATCTGTGACGTCAAAAATGCTGCTTTTAATTATTTTTATAATAGATTAGATGCTAAGGAGGGTGAAAAATATATGTATAAACTAGTCAAACAAAGAGAAAAGAAAAGTAAAGATTTAACTCGAGTAAAGTATATTAAAGATGAAAATCAAAAAAAACTTTTCTTTAAAAAAGAAATTCAACATAGATGGGTGACTTATTTTGATAAACTTTTTAATGAAGTTTTTGAATATACGATCGACCTCAGTGATCTTAATATCATGAATAATAACAAAACGTTTCATTTTTACCGTCGCATTAGTAAAAAAGAAGTTGAAGAGGCTTTAAAGAAAACCAATGGTGGAAAGTCTGTATGACCTAATGATATCTCAATTGAAGTGTAAAAATATTTAGGAGATTTGGGAGTTTCTTGGCTTACTAAACTCTAATATTATTTTAAAAACTAAAAAGATGTCTGAGGAGTGGAGGAAGAGTATTTTGGTCCCCATTTTTAAGAATAAAGGAGATGCACAAGAGTGTGCAAATTATAAAGGAATTAAGTTGATGTATCATACTTTAAAGTTATGGGAGAGGGTAATTGAACATAGGTTAAGATGCATGACAAAGATTTCTCATAATCAATTTGAATTTATGTCGGGCAGGCCTACCATGGAAGATATACATTTATTGAGAGGTTTGATGGAGAAGTTCAGAGATAATAAGGAGAATCTACATTTGATTTTTATTAATTTAAAAAAAGCTTACGATAAAGTTCCAAGAGATATCCTTTGGAGAGTTCTTGAGAAGAAAGGTGTTGATATGACATATATTCAAGTCATCAAAGATATGTATGCTAGAGCTGTTACTTGTGTTCAAACTGAAGGAGGATTGACTAAATATTTTCCTATTTATGTTGGATTACATCAGGGATCGGCTTTACGCCCATATCTTTTTGCTTTAGTTATGGATGGTCTTACTGGACATCTACAGGATGTACCTTGGTGTATGCTTTTTGCTGATGATATCCTTCTCGTGGATAAAACGAGAGAAAAGCCCAAGAAAAACTTGAATTATAGAGGTCTACATTGGAGTCTCAAGGCCTTCATTTAAGTAGAACTAAAACTGAATACATGAAATGTGATTTTAGTAGTAGTAGCTCTAGTGACAAAAGTGTGACTTTGGGTGATCAAATTATTAAAACGTGTGAACGATTTAGATACCTTGGGTCCGTTGTTCAAAGTGATGGTGATACAGATGGGGATGTCAATAGTAGAATTCAAGTTGGTTGGTTGAAGTGGAGGAATGCTTTGGGCCTTTTGTGTGATAAAAAAGTACCGCTTAAACTAAAAGGAAAATTTTATAAGACGGTGGTGAGACCTGCAATGCTCTATGGCGTTGAATGTTGGCCTTTAAAAGAGAAGCATAATAATAAGTTAAGTGTTGCCGAGATGAGAATAATTAGGTGGATGAGTGGCTTTACACTTAGAGACAAAATGCGAAATGAATATATCCGTGATAGGGTTGTTGTAGCTCCTATGACGGACAAAATTAGAGAAAGTCGTCTTAGATGGTTTGGTCACATTAACGTCGATCATCTGATGATCCGATTAGGAGAGTAGATGTTTTAAATTCTACTTGTGTTAAGAAAGGCAAAGGTTGACTTAGGAAAACTTGGGCATATTGTATAAAAAAGTGATCTTAATTTACTAGAACTAAATGAAAATATAACACTAAACAGAACGCAATGGAGAAAAAGAATTCATGTAGCCGACCCCACGTAGTGGGATTAAGGCTTTGTTGTTGTCGTTGTTGTTGTATTACTCATAAGTGAGATGTCAATTCTACGTGTAATATTTAAACTTAAGAGTTTTTGGGAATCTTAAATATAATTTATATTTTCATGTATGAATTATTCAACTTGGGCTAACTCTGTTATCAAAAGTATAGCAATACAAGGGCAGAAATTCTTTATCATAAACAGCTACTAGATAATTGTACAGAACAAACAAATACACGGCTTCCCCGCAATAGCTTCTGCGCAGCAGTTTTTTAAAAAACCGGAACTTCCCCAGCGGACCCTGAGTCCTAGACTCGAGGTTTAATTTCAAATCGTTAACTTTGAGGATATTTTAGGAATAAGAATTTTAAATGAACTTTTACTTTTATTATTACTCTATTTTCATATGTAATAAATTATTTAAATCCATGAATAAGATTAAATATTTATTTAATGAAGTAAATGATTAAATAGTCATCTCATTTAAAAAATTTGAGTACCTTATCGTCAGATCAATATAGTCCCAAAGTAAAAAAAAAAAGTTATTACTTAAATAAAACATTTTATTAAATAATAGAGAAATACTTCATGGCATATGAACCTAGAGTAATAAAAAAAAAATTTAGCTAAAAATTCTTATTTCTAAAATATCCTCAAAGTAACAGTTGTCGTTAACTTTCAACACAAAATTAAACGTATGAACTAATTTGGATCAAGTTTTATTAGTATGGAATTAAAATGGAGCACTTTAAAACTTTGGCACTAAATTGGTCACTTGTTGATAGCCAAAGAATTATTTTGGGCTTTTTGCTCATAAACAAATTCTCATTGTAAATATCACGTTAAATATAAAAGAATTCTGCTTAGTACACCTAGCATACACAAATATTCAGGCTTGTTTAAAGCTGTCTCTGTACAACATATCAAAGTATTGTTTTATACAGAAAACAAAGAAAGACAAAAGGAAAGAAAAAAGGACTGAATTCAAAAATAATTAAACACAATGATATTGTATGTATTTCGTCAAATAATGCTTACACTTGAAAATTGGGAAATAGCACATTGAAACTCCGGGAAAATAGTTACGAAAGAATTGGCAGCTGATGGTAATGTTTGGAAGAAGCAAGCTTATGGAAATTTAGCCAAATGTACCAATAATAAAGAAAAAAAGGCTAGTTTCAAAGATCTGGAAAGAGGTGAAAAAAATACCGGTTCATGGAGGTTCTCAAAAAATGAGAAAATTGTTAAAATTGACCTTTGACTCTTTGTAGGGGTCCATTTTAGCCCCAAAGTACATCAAAGTGCAAACATTGTCAACAAACTCTTTTAATGGGGCTAAAATAATCATCCATGAAAATTATTTCAACCCATATTAAAAGAGTCTAGGCATTAATTTGACGCATTTTATAGATTCTGGCATTAACATGAACCTAATGTAAATAGGCAGGGGACTATTTTGACGGTTTACACTTCAAAAAACAGAAACAATGAGAATATATCAGAAAATATAAAACAATCACAAGGAAGTATGCCGTACGGAGAAGATAATTGACATGAAGTTGAAAAGCAAGAAATTTTTTATAAAACTAGGGATATTTATCACAAATTATGAAAGAGTATGAACTTTATAGTCAGCATAATGCAGAATCGTAGAGACCACAAGCTTTAGGACATGAAAAAAGTCATAAGGAGATGGATAGCTGAAACTTAGCAAACTATACCTGATGTTCCTCTTCCCAAACGATGAACAGGTACAGGATATGGTCGTTGAACATCCTGACTGGTAGAACAAATTAAACCTTGCTTTGACGACTTCCATTGAAGCTGTGTTAAAACGGTACGCTGCTGGAAAAGCCCTCCAGGTAAAACTTGCAAACCAGATGGTTTATTTATAGCAACCTGACCAATAAATAAAAAAAAAAGTAAAGCGTACATCTATCCCTCTTAACTGTTTACATGAGGCATTTTAGTCTCAATGTCTAAAAAATATCAAGCTAATCCCCAAACTCTTTAAACTGGGAATGAAATGGTGCTCCTTGGAGACTGTTTCAGCCGGCACCCTCCAGCACCCTTCCAACCTCCCAGACCATGCCGCAACCCCTCTGGACCCCTCCTAGACCATGTCATATTCCCTCCCAGACCTTCCACTTTTGCCGTAAGCCCCCTCAGATCCCTTCTAGACCATGTCATAATCCCTCCCAGACCTTCCTGCACCCTTCTCCACATCTTCTAAACGCTACAACCCACCCAACCCCTCCAACAAGCAGTGCGGCCCCTCCACCATACCCAGCAGCTGTCGATACCCATTTAACTCCCTCCACTGTTGCCGAATACCCTAACCGATCATCCCACCTGCTGTCCAACCATGTTAACCCCTGTCGGTATCACCCTAGAGGGCCATTTGACTGTTTAGAAGTATTAGAAGTAGATCCAACTGCTAAAGTGACAAAAGAATGTGCTTATGAAAAGTAGAAAAGGGTTTTGGATTATCTGTCATATAATTTGTAGCACAATAATCAATAACACATTGTATGGAAAAAAAAAGGCAAGTATCATTGTTACTTGCTCAACAAAGGCAGTGATAGAAATGGTGATTTCCTAGATGCTTCCTGAAATTTGATGAACTTTGCATATTCATCTGCAAAGATCGAGAGTCTGATTTTGAGTGGCCTTATTAGTAGTCACCATGTGAACAGATTGAGATTTAGGACCCTTTCGGTGCTTTTTCAACAACTTCTGATGCGTCCTCTTCATATAACCAGATTCATGACAGCAATAGCAGACATCCATCGACCCTTGATTTCCAGAATTTGAAATTCCACTATTGTAATTATCATAAGATTGGGATTGACTGATATAAGCTTTTTTCTGACTAGCAAGAGAACTATGTTGTTATCTGAATGAGGCTTGAGAACTTAAAATCATACGCAGTACTCTGGTATAAGCTTCTCTCAGCGTTGTATGTCTAGGATCAGATAAGATATGTGATTTGATGTATTCATACTGAAAGTTAAGGCTAACTAGAAAACTCATACTAGTCATTTGTTCTCTTTTAGTCTGTCAAATCCAGACACAAGTACTAAAGGGCAGTCAAGCATTCAATTCTTCATAAATACGTTTAAAGTGCATGTGATAAGTGTTCAGTGATTGATCCTATTGTTTAGCTCGATGAAACTCTCAGCATATCAAAATTTTGAGAAATATTTTCTCCCAAAAAACACAAATGCTACTTCTTCCATCGCATCTTTAACATAATCACAATGAGTGAATGATCAGATTGATCTGGTTAGATGGAGTTCCATGTATGTATCGAAATTGGGCATCAACCCTTATCTACTCAAAATAACTCACATATGTCTCGACTAGGGGATTCTCAATGAGGCGACTCTCTTGAGAGATACTTCTTATGTATAGTCTCATCATTTTATTCCAGTAAAAATAATTGATGTTATTTAACTTTTTATCTGTAATCTTACTACTAATGAAACCAAACATGTCTCTAGATGTTTTTGTTCATCAATCATAAATGATGTCATTTAGTGCTAATGGACGAGCCGAAGTAGTGGTCAAAGCACTAGGAGATAAATAACTCAGACCACAGGCAATGTAGATATGAAAAAAGTAATTGAATCGGTTGAGCAAAAGAAACCGAACAAAACAGCAGCAAATAACAACCAACCAAACCAATCTAAGCAGACGACTCAGATCAAAGTAGACAGATCGGCTCGAAGCACATTAGGGTTTCGTTGATGCCCTAATCCCCTCAACACAGTGCAATGCAAATGGGCATTGGGTGACGACAAAAGACGAAGACAAAGCGCGGGATGATGCAAATGAAGCCGAATACACCTTCATGCATGAAACAGGCACGGACGTCACAGATGAAGCAAACGCAGACATGTTTGAAGTGGTTCAACGGATAATACAGATGGTGTTCTTCGAAGTAGAAAAAGATTCGACGAAGTCGGAACGCACGCGAGTCGAAGGAGATCGAGTATGTCGCGGGAAGAAGGTGTCGTCGCAAGAAGCATACAGAGCTATCAAGCCGGAAGAAGTCCGAGAGGAAAAAAACAAAAGGCTAACATCGAAGATGAAAGATGCAGCAGAGAA
Source organism: Phalaenopsis aphrodite (assembly GCA_003013225.1). Taxonomy (NCBI): domain Eukaryota; kingdom Viridiplantae; phylum Streptophyta; class Magnoliopsida; order Asparagales; family Orchidaceae; genus Phalaenopsis; species Phalaenopsis aphrodite. The sequence goes on along the minus strand of NEWO01000328.1, from coordinate 402,457 downwards.
GGATTAGGCGAGGCTCTGATACCATGTAAGCGGAAAAATTTCTTTCTTATTATCCAATTGCAATCATATGTTACATATTTATAAACACTTGTTTCTATATAGATTAGGAATATACCTAATATAGAATGAATCTGAAATTAAATCTCATCTAATTAGATTATATAATATGCATGCAACCTAATATTTAGTATTTTCCATAACACCTTTGATACCACTTTTATCACAACATGGCCTAGGTACTTGGAGTAAACCAAGACGGAAATAGACAGTTAGACGATAAAAATAAATATTTTTAAACAACAATATGATTCTACAATAACATTTAAATATAAAAGAGATATTAATCCATAATACATAAAAAACTTCTAACAAAACACATAACATCATCCAGTGATACAACAAAATAAATAGTACAATAAAAAGTGATCAAATATATAATAAATAGTAAACCACCTATCATCAATAGTCTTTTTCCTATAAACAAACTCCCTACTATCAGTTAAATCTGTTTAGCAGACTTTACCGTAAAAGAATAGTTAAGCATGTTAAATTTAAAAAAAACTTAGTTAATAATTAGCACTTTTTATGCAAATGCCTAACATGATGACTCAAAGGAATATGATGATCAATCTATAAAATAAGTTATACTTTTTTATTTTATAAAATATTTATTTAATCAACTATATTGTTCAATTATTATTTTCTTTTAAGAGTCATCTCAAGAACACCGTCAAAATATATTAACAAAAAGTATAATATAAAGATACAAGATTTACTATTTTATGCCAAAAAGATATAGCATTTACCATTTCCTTTACCTTTAACATACACGAGAACAATAGTGTCCCCAACTAATACCATAGGGGTGAGTCCTAATAAATTTAATAATTTATCTTTTATTTAAATTATATTTTATTTCTTTCAACAGTTAAATCCATTTAATTTTTCATTTAATGTATATAGATTTGTTCGAGTTTGAGTTTAAGAAAATGCAAGAAAAGAATGTGAGACATGTAGCCAAGAGAGAAATGACACCGCTTGGAGCCTAAAATGGATGGTCTAGAGATATTAAGCACATGTCCCTGGTGCCAGTAATGAATTGTTCCAGGCAATACATCTACGACAATGGCAGCCCCATAATTATATTTAGAATATTTTAGCCATCCATTTGATGGCATAGATGTGGCTTAAATTAAAAACTAAACTGAACGGGCTTAAATATGAATGGAAAAATAATTGCACGGCCGTGATGTCACAAAAATAGCTTCAAAACACTTTTTAAAGTAGTATAGATTCCAGGATTTATTAAAGTTAGTTAGTTGACGCACACAAAAAAAAGTATGATCTAACTCTAATAGCCAAAATTTTTCTTCTGTTTTTTTTCTACTCACCTTGCTCTATATCCCCTCCATTATTGAAGTATATATAAAATTGTCGTAGTAAAATAAGCATATAGAATCTCAAAGCAGTGAAACATAAGATATGATAACAGTAGCATAGCTTCAGCAAACATTTATAGAAATTAAAAGAGTAAAAACACTAAAAAATAAGGAACTTAACATACCTAGCATACAGTTCCTATGTATTTAAATATCTCACACCTAAACTTTCATATTTAGATACATAGCACTTAGGTGCTTAAAACCTATGCATGAAAAGATGTATTTTACTTTTAAAAAGTGTAAATAATGCTATTTTTAATGTGATATTAAAGATTTGAGTGTTGTGTGTGTAAATATGAAAGTATAGGTGTGAGATATGCAAAACATAAGAATTGTGTTCTATGTATGTAGATGTCCCAAAAAAATAATAGCCACTTAATAAGAATGCCTACAATGTCATCATCTTCATAGAGAACTTGCAGCATGAACGGAGTACCAGCTTCCTTCCAAGGCATCCGATGATATATAATTTTTGAGCCAATACTGAACAGATTCAGCAAGTAATAATGACCATTAAAACAAACTTCTAAAATCAGAATTAAAAATGAAATATCTGAAAATTCTTTAACTGAGATTTAAGGAAGTAGTGTATCAAAGTTTTGAAACAAAAAAAGCAGATAAAATACAAGGAATTATAAATTTGAAAAGTGTGGGTGTGAGAGTGAGAGAAGAGGGAATATGTCATGCATGTCTTCTCTTCCACAGACAGTATAACACACAATTCTTAGAATAATAATTATAACAAGCAAAACATTTTACAGAACCTTAGAACTGCTTCGGGATCGGTTACCACTATACCATCGATGGTGATCTGCTCAGAATCAAATAGTTAGAGTTGCCAGGTCATCCGCCAAGAAAAAAAGGTGCATTTACTAACAGACCACACAATTCCTATGTATTAACATATCTAAAACCAAAAATTTCATATCTAGTTGAATAGAACTTAAATCTTTAACATCAAATCAAAAATAGGACTGTTACTTTTTAAAAGTGAAATGTACATTTTCATACATAAGTTTATGGCACCAAAGTATTATAAATGTAAATATGAAAGGTTAGGTATTAGATATATAATTACCTGAGAATTGTGTGGTATGTGTGCATGCTTTCCAAAAAAAAACTCAAAAAAAAAGATAACTCACCTGCCCATTTCTGATTCTCTGAAGCCAGCTGTTCCAAAAGCAAACTGAACAGTTAGCCAGGTATACTGAGAAAGTTGGGCACAATACTATAGGTTGTATTTCATTTAGAGAAATTAAAGGGAAAAGAAATATTACTAACTCATAATTAGATTTTCACTGTTTTATTTGAGTGTGATTCAAAAAAATTTAATGTCACCGAGGAAATTAGAACATATGCACATTTCTTATAAGGATTTTCTAGTTAAATCAAGTGAAAAGCTAAAGTAGAAAAAAAATGTAGGATCCAAATTTGCTCTTAGATGATGCCCAAATCTTATAATAAGTATATAATAAGCCTAATATAGAGAGAGATGAGAGAGAGAGGCTATGAAATTTTACAAGAACTCTGATAGAAAATACAAGTTCATGTGACCCGAGTCAATCCAGATGTGTCATAATGTGCCACACTGATCTTGTGACTCCATAGTTATGGGTTAAGGTCGAAGTTCAATGCTACAAGAATGGCCATATTTAAGTAATACAAATAAAAACAAAGCAAGTCGTTATCAGTATTTGCTATGAAAAATTCTGAGATTTTCTAGCACCATGCAAGTACTCTGGTAACTCCTAGGGCTGTTTGGTTGACTGCAAAGAAGCGCACTACATTTCTTTGCAGGGGTTTTAGAAACTCAGGTGTTTGGTCGAAAGAATTTCAAATGCATCATCAAATAGCATGTATTTAGAATACATTTCTTAGTTCATTTTAAATGTATTTGGATTTCGTTGCATTTGGGAAAATTCCAAAAACTCAACTTTATGTAAAGTATTGTGGCCCGCTACCACCCGCCTGCCATCGCCATCACCATACAAGTACTTTAATAATTTTTCAGGTTTAAGCTTTTAAATAAAATGAATACTAAAGAAGTTAGAGTGTACATATGCAGAGGTTAGCAAACAAAAAGGTAAACTTTTATTTTGTTAAATTAAAATATTTCTTCAGTCGATCTTTTAATTAATATTTGGACATTAAATTGTTAGTGATAGAAATTGAATTCTACAGAACTTAATTTCACTATCCGGCCATCTATTTCCACCTAAGTTAGTTCAAAATCCTGAGACAAATCCTGATAATATATACATATGTGTCTGTGTCAAAATGATTAAAATAAAATATTTTAATCAGTTTCAAAATGAGTGAAAATTGAGGAATGATTTTACTATATAGATTCTTCAAATAATTTTACAATTTTGACAAACAAAAGAACTGAATAAAAAATAATATCACTCATATTCAAGAGAACGTATTAAAGACAACCCAAAAATTCTTTAAAGGTTTTTGAATGTTAGCAAATTATGTGACAAAAAATTTGTTTAAATTCTAAAAAGCTAGTGATGCTTCTACGCAACCTTGGAGCCATCTTAGTGGTGTTTCCTTGAATGTTGTGAACAGTGGTTGACACTTCATAGCATCGCGAACGATAACGAGTGTTGGGTGGTAGTCAATCGGTTATGTATTTTCTCAACAAGCTTCAATAGTTGTCATCTTGAATTTGATGGAGGTTGAGCTTCTATGATTTGAGCTCAAAAAGCAAGGTAAGCCAAGTAAAGAGTTCTCCAATTGACAGGGATGAGAAAATTATACTCCACCTTCTCAAGGAAAGATGAACCGCCCTCAATGGAATTCGACCAAAAAGCACAAAACCTATGATATCATTGAAAATATGGCTAATCAGTGAAGTTATGTCTCAAAGAGGATGGATTGGAAGCGGCTCAGAAGCTCAGATTGTAAACATTCTAAAATTCTTTTGATGATTTTCATCAAACAGTCCTTTATATGATTTAATTGCTCAGAAGAGCTATATAAATAAAATTAGCAACTGGAGACTATCATAAATAAAAGGTTATATGCTATACAAATTTTATTAGATATTAGAGACCTTCTTTTCATTATAAACTTTAAATTAAAAATATTTGTATCAAAATTTAAGAAAATTGTAATTTGCAAGAGCGCTTCGAATTCAAAATGCTTAAGAACGCATATAGATTGTGTTCATTCTTCAATTTATTGGTTATCAGTCAACCAAACGGAAAAAAAAAAATTATCAATAAATTTCTAAATCAATTATATGGGTGAAAATTAATTTCAATCCTGTACTTTTACCATTTACTTTGCCTACTCAATTCATCTCTTTCAATTCTTTAGAACCAAACAGAGCCCTAGGGGCATAAAGGAGGCCGACTTACCCTTGCAATGGCGCGGAACTCCTATACTTGGAGCAGTAGAAATCAATTAGCGTCGTTGCTGTAAAAACTACGGTTAGCAGCCAGCGTCATTGAGAAGAGATGTAAGAAAGCAGGGTGATAGCTGACCATTTTGAGATGAACGGACAGTGTCAGTATAGGAGAGACCATCGTTGAACTCCGGCCATGGCTCTCCAAATGTGTAGAGCGGCGGCGGCTGCAATTGCTCCGGCTGAGGAGCTTTGCAAACAGTTGACATTGCAGAAACGCCACCAATGCGTCGGTGAAATTCAAAAGGAACATTAAAAAAAAAAAAAGGCCCAAGTGGGGTGTCAAAATTTTACAAGACCTCAAGCTCTACTGCGAGTTCGGGCTCGTGTCATTTTTGGGTCAGAACCGAACACGACAACCCAAATTAACATCCCTCGATATCAAATATTGACCTAACGCGCTAACACGACTCTAACTCGACTCAAAAAAATTCGTATTCGGGCTGACCTGAATATTTCGAGTCGGGTTAAGGAGAGAGTTGATGCATTTATTATTTGGGTCAGGTCATTCTCAGGTCAACCCGACCGATCAACTTATATTGAAAACCCTATTGTTAACCAGCGATGTTCAAGATTTGGTTTTTGGACTAATTGGTGTAGGCTCAAAGTTGGCACCAAAAAATTTTGATTCAATTTTTTTCTCATTGCTAGGCTTTTTTATTTTAATTCGATTCAGGCTAAAATTCAAACTAAGCTTCGAGCAATTAACAATCAGTCATCTAAATTTATTAAATACACATCCCTGACATTACTAAGAACTTTAACAATCTAATTTCGAGTCGAGTTGCGGTCAGCTTGAAAAAAATTCGATCCAACTTTTTTGCTGTAGCTCTGCTCGTTTATTTCGATCCTAACTAAAATTTGAATCATTTTTCGAACAATTTACGATCATTGAGCAAAGTTCACGGCCTTTTTTGTTGAAACCTAATTTCATTTGATTTATAAAATGGTTAGGGACTTTTAATTTTCGTGGGCAAAATGAGAATCATTATTTTGGGCCATTTATATACATACCACCCAATTATTATGTATTTATACATCTAGCAAAAAAAACTTTATTTTTTACATGTACACCACCCAAATCTTTCGTATCATACCAAAAATATCATCATTTTAACTTTTTAAAAGTGAAATAAACATTTTCATGCAGGTGTAAATACATAAGAATTGAGTCGTATGTATACAGATAAATCTTCATATTATTCTTTTTTTTCTCGTGGTTTTAAAAAATTTCAAATGAAGTCTAAAATTTAATGTGTTTAAAATTAATTATTTAATTTAATGTTAATGTGTTTGAAATTTATTCGATCTAGTTAAATTCCAAATATATTATATCGTCTCCACCAACCCCAACACTCTTACAATCAGATGTTAACAGTCGTCGCCTGCCACTTGCTCTCCTTTTATCGCCGCCCAACCTTTTACGATGTATTTAAGAAAGTCGTATTGTCCATTTAAGAAAGAACCTAAATGCATATTAGAATAATATATTTTTAAAATCAAATTTAAAATCGTGCTGGCTTGTATATCAGTAAACTTACGATAAAAAAACTAAATGTCGAAACAACGTAATAACATCAATAGTAATCTTATATGAGTTCCAATGAGTCTATATCAAACATTGAAGCGCAGTTAAAAATTTAATGATGTTAATGTTACATGTTTATAGTCAAATCAAGCATCTTAATGAGCTTGAACTCCTGCAACATTATAGCACTTACAATTATCTTTATTAATGGGATCTCATCGGGGTGTCTGATGAAGTGTTTTACACTTTAAATTCATTGCATGTAATGATTTGATGTAATGCATAACTTTAATTGAGAAGGTTGAGAAGAAATATACATGATGCACCTATACATATTGTCTTCACAAGTTCTATGTACCAATGATGTCAATCATTAATATCAAGTAACCACACACCCATAGTTGATGATCACATCAAACTATGATGCAACTTGACTTATAAAGTCTATTGTGTACACATATTAGAATTATATTGGTCCTTTTGGACCATCCTTTATTTATTGTGTTTGCCAATGGAGATCAAAATAGACATCCTTTTTGCTTTCAAAAATTTGCAATTAATGCATTTTTTTTCATTTAAAAGTATAAAAAGATACCAAAATAATTCAATATAGGAAAATTATATATATATATATAATCTTACAAGTAAGATTAGATTCTAAAACTAGGATCATAATCTGAATTGTGTTATTTCTCATTTTCACGAGGATGGTTGTGTCTAATTTTTCCTGCTCCGCATACATCTCTTCGTTATTGACATCTTGATTTCCTCACTGCAGCCACCTGGGATAGAATGTTGATTGTTGTTTTCTATAGTTCCAGTTATTTTCATCACCTTCCCCTCGTTCCTCTTTACTGTCATGCAATTATAGCCCTCCAGTTTCATAGTCTTCATTGTTCCCTTCCTCGCCTCATTGTAATTTCGACCTTCGTCTGACCATCTGTACGATCGTTGCCACCCATAAAATAGTACGCATGTTGTTTTCTTATTTTTGCGCCGCCCCATACTTGTTGCCACTCTCGAAAACATGTTAAAGCTATTATTATGCTTTATCCCATCACCTCAGAGCATCTAGCATCTGTTGTTCCTACCTTCCTAGTCGCTCCTCCCCTTCCCCTTTGTTGTTGCTGACCCCGTGCTACTCATTCCTTGGCTATTGTTGATATAAACAACCGACCTTTCACATAAATTTAGACACCTTGTTTATCATTTGAAACTTGGAAAACATCATCCTTACTGTTATTGTTTTCAAATCACCATTTTTCATCAACTACCACATTTCAAAACCTCACTGACCATCTCGAGCACCCCTTGGGATATAATCCTAATTGTTTTTGGGTCGTGTATATTGTTATTTATATTTTTTTATGTGGTTGTAATTCTCTAATTTTAAAGTTAACAATAATATTTGGTTTCCCTTCACTATTTTGGGTTAATTCTGATATTATTTGGTATCATAATCAACTCAACTATAATCCTATCATGGGATTACTAGCATTCACCCATACCCAACTCTATATCCACCAATTTTTTTTTAGACCCTACATCACCCTTACACAACTCCTTCCACCTATTCATAACCAAATCCTAATTCACGCCACCGCCAATATAATTGACAGAACTCGATCAAGAGTTTATCGTGAAAGAGATACAATGAAAACTTCATTGAGTGCTATAACAACTTAATGAAATTGAAAAAAGGGTTCACCCAAACTCCATTTGAATCTAAAGACAAAGGACCACTACCTAAGAGATCCGGCATGAGATATCAGAGAAACCAAGATTTGGAGGTAATGGAATATTTGTCATATTTTGACGACCATATGGATCCAAAAAGTTCATCGAGTGTCTCTAGATTATGAAACTTTTCTTTGAGTGTCGGGACGTCCCTTTCGGAGAGAAGGGTGCAGCTAGCCACCAACAAGTTAGAAAACAGTGCATTATTTTGGTGAAAAATTTTGAAACACGTGTTAGCGTGAGGGAAAAGATAATATCACTATCCAGTCCAAGAAGAAACAGAGATGCAATGTTGGTACCTACCAGCTCACTACAGATGAAATGTTTAGGCCTAAGTTTCAAAAGTAGAGGGACCACAACATTGAGCGACATGAAATCTTATAGGTATGGCTCAACCCACAGATCTTATGGCTAAAGTACACCCATTGGAACATCCAAGTTGATCCTCTGATTCAAGGTAGAGAACCCGTGGAACAAACCAATACCTTGTACTCTTGAATCTATCCTAGCCATACATTCTTTCAAGTGTTGGAGTTACCATCTTTTTTATTGTTGTTATATCTTCTATCTGTATGATGAAATGCCAAAGCATCGAAACGGGAGTATCTAGTTGTCGTTTTTACATTCAACGCGCTTCCTTACAGCGGAAGGCTTTTCATCGAACATATACTGCGCACGTAATTGGCCGGGCTTTCAGGTCATGGCGAATCGAGTAGAAGAAGAAGAAGCGGCTCCTCTCCTTCATCCCGAAGCTCATAATGCAGATAGCGTCTGCTTAGATGTTCCCCAACCGCGGGCTCCGCCACCGGCCGTCTCTCCGGCGCCCTCAGCAGCCGTGGACTGCGGTGAGAAGGGATCTTCCAAATGGACTGCAGAGGGCGTGCCGCTGGTGTTTGCTCACGGGAGCATCGTCGGCGAGCCATTGGTGCGCGATCAGTGGGATTCTGGACTCTTCTCCTGCCTCGGCCGCAACGATGAATTCTGCGGCACCGATCTCGAAGTTTGTAAGTTCGATTATCTGTTTTACTTCAGCTTGAATCTTGGGGATCGAGACAATTTCTGCTCTTCTCAAAATGTTTTCCTCTTGAAATTGACATGGAAAATCATAGATCTGTAGTTTCTGAACGCCGAACTTTTTTCTTACATTATTGTTTTTTTTTAGAATTTGCAAGGCGATTTGGGACTCGTTGTGGCAACAATTATTATTCCAGAATCTTGATTAGCCGTCAACTTTTTCATTTAATCAGCACACAAAAAAATTTCCGAGGCTTGATCAATCCTTTGTTTCTTTGGGCAATTAACTTTTTTTCCATGCACAATCTCTCATCAATCCCTAGAACACTTTTTAAAAATTCTGAATATTTAGGCCAAATGTTTAGTTCTGTACATTAATTACCGGTTAAAGCTGAACATTTCGCTTGTTAAGAGAGCTATAAGAGATTAATCTTTGACTTCTGTACACTATTATTTCGATAATAGGTTTAATTTGCTCGGAAGCTTTGAAGGGACTATAGATCCTGGTTTGTAACTGCAGTGCATGTTACTAGTATATAGAAGTCATCTAGACATCTTGAGATATTATTGCTAACAAGTGAGAATTTTCAAAACTCTCTAACCTTACCAAGACCTACACTTGTTTTATATGAAGTATTTTTATTTAATTTTCTCTTATAAATTTACTTTTATACGAATAATTTTTATATAGAAAGCATGGCATCAAGAGATATAATGTCATTCCTTTTAAAGCAAATTTTGATTTTTGATATGTTTATTAATATCTCTAGAGGCGAAACCAATATCATTTATTAGGGTGAGTGAAAAAATATTGAATTTTACTATTTATATAGAGAAATCTCAAATCCTAGGAGGGCAATTGACTACCTCGCACATAACTCGGTTCCTTCCTGAATATCTCAACCCAGAGATCTTGAGTAATTTGTCTTGAGGGCTTAGCCTTACACTTAATTGCCTAAACTAGATAAGAAAAAAATATTAAATTTTACTATTTATATAGAGAAATCTCAAATTTGAGGGTGGGCAATTGTCCACCCTGGACATAACCTGGTTCCTCCCTTGAATATCTCAACCTAGACATCTTGAGTAATTTTTCTTGAGGGCTTACCCTTAACCCTAAAAATTAACTAATAATCCTTCACTTTTTTTTTTTTTGAAAGACATTAGATTTTAATATTTGGATGCAAGAGCCTCTAGTTTCATATCAAACATGTATTATTATTCTTAAAGGAATGTGTAAAAAGTGCTTCCATGATATTATCTTGTAGTGAATTTTCATTAGAAAGGAGGTATTTTTGAATTTTGCCTTACCAAATTTGTTTCTGCAAGGATTCTCTTCTTAAATTTAATTTCAATTCATAGATCCTTATAATTGTGCATTTGGTTGTTTCCTACTTTTCCTTGTTCAGCTTAGGCAAGCTCTATCTTTTCCAACCACTACTTTTGAACTGAAGAATCTAAATAGGTTTTGATTTTCACTTTGTCTTGTCTTATCCAAAATAAGGAGGTGATGATGTGGAATGCATTTTTTAAATTTATTTTTAATGCACACTTTCTGTAATTCAAATGCTAAGGATCTAAATTTAAGTTTAGGAATGAGGTTTCTTTCTTTTAATTTAATTTAAGGAATTTTACAAGCTTACTAGAAAGCCTAAAATGAATTTAGTAAAATTGATTTTGAAATGTATCATAGTTTTTATGTGTACTCAAGTTCGAAGCCCCAGAGAAAACTATTTTTTTCCATATCTAAGAGGCCACTGCCCATTACTTGTAGTGGTGGAACAAGTATGCAGGTTATAGTAATCCAGGTATTTTTGCTTCTCAATTTGATTTTCAAAATGATAGACTGATCAATCCTTGACTCTCAAATTCAGGATTAATGTTGTTTAGATTAATGAGAAATGCTTAAATGTTGCTTTAGTTCTTGTGAATCCTAATCCTAATAGTGGGGTTCATAATTTAGGGCATTTGAAAAGTTAGGCTGTCCCCATAAAACTTAATTTGATGGTGATCAATATATCAATATATTTGATTTCATTCAAATAATTTTCCCCCCCTTAAATAATATCTAATTATTAACTGCCTATGCAAGGATGTAATGTTCTAAGATAAAGTAATACTAGAATGCTCTTATTCGAGGATGATGAATTATTAGTTTGTAATGTCTCGATCTCCTTTAATTTTTCTTTGTTTTCCCCCATTCTTATTTTTATTGGGTCTACTTTTCTTTCTATAATCCTTTTTTTTCCCAATATGATAAATTTCTGCTTGTGCCCTCACCTTTGATTTTCTTGTGTGGATGTGAGAGTGCAAGGTTCTATGTAATTTCAAAGAGAGAATGGTGAAGATATATAAACTTGATTATGTTGTATGATAACTTGATTGAGAATCAAATCAAACAATATTTTCTCTATGCAAGGTAATACTCAATGTTGAATAATTCGTCACCCATTCCACCACGTAATCGATACTTGATAACCTTGATTACAGAAAATGCTCTATTTATTGTAGTAATAACTACTGGTAACGTTAATTCTAAGGTAATAACTTTGTAAATTAAGGGATACACACTATTATTTTTTACTTTAATTGTTTCTTTCATATGATCAACTATTGCGCCGCGCCCAATAATGAGAACTCATCACTGATGTATGTTTTATTAATGTAATTGGAAAATTGATTCTCAAGAGCTATATGCTCAACTGTAGAAAAATTAATTGGATATAAATTCTCAGGGTAAATTAGTTTCTCCTTATTGAAAGAACATAATGAATCACTTGATTTTAAACGCATCACATCAATAGACAACTCATTACTAGTCTGATGAAATGGTTAAATAGACAAACTTTAAATATAGAGTTCATATTTAGAAAATCAATTTTATAAATATTATAAAAGTGTAACACTTCATTCAACTATTGTTTCTCATAATTTGTAGTTATTATTTAAATATTTGCACTGATTTCATCTCATGTTTAGTGTCTTAATATTTTTTTAAGGGATTGAGATAGTTTATTTATATTATCTAAGATGTTAATCATTAAATGCATTGTGAATATAAAGTTAAAGGATGATATTATTATATCTATTAACACATTGGCTTCAATCAACTGTTGATCATGTATTCCATTCTCCTTCATAAAGAACTCAAGTACAAAACATACATTTTCATGAGATTAATTAGAATGTTAAAACGTGAAAGCTAATAAGTGTCACTAATTAGCTTTTAGATGAAATGGTTTATTTTATAAATTTATCATTTTATTTATTAAAATTAAACGTCTCTTTCTGCACATCTAGACTTGCAGTTGCAGCTGTGGCTTTGTGTGAGGCTTGTTCGGTGTCCCACATTGGATGCGTAGGCATTTACATACATAGTACCCAACTCCTATGTATTTATATATCTAACATCTAAAGTTTAATTGCTTTTTACATTTGTGCCACCAAAATCTTTTATATCACATAAAAGTGCTACTATTATAACTTTTAAAAAGTAAAATATATCTTTTCATGCGTCAATAAGGTGACATATATGCAAAAAATCGAAGTTTTGCTGTTAGATGTGTAAATGACATATGAATTGATTGGTATGCTAGTAAATCTTCGTTTCTACGACTGAATTTCTTACTATCAGCTACTGTACTGACTTCAATGGCAACATTCCAGGTCTTCTTGGAAGTTTTGCTCCATGTGTGCTATTTGGCAGTAATGCTGAGAGGCTTGGATCAGCTCCTGGGTCATTCATTCATAACTGCTTCACATATGCTGGCCTTTATATGCTCGGAAATTGTTTCTTTGGCTGGAACTGTCTAGCACCTTGGTTTGCTTACCCTCGCCGCGCGGCGATTCGGCGAAGATTCAATCTTGAAGTAAGTTATATCGTAATTTACGTGCATATCAGTCAATTCCTATGTATTTACATATCTAACATGTAAATTTCTATTTTGACACATGTACCACCTTACCTATGCAGTGAAAGGTGTATTTCATTTTTTAAGAGTTAAAATGATGGTATTTTTTATGTGGTAGGAAAGATTTGAGTGGTATAAATGTAAAAATCAAGTTTAGGTGTTAGATTTGTGTATACATAAGAACTGGGTGGTATGTGTGTAAATGCCTCATAGTTATATCATAATTATTTATTTTTTTGTATGTTTTTATTGGTGATTGCTTCTGGATTGTATTTTCTATATCTTTTGACAAATGTTAGTCAAGCTGTATTTATTTTTTGGGGCATTTATATACATACCACTCAAGTCCTATGTATTTACATATCTAACTCTTAAACTGTACTTTTTTTATGAATACCACCGAAATCTTTCATATCACATAAAAAATACAATCATTTTAACTTTTAAAATGTGAAATGCACATTTTCATGCATAAGTAAGGTGACATACATGTAAAAATTGAAGCTTAGGTGTTAGATATGTAAATACATAAGAATTTAGTGGTTTGTATGTAAATCTTCCTATGTAATTGCTTGATTATTTCCTTTGCCATGATGGGGAATACAAGCTTTATATAATAGGGGCATTTATCTACATACCACCCAATTCCAATATATTTACATATTTTACACCTAAGCTCTACTTTTTCACATTTATACCTCTCAAATCTGTCATATCACATAAAAAATACTATTATTTTAACTTTTAAAAAGTGAAATACGTACACGTTTTCATGCATAGGCAAGTCGGCGTCTATGCCAAACTTGCAATTTACATATTCGATATGTAAATACATAAGAATCGAGTGGTATATAGATGTAAATCTATCTATGCATTCTTATGCTTTTAACGTTTTATCATAACCTTTACCTCTTTCATAGTTATATCAAAATCAAAAGGTTAAAATTGAATAACATTTAAATCGTTTGGTTTTTTAAAAACCGGACGAGCTCTCCGATTCAACCCTGATTCTGACCGGTTCTATGTCAAAATGGTTTTAAGCTTGGATAGAAACCGGTTCAAGGTTGAATTGGTTGAATTCGCCGGTCCGATCTGGTTTTTAAAACAATGTATATAATACTAATCATCTTTAAAATGGGGGATTAATCTATTCAGGGAAACTGCGAGGCATTAGCAAAGTCTGTTGGATGCCACGGAATAGTGAGTGATGAAGAAAGTCGCGAGCAATTGGAGTCAATATGTGATGTTGCAACTCACGTGTTTTGTCACCCATGTGCATTGTGCCAGGAAGGGCGAGAGCTTCGCCGCAGATTGCCACATCCTAGCTTGGCTGCTACATCTATGATGATTATGATGCCTCCCATGGAGCAATGTATGGGACGTGGATAATTAATTACATACAGACCATCCAAAATATTGATATTTACAAATTTGATCATCGTTGATTCTTTTTGAACTACCGAACTGTTGTATTTATTATGCTTGCCACGATCAAACTATGCTCTTTTTAGCGAGTTATTTTAACGCCCAAAGTTTATAAAAATATGCTCTTTTGATGGGGGCTAAAATAGCCATCATTGAGAACTATTTTAAGCCCTCATTAAAGGAGTATGTGGACTATTTTGCTATTTTTATTGAGTCTGAGACTAACATGGCAGGAGACTACTTTGACAGTTCACTCTAGTGCAATTTTGAAGTCATTCTAATGCATTCTATGTTAGTATGTTATGTATATGCTAAGAGTAATTTGAATGGAAATGTGTTTGTAATGTGGAGGAGATAATTTACTATACATCAATGAGGCTAATTTATTTAAGGAAATAAATTGGATATTTATTGTCCATTTATTGTAACAACTTGAAAATTTTGGAAATATTTTGCAAGCTTGCCACACTATTTCTATGTATTTGCATATTGAACTTCATTTTTTTTTCATTCATGCAACTTTATTTATACATGAAAAATGTGTGTTGTAGTGATTTTTTTTTTTAATGTGATATGAAAGTTGATACACCACAAACAAATTTTCATCACCCGACACGAATTTCAAGACGTCACGAATCTTGAGATGATATTTTGAGCAAAAAACATTCAAATCTTGATAAAGATTCATCCGTAGTTTTGATTTCAGCAGGCTTATAGTCAAATGATCGGCTCGATGAGATAAACCTAATCAAATAAAAAACTAGTCCAATTCGAGTTAAATCAAGCTCATATCAAGTCATTAAACCACCCTTAGAAGATTTCTGGACACATTTAGAAGGTCAAACAGATCTCGACACTACCAAGCTTATACTCGAATCGAGCGTCTCGACAAGACAAATCCAACGAGCCCAAGATCACTTAATTCCGACATCGTTAAGACACTCAAATGTCAATTAAACGTTGCATGATGTAAGAAAATTCTCTGGACTGTTCGATCAAAATGGTTGATATTCATGCATTAATTGCACCCATAACACTATAAATAAACCCCCACCTCTCATATGAGGGAAGCTGAAGTCTATAGAGAGAGCCTGAGGCCTTAAGAATAGGCTCCAGCTCAACATCGCCGTCGATTGTCGCCGTCCTTTTGCCGACCGTCGTCGACCACCACCACCCGCCAAAGTCCACCGTCGTCGACCTCAGCTAACCGCCATCGACCATGACTGATTACCATCGATTATCACCAACTAGACGTCGTCAGCGACGTTGTAATCTGAAAAATATAGTTAATTTTTTCTCGTATGTGGGATAAAGAATTTTTGTAATCATCAATTCAATAATGGATTTCTGCAACTGGGTCAGTCCCCGTGGTTTTTTCCTTCACGGGTTTTCCACTTAAAAGCTTCTGGAGTCATCACCGTTTGTTTCTTTTTTCATTTGTATGAGTGCTGAACTTTCGTACAGCGCTAAGACGATAGTCCGTTCCTCTACCGCCACGAATTTTCTAGCACGCATCAAAAGTGTCATTCATTTAATAATTAAAATTTAGATGTGGGGTATGTAAATACATAAAAATTGTGTTATATGCATGTAAATGCATCAATTTACTATGCGTTAGTAGATTTGTTCAAAATATAAATACAAGTTTAGTTTAAAAAAAGATCTATAAAATCTATAATTGTGTGATAAGCAAATAAAATACAAATTGAAGAAAAAAAATTATGAATATTATTAAACAAATTAATCTTTATTACTCGAGATTTTTTTTTTTTTTATTTTAAAATAGTCTGAGGCTATGATACGAGTTCCTAGCCGCTCTCATGCGGTTAAACACTCCCTGCAAAACAAATACATTTAGTAAGGATCGAACTCGTGACTCAATGGGACTTACACAGAGTTGCACTACAAAAGAGTCCCGACAAGCATCACATTACTTGAGATTCTCTCATATATATAATATGATTTAATCGAATAAAATTTATTTTATTTCTATATCTATATTTGCTGAAAGAGTAAGCCTTTAATTAAATTAATGGCATGCTTTTTTATAATTTTTTAAATTATATTTCAAAAACTTAATCTTAGAATTAGTAAAGGGATTGACAGAGGATCAAGATGAGATTTTTATATAAAAATTAAAGAAGAAAAGCAGGGGCACTAGAGATTGAGAAGCACTCAAAATCATCTTATATCAAGCCATCATTTTTATAATTTGATTTATATGTGAATTGGCCAATTTATTTGGAATATGGGGCATATATTTCTCTAAATTAATATTAATAAAAAGCATACAAAAAGCAAAATTATAATGTTAAATTAGAGGCACTCTACTTGAATTCCTTATCCAAGTGGGGGGCAACCAATAAAATAAAGTAATGAATCTAAATATAATGTAGTGAAAGAAAGAAACCCTCTAATCAGTGGTCTGAATCCCCTCTGACACAGTTGACCTTAAGGAGGTGGGTGATATTTGAATTGTTAGGCACGTTAGAGGTGACTAGAGACTCGTATAATAGTCTGGTCATTCTTTAATAAATAAATAAATAAATATTAAGCCTTAAAAAAATCTAAAAAACTTTATTAGTACATTATTTTCTATATAAGATTGAACCCACCTAAGCATTTTAAAAGTCAAGTTGTAGTTGCCTCAATGCAAATGTATGATATGCTAAATTATTAAAATTTAGGTATTGCCACTTAGGTACTAAAGATGGCTTAATTAGATGGTTATTAATGTTGACTCACCCATTTAGTTTTCTAGTGATTTACTCTTTAGTGAGATGATAAATTATTCTAATGTGAGTCACAAGACTTGTGTTTGTGTGTGTTGGCCATATATTTGAATGAATTTTTACATTGTAAAATCTCAAATTTGCAAAATGGTCCACAAGGAGGCAAAAGGATAATTTCCATTAAAACAATGGATTAAAAATAAACGATTACATTTTATATGGAATTAGTTTTTCATCCAATTTTTTCATATTACATGAAATTGTCTCGTTATTATTAGACATTATAACGTCTACACGTCTGAATGACAGTTTGAATGGACTGCAGAGTGCTCGGTTCAAGTAACAAGTTTCCCAAAATCACACATAGCAAACAAGAGCAAAAATACAACTACAACCTAGCCTTGGATATCTAAATGTATGACTGTTACAACATCTAATGTATGTGAAGTATATGTGTATGACATTCTATTAGGCATATATTATCTTAGGGGCATTTAGGCACATACCTATTCTTATGTTATTTTACATTTTTTTTAGTACCAAATTCTTGTGTATTTAGATATATAACACCCTAAGTATTTTACATGTATACCATCCTAATCTTTCACAACACATAAAAATAATATTATTTTATTTTTTTAGAAAAAAATGCAGATTTTCATGCATAAGTAAAGTGACGTGCATAATAAACGAAAGAAATAGTAATAATACATGAAAAAAAACAAAAATTTAACTTTAGGTCGATTCAAAAACATCAACCGTCTCACAGTTATTGACGGTTGTCTCACTCGAACTAGAGGGAACCCCTAATCAGAGAACTAGAGACTAGTCTGAATTTTAACCATTTTAAATACTCGTTCACTTGTCATAAACAAATCAACTTCAAGTATTACAAATTTTAAGCAAAGCAAGTTTGAACAATATGTGAAAGCTCGATGAGCCAAACATGAACAACTTATAATTATACCAACTCTGGCTCCAATATATGATATGCTCTGGCTCCAATATATGATATACTCTGGCTCGATTACAACCTAGGTGCAGTAACAGTGCAGCAAAGTATGGTGTGCAGGGAACAGAGAGATTGACCAGCTGATGTTGTGCAGAAAAGTGGGAAGATGATATGTGAGGGTACACCACCATGTAACAATGGTGCTGCAACTCTGTGTTAGAGAGTTGGAAGAAGATCTAAGAAAGAGATCAATAGGTGTAAAAAAGAAGTGCAAAACTTGAATTAAGAACTCAAGGTGCAGAGTAGTTTAGCAAAGTTAACATAACAACATGATAAATTAAAGACAAATATTGTTCGGTTCACATAAACTCAACAACATGGAAATAAAAACAAATCAAAATCCCACCGCCAGCGCCCATCCGACAACCAC
Source organism: Phalaenopsis aphrodite (assembly GCA_003013225.1). Classification (NCBI taxonomy): domain Eukaryota; kingdom Viridiplantae; phylum Streptophyta; class Magnoliopsida; order Asparagales; family Orchidaceae; genus Phalaenopsis; species Phalaenopsis aphrodite. Next base: position 383,874 of record NEWO01000328.1, on the reverse strand, counting down.
TCATTCAAATGGATGCAGGATAGCGATACCGGATTAGACACTCTTACTAGAGGACTCGAAGACTAAAGCATAAATAAAACTCACAAAATATATAGAAGTATATATATAACGATACAATCTTACCAATAAATTAGGAAGGCTTTTGGTTATTTCTTCTTGGCAGCAGATTTGGTAACCTTGGCTCCACTGGGATCCTTCTTCTCAACGCTCTTGATGACTCCAACAGCCACAGTTTGCCTCATGTCCCTTACGGCGAAACGGCCCAGTGGAGGATACTCGGAGAAGGTCTCGACCACCATCGGCTTCGTGGGAACCATCTTCACGAAACCCGCATCGCCATTCTTCAGGAACTTTGGCTCCTTCTCGAGCTCCTTGCCAGACCGCCTGTCGATCTTGGTCAGGATTTCGGCAAATTTGACGGCTATGTGGGAGGTGTGGCAGTCCAGCACGGGAGCGTAGCCGTTGCCAATCTGACCAGGGTGGTTCATTATGATGACCTGGGAAGTGAAGTTAGCGGCTTCCCTGGCAGGATCATCCTTGGAGTTTGAGGCGACGAAACCTCTCTTCAGATCTTTTACTGCGACGTTCTTCACATTGAACCCGACATTGTCGCCAGGGAGGGCCTCCTGAAGAGCTTCATGGTGCATCTCAACAGACTTTACTTCAGTGGTGAGACCGGTGGGACCAAAGGTGACTACCATGCCAGGCTTCAAAACGCCAGTCTCGACTCGACCGACGGGGACGGTGCCAATACCACCGATCTTGTAGACGTCCTGAAGGGGGAGGCGGAGGGGCTTGTCTGTTGGCCTCTTTGGCTCTTGGATCAGGTCGAGAGCATCGAGAAGAGTTGGACCCTTGTACCAGTCAAGGTTTGTGGATCTCTCTATCATGTTGTCACCCTCAAACCCAGAGATGGGAACAAATGGAATCTTTTCAGGGTTGTAGCCAACCTTCTTCAGATAGGAAGAGACTTCCTTGACGATTTCATCATACCTAGCCTTTGAATACTTGGGAGTGGTGGCATCCATCTGTTAGACATCAAACAAAACCCACATGAAACCTTCCTAAAATTCTTCAGCGATCAACATGAACCATTACTATTATGTGTGATAAAAAGGCTTTACCTTGTTGCAGCAGCAAATCATCTGCTTCACCCCAAGAGTGAAAGCAAGCAAAGCATGCTCACGAGTCTGGCCATCCTTCGAAATACCAGCTTCAAAACCACCAGTGGTGGAATCGATGATCAGGACAGCACAGTCAGCCTGAGAAGTTCCAGTAATCATGTTCTTGATGAAGTCGCGATGGCCGGGAGCATCAATAACAGTGCAATAGTACTTAGTTGTCTCGAACTTCCAAAGAGCGATATCAATGGTGATTCCTCTCTCGCGCTCCGCCTTGAGCTTGTCGAGAACCCAGGCATATTTGAATGACCTCTTGTTCATTTCGGCAGCCTCCTTCTCAAACCGCTCAATCACGCGCTTGTCAATACCGCCAAGCTTGTAAATGAGATGGCCGGTGGTGGTGGACTTGCCGGAGTCGACATGGCCAATGACCACAATGTTGATGTGTACCTTCTCCTTACCCATGGCCGGAGAAAACTACTAGCTAGGCAGGAGAATGACAAATATAAAATTAGAAGAGAAATCAACATTATGAGAAAAGTTCCTCAAGCAGGCATAAAGTGAGGTATACTTATACTTTGGACACCTATTTTTTTTTTTAAGAGAGAATGCTTTCTGAGAAATACATCGAACATCACAAGTTTAAACTTTAAAATAAAAGATTTCTAAAGAAAATTACAAATGCATTTCTGCATGCGGTGTTCGATCTCCACCGTCGATTACTCAGTGAGCCCCACTTTAATTTTTTTTTTTAAAAACAATTGATCACGGTGATCCACGGTGGAGATGGGACAGCATACGGTGTCCGTATGGAATAATTTCTCGATCCAGACATGCATGCACCATCACATGCTTGAAAAGGCAACATAAAATAACAAAGAGTTTGTTTCATTATGTAAAATATATAATGAAATCAACACTGAAAGTGGCAAAGCTAATTGTTGATGAGTAAAGACAAAGAAAACTAAATTGCCCAAAAAATTAAACACATAAATAGATAGAGAAAATGCCATCTAAAACTACTTTTTTAGCAATGTAAAGATTCCAATCAAACACGCAAATAGATAGAGAAGCTGCCTTTGAAAAGAACTTTTTTAGCAATGTAAAGATTCCAATCTACTTGTTGCTTTTCTAAGGTAAATTCCCTAGAAAAAAAAGGCATTTTTATGCAACTTTTGTTACACAATGGTGTGATATAATAATTATGCGTTCAGCAGCCTATGATTTAATTCATGCTAGCCCATTGCAAATATTAAAAATCTCATGCCATAGGGAATAAGCAGCTCTACTAGAATCAACCCAAAACATTTCAATGACCAAATTATTTCAACTTATTACCTATTCTATTACTTTCATTATACATGATCGCTTTCTAATGTCCTGGTTTTTCTATACACATCGTCAAATTTTCCGACTAAAATCTATTCTACTGGAATCATACCAAAACATTTCAAAATACATAAAAATTTGCATGCCACCCAAACATTTATCAAGTAATTAAATGAGCTTGCTCTTCCATATCTCAACAGAGCAACTGTGTATCATCAAAAGCAATCAGTCAAATATGATTTAAGCATTGATTTATCATCATAAAAATAAACTACAACATACAACTAAACATATCTTATCAAAACCAACCAAACACAAGCTCATCTTCACAGTGTAATGCTTGAAACAAAATTAACCATAAATAGTTGCATCTATAAGAAACTCAACCAACAAAAATAAAATTAACCTTATTTGAATCTCTTTGCTTCTTCCCACTATGAAAAGTCTCTGAAGGCCCAGAAAGGTTTTGTTTGGTAAATTTGTGTGTTACTCGGCGCGCTAAGAATAAAATTAATGGCACTTACTGAGTTGAGCATGTTTCTCTACAGGTTCATTGCTCAGGGTCACCTAGCTTTGGAGAAGTGCAGCACAAAACTTCCTAATTTTTTTACAAAACTAAAAGTAGGGGTCATTTACATACATACCACCCAATTCCTACAAAAAAAAAGTTTACTTTTTTACATCTACACCAAAATCTTTCGAATCACATAAACATACCAAAATATACTTTAATCACTCATAGTTTGCACCAAAAGAGGCACAATAAACATATTCCTGTAAATCCTCAGTCATTGTTTGGGAGAATGATATCCAGAGCTAGTAAGAAACAGCACTAGACATGAAAACTCCCCGATTTACAAAATTTCTATACGCCCCCAGAACAAGGCCATCAAGATGCTCAAAAACAGTAACTTGAAGCCGAAAGAAGAGGCAATAAAATACTCCAACAATATGCCACGATTTGGAACATTCGATCATATAAATTAAGTTAGAGATTTTATATTGCAATAGCCAATCCAAACACAAAAAAATTTTAAAAACCACATAGCCATATCAATTAACATAGATCGGAAGATACAATAACAACAAAAAAACATGTAGCTTAGATCTCGAAACCGAAAACAAAGATGCTACAAAAGTCTGAATTAAACTATAGATCACGGACAGCAGATGCATAAGAAAACATCAACAAATGAAGAAGGTTTGGGAATCAAGCAATCAAACCTTATGAGAGTATGAGAGACAAGATTCGGATGATCTGCGCAGGGGGCTGTTGCTGCAAGAAGGAGAAAGAATGAGAGGATTTCCTCTTATTTATAAATGCTGAATGGAAGGACGGTTAATGGTAGTGCGGCTGCTGAGCTAGGGCTTCTGTGGTAGAGCAAGGGCCCAATATTGACCGTTAAAAGTCTCAAAGTAGATCGGACGGTGCTACATAGGCTCAGGGTTGCGTGGATCGCACACCAGGCGTGGACCACGTGCGTCGTGATAGGGGCGACATTAGATAACGCTTGATAGCGACAATTTCCATCTTCTCATTTCTCGTTTATATAATAACTTATATATGCAATTATGATTACAAAAAAAATAAATAAATAATAACAGATGTAAATTTCTAATTTTAATAAAAAATTTTGAAAATAAATTTGATTTTTTAATCAATTAAATTAAATAACTGTACAACCAAAAATAGTATGCACAAGTTTCGAGACAATTTAAACTGTCCATAACAAAATAAAACAAAAGAGAATCATCTAAGTTCGGATTTGAATATTCGGCCGTGTTACCACTTACTAGAATACTTTATCTGGGTTATTTGTAAAAATGATGTGTTATTCTAGTATTATATAGTATTATTCAATTATTTTGCAGTGTTATTGGAATATTATCCTACGTTACTTGATTTGGGCCTATGTTATTCGGCATATTCTCCGTGTTATTTCAATTTCCACTTTGTTATTGGAATAACACAGCCCCAAATCAAATAATGCGGGGAAATATTCCAATAACACTTCAGCCCCAAATCAAGTAACGCGATAGAATATTTCAATAAGACCACAAAATAATCGAATAACACCATATAATACTCGAATAACATATCATTTTTACAAATAACACAGATGGAATATTCTCAAAACACAGCTGAATATTTCAATCCAAATGTAGCTCTACGTCAGGAGTGCTGATATAATATTTTTCAGACAAAAAAGCTACAAGTCTCATGAATATGATTCGTTGAACACCCGCAATCGGTCAAAAAGCTAACACCCTCAATAATCTCACAAGTATCAATGTGTGGTTCTCTTAACAACTTCTCCAAAGATCTCTAGAGATCACCAACGATCTCTAGAGATCACCAACGAACAATAATCATGCAAGCCGACCGACAGACCCGACTTGCCATCACAGTCAAACCCAATGGCTTTCTAGAGCAAATGTGTTGAGCCGACTGAAACTAGCTCAGCCGACAGACCCAATGACCTATCATGCCATCACTAACATGTTTCTTGAAGTTGTGGCCTAAGCATTAGGCCTCCTTAAGCCAATCATCTACGGACTAATCTTAGCTTGTGGGCCCTAGACCATGGCCTTTTTGGCTTGGTGTTGACTCAGAGCAGCAGCAACACTTAATGGCACGGTAACGCAAAGCCTACCTAAGAATTTCCTTTCTCGTTGAAGCATAATCAGTGCACTACCTTTCTTGCAGTGCAAACTCTTTGAGTCACCCTGCCGATTATTCAGGTACTACTCAATCAAACATTTGTTGGCATCTTCACTTTATAAGCTTAGATAAGTCTCATATCTTTACACATGGGTTGTTGGTACACCCTTTTGTATGGATGTTGACTCTCATTCCGGCTTTGCTCCACTAATCAAGTTCGGTTGTTCCGAATGAACAAATCTCTAACATTTATAAGTTTAAAAGTTGGGGATTTGTATCTCGAACAGTTGGTACACTCTTAAGCATGGGTGGTGATTCATTGGTCCGATTAATCAGTCGAACTTATAACAAATGCTATGAACGAGAATAAAAAATTAGCCAAAAAATAATAATCTTTGTTATTTGTTTACAAAACCTACAAGTATTGTATACTGAAAATTTTATGTCAATAACAATAAAAACAATATTTCTTTGTTTATTAATTTATTCTTAAAAAATACTTTCCACAATCGCATCAAAATATTATAAAGTAAAATTTTCTGATGAATTAAGGCTGTTTAACAACGAAAATAGCTATATAAACCGAAGTTAAAATAAATAAATAAATAAACTTCTGAAACAGTTAAAACCATAAAAACCTAAAGAAATTATAAAGTTGTATTTACACATCAAATCCAATAAGAATATCCCAAATATTAATAGTTAGATCAAACTAATCTTCAAACAAATATCTAATGATCTTCACATTTTTCAAAAGCCGCATGATAAACCCCCACGTCAAATCCTCAATTCACATCAAAGTATGGCAAAAAAAGCAAGATCTGTCAATCAAAGCATCAAAATATTCCATAACAAAGAATCGCAAGCAAAGTATAGAATTCCATAGAACAAATAAAGATTACTATCAAATAGACTTCCTAAATTCCTGATCCAAACAACCAGACGTCATATCCATCCATATCCACTGATGATAGTAAACTGCAACTTAATTAGCTTCTATGGATACTTGAAAGCAAAAAAAAAAAAAGAGAAACTTGCAAACTATACAATTACAACAACAGGAAAGTAAAATCCATACGAAAACTGATGAACACCAAGAGAATCTGAATAGTCAGATAATCTCACCAAGAGGAGAAGAAGGCGCGGCTCTGCCGACGTGAGCTCGGAGCAAAACTAGGGATTTGAGGCAGGCATCAATTCTTTCATGGTCTCCTTAAATAGCAATCCGCTACTGTTTTCCAATTTTGGTACTCTTCTCTGCCGTCCGATGTAGCAAAGACTTTCATCCGATGGTACTCCGTTGGTTTATTTACCACCGTTGATGCCCATCTCTACGGTCAGATATCTTCGCCAGGTGTCATTTTCCTATTCGTGTTTGAACTATCCCGGTTTTCCACGGTTTTTATCATCAAAGACCCAACTTTCTAACCGCATCTGCAGCCGCTCATCATGGCGGCGATCAGTGATTTTATTAATAATTAAGGCTGCAGTTTATTGAATAATTTATTTTTAAGCTGATTAAAAATAATTTATTGATAAACTAGGTGTGATGGCTATTATAATTTTTTATTTTTTAAAAAAAGTAAGATCGTTGTCAAAAAACTGTTACTACAACTAGATAGGTGGGCTGTGAAAATGTTATTTTCAGCGTTTTGAAAACGCATAAGCTGTCAAAACACAGTTTACCCAAACAGGTCAGGTGCATTTTTAAAACGCCACCGCACCAAATAAGCTACCCCAAACGGACCCTTAGTTGCAAGATAGATTTACTTGAAGGAGGATTTATTAAACACCATAAATTCTTTTTATCTTCGATGGTGAAGTTCACGAGTGATAATGAAAGAAATTCGCCTTACAATCAACTTTACTAAATTCAGAATTACGTCATGAGAAAGATAGAATACGGGAAAAAATAGACCTTACATAAGAAAATTTGATTTAATGGAACATTGGATTTAATGTTCAATTTTTTTTTTTTGTATTTGAATGAATTTCTAAATCAATGGCTAAATCCTATAATGATTTGACATATATGATGCATCACCTAAGCCTCTACTTATATATTTAAATTGAGAGGTAATATTATAACAAATGTTGTATTTAAAAAGTATACAAACAAGATTACATAATAAAAGTTAATAAATGATTACTATAAAATAAATAAATTTAAATAGCTAGTAGCTATTATAATATAAAGTTGGTTCATAATAAGCTTTGAGTAGATATCAAATTCTAATGAAGTCTTTAACGATCTCACTTTGATTTGATGAGCTACTTTGGCCAACTCCATCGACCATCTAATCTTATGCAGCTTGAACTCGGTAGTGATTAAGCATTACTCACTGGCGGCTTTTATTTAGTTTTGAGTTTATCTTTGTAATCATGTCAACTAACCCTCAGTATAATTCATCATCATGATCAATTGATGTGATAAACCAACTTAGATGACATTAAGAATATATTTAGTTCTCTAATTCTCGTAGCACTTAAAAGATATTCTCACGAAGAATAAAAAGCAAAAAAATAAAAAAATTATCATATTCAACTATTGCGTCAACCATGCTCCTGGTCTTGGTCTGTTCTTGGTCTTCTTCCCCAACACTATTTTGAGAGTTCCATCATGGTTAAGATGAAACATCTTGCCAATTTCAATCTTGAAAAGCATGCAAATCAAAGTCTTTCTTCACTCATGGTCAAAAGATGCAAGTAGATGAAACTTCAAAAAATGTGGAATACATTAAGAAGATACTCTCAATTCCCTTTTTGACATAATGAATTGGAGCTTAACAATGTAACTAAGTTGTTATTGAGATTCTAATTAATGTAGGGATTATGATGAATTCTTTTTTACATTTTACTGCTCATTGTCAGTCTCTCGTTCTTATTCGTCTGTTGACTTGACATGGGGTACATGACCCAAAAGTCAAAATGAAAAGTTGCTCATCCTTATGGCTTTTTTATTACTAATACAATTATTATTACTTTAAATCCATTTACTATACATAAATGGCTAATTTAAGTAGATTTATACTCCAAAACTTAATATTTACTTATCTAGGTCATCTATGAAGTTTGTTGTGTGTCGGAAGATTTGTAGCGGTAAAATGATATTTTAACGTCTTATCGCTACACTGAGATCTATTACACACAAATAAATGAAAAATAGGAAGAGAAGACACCCAATTTTTTTTGTGAAAAAATCATTAAAATGGAAAAATCACGGGACATTGTCAAGTCAAAGTAATCCACAATGTAATTGTAAGTACAAATATTCACTATTCTCCTAAATTAAAGAAGTTGTAATTACAAAGATGATTATCATAGATGTACAACAATAGTTTAGTTATATTAGTCAAAATTGAGTTACAAAAAATATATTTCATGGTTATAATAACAATAACTAACCATAAGAGTCACAGTTGGTTGCTAAAAATGTAGTATTTGATCATAAGGTTGTAGTCGGTGGTTCCAATAGTTGTAGTTGGCTACATATGTCTTAATTAAAGATTGCAACAGTAGTAGATGGCCAAAATTGTCATAATTGTTTGTTTATAATGGCAGTAGTTGGCTTCAAAAATCATGGTTGGAAACTACAATATTGCCAGTTTGCCACAAATACCATAGTTGATGATTGCAATAGTGTTAGTTGGGCACATTGGTCATAATTGAAAGTTATGATAACATTAGTTGGTCACATAAGTTTTAGTTAGTGATTGTAATATTATCGGTTGGTTATATATGTCATAATTGGTGATTGTAATATCATTTGTTGGTCACAAATACTATATTTGATGACTACAATATCATCAACTTGCCAGAGACATCATAGTTAGTGACCTCAATATCATTAATTAGTCACAAAGAGCTTAGTTGATGACGACAGTAGTGTCGGTCAACCATAGAGGCCATATTTTAAATCTGAAACAGTAGCAGATAGTCGTAAAGGCTGTAATTGGTTGATGTGCATGCAGAAGTTGGTCACAAAGGTCGTGCTTGGAAACTACAAGCTATAATTTACTAATTTTAATAAAAACTCTTGAGAATAAATTTGATTTTTTTGATCAATTAAATTAACTAGTTGCACACCCAAAAATGGTATGCACAAATCTCAAGACAATCTAATGGTCCTTATCAAAAGAAAAATTATAAGAATCATCTCAGAAGAAAAGCTACAAGTCAGCATGAATCTAACCGGTTGAACACCACAAGCCTACCGACTTATGGTCAGATGAACAAACAACCACCAAGACCAACAAGAGGCAATCATCCATACCAACAACCAGTCAAAAGTCTAACACCCCCAACAATCTCACAGGTATCAATGCGTAGCTCTCTCAACAGCTTCCCCAAAGATATCCAGAGATCACCAAGGAACAACAACAATGCAAGTCGACCGACCGGCCTGAGCTGCTACCACACTCCAAATCGGCAGCTTCCTAAAGTAAAAGTCGATCGATGTCCAAATAGAAAGCCGACTGAAACCAGCTCAACCGAACCAGCCCAAGGACCTGTCAGCCAGCAAAAGGTACATGCATGCAAAAATACCAAAATACCATGTACAATGGAGTAAAACATGTAATTTTACATGTTTGCCCATTTACTCCAATATAATGCATTAGTTTTTTGGCCCTTCTCTCTAAACCAATCTTTTGTAGGGAGAATTCTCTCACCTATTAACTTGTAACGACCACTTCTAATATATAAAATGGGTCACATAGCCCAGGAATACCTCAGTTTACCCTAAAGGGGCAAATCGTTGTGTACTTTCTCCTCCTTTCTCCATCTTCATCTCTCTCTACATCTCCCTCATGTTTCCTACCACACCGATCCCTTAGCATGCCTCATAGGATGGTTTTAGATTCAACACTAATATATACCATTTTAATACTATTTATATATTTTATATCATTAAAAATAAGATGAAAATAGTAATGGTTTTATCGAAATTTTTCTCTGATTTTTGTAAATATGAATTGGAAAATTTGACTAAATGTGCCTTATGATACATGTACTTTTACAAATGTGCCCCCCTTACATTTTTTATTTGGGAAAATAAGCTCAAAAATCTAATGTATATGTATATATATATATATACACTTCAAACTTTACTCTAACTGAGTTAAAACTTGAATTTAAACAATTACTTCAAGATAGATTTGAATTGGGTCAAGTAAGGTTTGACCATTTGGTTTGATTCATTATATTTATGTTGTCATGTATGCACAAGTCTAAAATCATTGTTCTTGTAGATGTATTACAATCAACAATAACATATAGAACTGGTGTGGTGATGGAGAAATGATCAATCTATATGAAACAAATGACCTCTTTGGTCAGACCAGTTGAAGACTACATTATGTGTAACAATGTAATAGAGAATATGTTTAGGAATTTATAAATATATTTTGACCACCAACATATGATGCTATGAATTACTTAATAGGAGAAATTTGAAATGATGACTATAAGCATAAGGTTGATTGTGTGCTATCAAATAAGATAGAGGACAACCAGGTATTTGCTTTGTTATTGATTTATTGTTGTTAATCATAGATGGAACAATGCTAACTTTATTGAGTGTCCCGACGCTGCCTTTGTCTGTTTGGCCTAGAGCCTGGGCGTTGTTTTCTTTTCAGGATAGCACCGCGACATCGTTTCTACAATGCTGTGATATCTTCCTATCTCAAGTTGGCATGGTATTGTGATGCTACTCTAAGCACCACGACCTCACAAGGCTTCGTGTCTGTCACTAAGCTGTTTCTCAATGTTGTGGCCTAAGCCTTGGGCCCCCTTAGGCCAATCGTCTGCGGAGTAATCTTAGCCTGTGAGCCCAAGACCATGGCCTTTCTGGATTGGCACTGCAAAGCAGTGTCGTGGTGTTTTGATCGACGACTCAGAGCAGCAACAACACTTAATGCCACAATAGCACGAAGCCTACATGAGAATTTCCTTTGTCCTTGCCACGTAGTGAGTGTAGTGCCTTTGTTGCAGTGCAAAGATTTCGAGTCACCCTGTCGATTATTTGGGTACGACTCAGTATAACATTTGTTGGCATATTGAATTTATAAGTTGAGATAAGCCTCAAATTTTTACACATGGGTCGTTGGTACACCCTTTTGTATGGATGGCGATCCTCATTCTGGCTTTGCTTTGCTAGACAAGTTCGGTTCTTCCAAATGAACAAATCTCTAACATCTATTGGTTAGAAACTTTGGGATTTGTATCCCAAACAGTTGGTACACTTTTTCGCATGGGTGGTGGTTCTTTGGTTTGACTAATCGGTCAAACTTATAAAAATATCATTGTTCTCGGCTTGATCGTTATAAGTCTTTTCTTTTATTTCGGGTTATACATTTTCAAACCACACGATGAGGAATGCAGGAAAATGTTGAAGTCCTTCCACTACCTAGAAGCAAATGACTGCATATAGGATTTTAAAGCGTCATCATGATCCTTAAAATGGTCAGAGGATCAAAAGGATCGGCGATTAGGTGCCACATTTTGGTGCCATAATGCTGCCCTATTTATCTTCGAATCAGAGAGGCAATGTTGCAGTCTTGTCTTTGTGACATTGCAGCGTTATCTCTTTGAATTGACTGTTGCATTTGTGCATTTCCTTAAATACACATATTTGGAGTCATTTTGACTTCTCTTATGCATGTCGTTTCACATTTGTTGTGTTACATGCTTATTATTCATTTGTTGCATGTGCCACCACTATACCTAGAGTTACAGTGGCTGACAACTTAGTGCTGTGTCAGTGGCACAATTGTGTCAATTTTTTCCTTTCTAAAATAAAAGGTGGATACCCTAAGATCGTCTATACAACCCTGTGGTGCCATCCTTTTGATTCAAGGTCATATTTTGTATGTGTTATGACCCTTTGTATGTTTGATTGTTAGTATATATTTATTGCATTTATCATTTGTGTGATGCATTTGTTGCATTATGATAGCTTTGTTGCATCATTTATATCTTAACAACCTTATTATGTGGTGCTTCTTGGGGCTTAGTTTCACATGTTGATTTGCATGTTGTGCATTTCTATGCACTAAGAATTTTACTATGTCCAAGTAAAACACTCATTTTCCTTCTATAGGTCTAGGTTGCATGAGTCAACACATTAGTGGTTATGCTTCAGCTACACTTAGATTGACATATGACGGTAATAGGAAAATGAGCATTGCCTACTAGTTTATATAGTTGGGCAACATGAATTATCATATTACTGCCATATCTTATAGGATCGTTTCAACCATAGGTCTGGGTTAACATTCATCACTAGTTGTGATGAGTGTTAGCTCATTCAGATGCTTGGGATGGGACAACTTGGTGACCTCATCAAGATCCTACAAGAAAAAGCTTAGCCCCAGCACAACCAATACTTAAATGTATGTGTACGCACACCCTGCAGATGTTTGTTCATAACTAGGGTCAGGGTGCAGTTAGAATTTCACATGTGTGGTTATTATTTTATATGTTTGCTAACCGCTATATTTATGTGTTTCTTTGAGTGTTTGTCGAATTTGAAACTCGCACATTATCAATATTAGGATGGTTTTCTTACAAGGAGCCAAGTTCAACATGGAGGAGCTAATTAATGATTGAGAAAACACTTTTTTTACTAGTGCTGCAAACCGGTCTCCTCCCACATGACTTGACTCATCATTCGTTGCATGCGCTAACGATCTTTTATGCAAATCGAGTATTTATTTTTAGACCTTTTTTATGTACTTTTATATTCCTCGGTTTGAATCTCTATTGGAAATAAGTTATGAGCAAGAGTTCTTGTGGCATTCAATGTAAGGAACCATGTAGCGAGGACCAGTTTGCACGTGCCTCATATCTTAATTTCAAGTCTATTTTGTTGTATAGACTTAAGTCGTGCATGTATTATACAGAGCCCGGTTACCATTTTACTTTTCTGGGATTGTAGCCAGCTTGTGATATTTGGCCTCTTATTATTTATTCAGTGTGTTTATTTCAATGTTGAGCGTTACCTTTTCGCCTTTATTTGTTTGTGATTTGTTTGATTATTATCACAATTAAGCTCTTAGGTTAAAATGTTTGTTATAAAAAATTAACTTAAAAAGATTTACTCGTAATAAATCTGGCATTCAACAGTTTATTTCTTGTTTTTACTTTTCTGCATGGTCTTTGGGTCAGTTTTAAAATGATCATAACTGCATGAATTTATCTCTTAAGCATTCAAGAGAACCTCAACACTTATGACGTCTTAGACAATTGAATGCATTCTGTATATCCTGAGGGAAGTACTCTTGCTTCCCAATCTGACGGGCTTATATGTGATTTATATGCTTATGTGGTTGTCTAGCATGTATAGGGTGTTAAAGGTAGTCCCGATCCAGACGGGATCGCGAGTCCTTTGTGGGGCAATTTGACTTTGCAGTCTGATTGTTCGTTTAATATTTCCACTTTGTAGGCCTCCCCGTCATAGTTTTAGCAGACTTAAGTCCCACTCTATCTTTTTCTACTCGAGTAAAGTCATAGGAGTTTAGATGTCTCATTTTGGCTTTAACGCTACTAATCCACCAGACAACGCAACTTGTTGGTTACCATCACGTGGTTCTTGTTCGAGATAGGTCAAATACCTTTTTGATCTCGTAGACTTGTAGTTTCAATAGCAGGCACGACTAATCCGTGAAATCCTGAGAGGGCTATTTCTACCTATTTAGGACTTTTGGCTAGCCCCTTTGGGCCCTTTTTGTACTTCTTTATCAAATCTTGTAGTCATCGTATAGGCTCTCCTCGTTAAAGGGCGATTTACTTGCCGGGTTACAGTGATTCGCCCTATTCCCGATAGCTTAGTGATGCCATGGAGACCAGTTTTTCCCCATTCTGAAACATCATAAATCACATTTAAGACATTATTAAGAGTTTTCCTACGTTATCTTAAGCAAACATAACTTATATTATTCATAGTTTTCCAAAATATCCCCCAATATGTAATTGATCACGATAATATGTCATTGTAGGAAACCTCTTAGACCATAGAACAAATAAATTTAATTTTATATTCTAATTTGATTACCAATATCTTTTCATAGGATCTTCTCATATATTTACTGACGTAGAACATGATCTATTTACTTTGAACCTCTCTTCTTAGATTTATAGTACGAGAAATTTGCTATATAACTAGATTTTTAATTACTTGTTTTGTTTCAATTTAGTTGTATCCACTTTTAGACTTTCCTTCTTCCTTTGTTTTTCTAAGAGAGAATAACCTAAAAAGGGAATCTAAGAAAGAACACTAAGAAAACCATTTAGATAAAAAGAAAAAGGAAACTGATTTGGTCGTTAGTTTGTGTGCGTGCGTGGGCGGGCAGGTGGGCCAACAACCAAATCAGTTTGTCCAAGAAGATGGTCAGATGGTTAGACATTTCCTCCTATACTGAAAAATCCCATGGTCTAAGCTCACCGATCCCTCCCAAAGAGAAAAAAGAGCCCAACAAAGCTACATGCATAATTTTTTTTCTATATTCATTCAGTAATAAAAATATCTTCATACAAATTTTCCTTCTGAAAATGGGCAAAAAACCAATATATATATATTAAACAAATCACAGTTGCAAATTAAAACTTAATAAATCATAAATATAAAATTTCAATTAAGAACTTGTTTCAATCACAGCACCAATTGTGAAGGCTGCAGTATAGAAGCAATCAGCGCGGCCAGCCACTCTGAATTCCAGCTTGGAACCCTTGTGTATATGCTGCATTCTTCAAGATCATCTGCAAGAGTTTGTCAATCAACTGCCTCAGATTAATAGCTTATATAATCTGCAGTATAATGCAGGCTTTTCTATTTTGAATAGAATGTTTGCTTGAATTCTTTTGGGTTCAATTTACTCTTAATTTTGTGAATATATAGTCAAACTGATCATCATCACAGAACTCTAACAGCATCAGAATCATCTAAATTTATGTGAATTTGGGAGATTGAATAATGTAGGCAGGCACGAGATGCACGACCAAGAGTTGGGACATGGTTGTCCATCATCGTCGTTGCTCCGACAAACCAACCTCTCGCCACTTTTCATTCACAAGCAATTGATCCACAACCCTAAATCAATCCGACCGTCGGAATTTTAATCCATCAATTTCATTGGACTCGTAATGTGGCAATCATTGCCAACCTTGGGCCGAGGAGGATTTTCAAGCTAAACCAAAGTGTAGGATGTGTGATCACCTGCAGGCTAGGGAGAACACGATCTAGACCATTCACATTGGTGGCTGGCCAATCATTATCGGTGTTCTCGGATCTCACCTCCTTCACCAATATTCAAGCAACCTAAGGGCTCGTTTGAAAGGGCAGCTTGCCTCCATTTCACCGCAGAGAAAGCCGCGAGTACGCCCATTGTTCGTTTGGCCGATCTACTTCTCCGAAAATGCTTATGTCGGAACGGCATTTATCATCATTTTGGGATCACGACATCTCCCTCCTTAAAAGAAAGGAATTGCCCCAAACACGTCTCGTCGCTTCATGAGTCAAGGCAACCCAAATCCCCGTCGTTTTATGAGAAGGATTATCCCCACCATCTCTAGTCGCCCGCAGACTTTAGTTAACCTAGTTCTCCATCCTTTTGGAAAAAGATTAAGGCTTGATAGGTGCTCAAGTTACTCCACCATCCAGAAGACTATTATGCCCATCTCCAAAGCCTGTAGTCTCCAAGGCTCCCATTTTTCTATTCTTCAAGGGAGGGCCTTTCTTAACTTTCTGAACTTATTAGTCAACTATAGAGAGTGAATTTATCCCTCCTTCCAAGGAGCAAATATTACATATAACTTTCTGAACTTATTAGTCAACTATAGAGAGTGAATTTATCCCTCCTTCCAAGGAGCAAATATTACATACTTTCTCCGCATATATACAGAGAATGCTGCAGATGCACATGATCTCGTTGTTTTTTTTTTCCGTGCATCTTCACCGTGATCGTACATATGTTTAAATAACCTACTGATTCCTTAATGCCAAGTTCCCCCTCCATCCAAGAAATAAGCTACCCTAATCTTCTCCTCTCATTGACTCCCAACTGTCGAGCAACACCATTCATATCCATCGGCGCGAATGCTATCAATGCTAGTTCAAGTTGGAACATTCTACAATTTCTGCAGAAGCATGGCCCTTTGAAATCCAGAGCAAAGTAATGCAAATGTATTGAAATTTTCACATTCTAAACCTATCAAAGAATTTAAGACGCACGGATCAAGCCTTTGTATCTCGATACTGTTTCCCAATGAACATTGAATAGCAAAAAACTCAAGACACAAAGACCAAGGACTTGTACCATTGGGACTCTCTCTCTATGAACCTCAAATTACAATTGATGTGTTTTATGTAGGATTGCCGGCACCTCATTGTTCTCCTTACTTTTTTTTAATTTATAACTATTTTATAATACCTCTAGGAGATGTATGTATACCTCCTTTTTGTACAAAGAAAATAATAAAATTTTTTAGAATTTTTCCATTATTTTACTTTCTGCAAATTCCCTTGTCAATTTTTCTACACAAAATCTGTCTCGTGTCCTTTGCGTTTCGAGTTTTATGATTGTGTGTGTGAACATCATTCAAAGTTGAACAAACAAAATTCTCTTCATCATAGTGATTTTGTAACGCAACAAAAAAAAAAAGAGAGGCCCATTCTATCATCCAAACAAACTACTATTATTTGATGTCTACATTTCCTACTACAAAAAACAGAAAAAAATGTGGAATAGAAAAGAAATTTTAGTTTAATTTTCAGCTAAGACCGGCTATAATATCACATCTACTTTTCCTGCCTCAAAAGAAAATACAAAGCAGAAACAGAACGAAGGCTTGAAATGTGCTTGGAGGGCTTCATGCCGAGCACAGTAAACATCCATTTAAAAAGCCATTCCAAACAACCCTGCTGAAGTCAGTTTTCTCCCTAGGATGGTTGTATCCAAGAATTTGGGTGGTGCTCCAGCTGTATCTCTCTCTTTAGATAGTGATTATCTTCCCTATCCCCTTCCACATCCTCCACAAGTCGCTCTCGGTCGCCCTCCGTTGCTGCAGCAGCCCCCGAACAGTCGTCGTTGCTGTTCTCACTACAGTTTTTCTCATTCTAGCCACCTGTCCTCGTTGTCGCCGCCCCAGTCAGTCGTCCTATTGCGGTCCTGCAGTTCCCTGCATCTCTCGCCGCTGCCCACTGGCACTGACTCTCGCTACCACAATCTGGAACAACTCTTATTTAATGTTCACCTGAAGTTCCAGCCATCCAGCCACCCATTTCTTGCATTCCATCTTGTTGTCATTGCCGCAATTCCTCGCATTCGTTGCCGCCGTCCTCCTCCCTTGCCACCGCATATAACAGCCTCTCCCAGCCGCTTCCTTGCTGTTCAACACCCTCATTCTCGCTGCCCCCGTCTGAGACAGCAACCGCACTTGCTATTACTGCAGCTTCGTACCTCCCCCTCGCAGTTACCCACACACCTTTGCTGCCGTCACACCTTCCAGCCTATACCCCACTCATTGCTCTCTCCAAAGGACCAAACCCTCGCTGATCAACTTCACAACCCCAAGATTCACCCTAGTTTGAGTGTTTGTGTCGTGTCTATTGCTATTTTTTATTTTTGGGAGTCGTGTTGCTGTGTTTTTCCTTTCAAGTGTGTCAGTTGTGACTGCCTATTTGCTTTAAGTAATAATATTTGTTTTGCTTTAGTGATTTAGATTAACTCTAGTATCACTACTAGCCTTTGAACGTTAACCTTTCTTAAAAGATTTTTTTTGTGAAATTAAGAACACAATCAAGCTTTAGAAAAAGTTTATCGGATCATAAGAAACACAAAGCCTAATAGATTCAAGACCCTTCCCACAAAAACAAATACAATTTGTGCTTTAATCTGCAATGAATTTTTTAGTTTATTATAATCAATCTATTAGTTATGAGATATAACTAAGAGATTTCAAATATTCCATTTCATGATATTCTATTATGGGCATTTACATACATACCATACCACATTACCACCCAATTCTTATGTGATTACACATCTAACCAAAATTTTACTTTTTACATTTATATCATCCAAATCTTTCATATCATATCAAAAATACCATTATTTTAACTTTTAAAACGAAAAATATACTTTTTCATGCACAGATTAAGTGGCATATATGTAAAAATTAAAGATTAATGGTGCAATACTTACAGCTAAGTTCTCTAGATCAGAGGCGATCCGCTTATTGACTCCATCCAGCACTGCTGATTTGAGAGGCTCTCTCCCATCATCTTTTGCATCTTTGGATATCTGCAGGTTTTATGTCAGTTGATGCTCAATCAAAACCACAGAAGAGTATGTGGAACCAGTGGTTATTCAAAATATTACAATAATAATAATAACAACAATAGTAATAATAATAATAATGATGATGATGATAATGATGATGATAACCTCAGACAAAACAGCCAAAGATGTCTTCTCTATCAATTCTTTGATAAATTTCTTGACATCCGTTGCCTCAGCTAGAACGTCGCTAGTTCGGCTTGGCTTCTCTGTTGCTTTTTTGGAATTTTTAGACAGGTTATCAGATTCTGTGATCAAATTAGCAGCCAGAAATCATGAGTGCTACAACATAAACTGAAGAATAAAACTTATGAAAGTTTTACTGCCTTGGTATCTCATAATTACCAAGAAGTTAAAGCAGTGGAAAAATGAACAAATGGAGAAAATCATAGATAGCTTTAAGGAACTTCAGAACAGAACCTTTCCTTATATTGAGATCAATTTACAACTGAAATTCTGAAAAATAAAATAAATGCAGGTATTGAGATTTGAATATGGGATTTGTTTAGATATATTCTTAATGTTTACTTAACCAACTGTCATAAATTGCATCATATCACTAACTTTGGCAACGAAGGAGATGTGGAGTGAGGATGATGTGAGTTTGTTAAAAGCTGGAAACATTAAAAACAAAGAAATGAGAAATTATTAAACAAGTATTTATAGAAGAATAAAGAAATTTTCGACTATATTATAGATTTATCTAACAACAAGCAAGGTTGATTTAGCTTCAAAAAGGATGCAGGACAAAACCATTAAGCTCATTCAAATACCTGCTAGATTTTGATTATTACGGACATATTAAAGTGGTAAGGTTCATGAATACTTTTCATGAAATTATCAACACTAAGAGGATGTCAAACAATTGGAGAAGTTATATTTTAGCACCAAATTTTAATATTTAAAAGAGATGTTAATAACTATGATAATGATAGTTAGGAGTCAAGTTTATGATTCAAACAATGGAGTAAAAGGGAGGATCATGGAACAAGCACTCAAAAATCATTGTCAAGAAATCAATTTGGTTCGATGCCGTATATGTCAACTACAGATAGATTTGGTGCAGCGTCAATTAGAAAAAGATATAGAGAACAATGTAAATATTCATAATATTTGACTAAGCAGAAATTGAGCACCACTTCTAACAAAGCTTCTTTATCCATGTATTGGGCTTCCATAACTCTTTAAATGGTAGAGATGGATAGAACTAGCTCGGTTAAAATGTCCGAAGGGTATGAAACGAATTAATACTTGAGGCTATTTCAAGAAGATCATTGATACTGATAATATCCAATTGTCATTGGAGAACTATTTGTGCTAGGTGTTTAAACTACAGTTCCAAATTTGCTAAGTCTGCCACTTGTGCCTAGTTGATAGAGATACCAAAAACAGGTTTATGCCAATTGAAGCAACAACAAAGATACTAAAGATTGGGGAATTAACATACATAGCACTCAATTCTTATGTATTTACATATCTCGCGCCTAAACCTTCATTTTTACACACATAGCACCCAAATCTTTAAAATCAAAAAAAAAAAAGTACTATTAATATTTTTTAAAGGTGAAATACATATTTTCATGCATAGGTTTAAAACACCAAAGTGCTAAGTATGTAAATATGAAAGTTTAGGTATGATAAACTTAAATGCATAAGAATTGTGTGATACGTATGTAAGTTTGCCAAGAATATATTGGCGGCATGACTCGGTGCATCCGAAAATTTTCCATGATCCTTTTTCCAGCCATAATGGAAAATACATCAAAAGAAGGTATGAGCTGGGATTTGCTATTTCTTTTCTTAGGCCAAATGTCAGCCAAGCAAAGGGGTACTTGTATATTTTTACTTCTCAAGTTTCAGCAAATAACTACATTAGGCCCTTGACAATAAATCAACTTATTCAATTACTTCATAAAGTAATAACTAAAATTATGGTTAATTGGCTCAAGCCATTCTTCTCGGGGTCTTATCTCATCAAGAGTGTGTGCATATGTCCTAAAATGTTGCATCTCCACGAAACCAGAGTTAACCCAAACCATAACAGAAAAGCAAATATTTGATTACAAACATACACAATTGAAAAGAAAATACAATAGCAAACACAACACAGACATGATGAGAGTTGTATCCCAAAAGAGTTGTTGGTTGGTTGGGTGGGTGGAATGGTGGCGGTTGATTGTCAGAAGGCTAGTAGGAAACGGCGGTAGAGCAAGAGGCATAGGGACAAAGGTTTCTAAACTGCAGCTGGAGGTAAGGGGGCTTGGCGGGGTTGCGGGTAGGAAGAACAATGGATTGTGGGTTGGGTTGCAGCGGCGGGTGCTAGAAGGAGGTTATGGTAACAGAGCAACAATTGAGAAGTAAGGCACGTGGTAGGATGGGAACGACAGCAGCAAAGACAGCAGGGTAATAGTCCAAGCTGGCTGAGAACAGCCGGGCAGATGACTTAAAAAGGCAAAATTGGGGTTGCAGCTGGATTGGGAAACTGATTGGAGGCTGGGAATGGGATGCGGCTGGAGCAACAAGAAGATATCCAAAAAAAGATGACAGCGACAGCGAAACGAGGACTGCGAAGGATGGAAGAGTCGGGGATAAATGCCCTCGCTGGTTCGAGTTTTAGTTTTTGACCCATTTATTATTCGACTCGGGTTGAACTGAATCTATTCAGGTCAAGTCATCTTAGGGTCAGACCCGAACCTACTCATTGACCCAAAGCGACACCCCTATTGTTGATGAAAGCCAGTTAATGGGCAATGAGAACTCTTCCCTAAATATCTTTTTCATCAGTTCAAGCACCTTTACAAATAGACATTTATTTTAAACTGTTAAGTATTATGCACCACAAGACGTGAGATTTTTTTTGTTACTATTGGAGATCAGCAATAGAAATGTATTAAAGTGAGAAGCTCAAAAACCAAATAAAATGAAATGAGACTTCGAAGACCTACTTGGAGGTGTAAGTAAAGCTCTAATCCTAAGAGCATGTTTGGGATCAATTTTAATTTTTTATTTTGCTTTTGTTTTTAAAAACATATTTATTTGGCATTTTTTTTTTGGGTTTCTATAAATAAATTAACATATTTTTAATGTCAGTTCAAACAACGTTTTGGTGTTTTGAGTTTTTTTAAAAATAGTCTTACCTTACATAGTTAAACATGTTTTGTTTCAAATTAAAATATGAACAAAATAAAATAAAAATAAAATAATAAAAAATAAAAGTGATTACAAATATCTCCAGGAATCTTGTGGTATTGTTTTGCCTATTATTGTTCCCTCTTTTTTTATGTTCTTGTCCCATCGAAATGCCAACATGAATCTTTTTTATCAGCTAGAGCATATCTATAGAGGTTTGTTGTGGAGAAAAAGCCAAAATCAAGAGGATTACCTCTGGTGGATTGGGATACCATTTTTTATACCTACGATAGATGGAAATGCTGGAGTGTTTAAGCAAATCATCTCAATTTCATGAAGCTTTGGCACCAAGCCTTCAATACATCATCAATGAGACCGCAAACAATAGTGGCCAATCAGGGGTTTGGGGTTTAGGGTTCTAACATTCGATGTAGCTACGTTGAGGACAAGCCTTGTTTGAATTGAGAAAGTAGCAATCAAAGTCGATGAACTCAAGACGCCCTCTTTGCATAGACTCAATTTTATCAAATTCTCAATAGTTTGATCGTGGGACGCGTAAATACAATGGTTCTGTAGTTCAAAAAATTCACCTGGGCGCTCAATTTATAAATATCAATGTTTCGGGTGCCATCCCTTGGAAAATATCTTAACTATATGATGTAAAAAAGTTTGCATAAACCCAACTAACAACACATAGAACTTAACAAAAAAAGATGAGAAATATTCTAGAAAGATGGTGATGGCAAAATTCATAATTCAGGTTCATATTGGATTATAGTGTACCATGCAGAAAAAACAAAAATATAACATCGCAAGATGATAAGGTATGAGCTCTACTATCAACCATTTTACAAACAAAAGACTTCCATGACTGTAAATGATGGGAATAACCTTGAACGTTAGTTAACTTTTTCTCCAAAGGTGCATGCTTTTGCTCATGAACATGAGTAACTGCTGCACTAATTGTTTGTATGGGCGGCTGCGGTACTTCTACTGGTACAAAAGCAGCAAGATCAGGAGGGTTATCTTTTCCTACCACTGTTTGAGCCTGCTTCAGAGCAATGCCAATCAATAATTCTCTTCCCATGAAAGTGCGTGAAACTGTAATATAAGAAGCTTACAAAAGACTACCTCAAGGTCTACATAAGACAGGTTTCTTCCGATAGATGACAGGAACATGTCAAGGTTGCTTGCACTGAGAGCTGCCAAAAGTGAATCATGCACTGAGTGATTTGGTAGAGAAAAGTTAAGGACATGTGATAATAGCTACATAAACAAAGCAATATACTCATTTAAAAGAATTCAATTGCTGAAATACTTGATTCAAATTTGACCATGCAACACTAAATTCTACATGCAAAGAAGATGCCTCTGCTTTAAGAAAAAGAGATAAAAAACTGAATCTTGAAAATAATAACAGACTAGAACAAAATCACAGTACACTGATTAACTTGTAGCATTGTAGCACAATATTGATCATGACAGATATGGGACTTAGGAGCACAGCACGGATGAAAAAAAAAAAGGATAAAAGAATAGGCCTATCTTAGAGCTAACCCAACCTGGCAAAGCTGATTCCATGATGCATAAACCAGAGGCCAACATGGACAAAATCCAATAGTTGTTCCGTACCATAATTATTCGCATCATAATTTGTGCCATTTACATTGAACAAGTTCGTGAATCAATTATAGGATGACAAAAAAAGTTAAAAATAGACAGCATGTCAGCCAATAAACACCAAGGTTTCAAAAGAGTGATAATATAGAATATTAAGAAAGATGATAGTTGTCTTCATAGAATCGAAATCTTTAGAAGAGAGGAACAGTTGGTACCAACCAAGAGGGAGCTAGCTCCAATCGATAGGGGTCGGGATCTCAACGCTGGCCGCGAGCATGCTGGCTGAAACTCCAGGAGAACAGGCTAGAAAGAAACCAGCGCTTTATTAAATTAATCATTCCACCATTACAGGCCAAGAAAATCCATGAGTATAGAATAGGTTTGTTACGCCTGCAGCCAAGGACAATTTTATTTTTTGCATACCTAAGGCCTAATTAGTCTTATGTTATTTATTTATAGTTTAGTATAAACAATGTTAATATGTTTAGGCTATGGTGAGGGTGATGCATGAGATTGTGTCTTGACTCTTTTGGTTAGAATTTAGGATTTGGAGAGATCGACCACCTCTCGAATTGCAGTTGTTTATCTTTATGTAGTTGTGTTGAGTTTTTTGTTGTTCTTGCAATAAAATATTGCTTATCAAGTAGTATCAAAGCATTTGGTCGCGCTGCAAAGCTTAGGATTGTACTGAAATCAGTCAATCGTTGCGTCGAACTTCATGATACTCGTGATTCAAGCTAGTTGGGAAACAAATACGGAACCCAAGTGCAGAGAAGCGTCGTTTTTGGAACGAAAACGTGGTAATAGCTGCGGGAAGCCACAGACGGGGTCGACGCCCTTAGAGACCCGACCTCGCAACCTAGTTGTCACTTTCCTGAGAATCGCGACTGTATTGAATCACCAAGAGGAAGCCAACGAAGGGATTGCGATACCCTTTCTGCAATATAGTGCAACGTGATTGCTAGCTGGGAGCAGATGGGATCACGGTGTACTCGAAAGCCACCAATGAGATCGAATACCTTGCAATATAGTTGCGATAAGAGCTAGCTAGGAAGATGCAGACGGGATCGCGTACAACCTCCCCAAATTGTGATGATGGTATCCCATACTACTTCTGATACAATCACGATCGGAGCTAGTTGGGAAAACCGTAAGGAATCGAGGTGTCCAGTCTTTCGTGAACAAACTCCTTCGTGATTGAACCTCGTGATATAGGATCTATTTGGGGCAGCTTATTTGGTGCGGTGACGTTTTAAAAATGCACCTAGACTGTTTGGGTAAACTGCGCTTTGGCAGCTCATGTGTTTTGAAAACGCTGAAAGCAGCGTTTTCACACAACACCTATCTAGGTATGGTGATAGCTTTCTGACAGCGGTCTGACTTTTAAAAAAAAAACAAATTTAATAGCTACCACACCTAACTTATCAGCAGATTATTCAATAAGCTGCAGCTGCCCCAAACAGACTCATAGTCGCAATCGTGGGAAGCATCGATGAGATTACAACATACATGCCCTCGTGACCAAACCTCGCGATCAGGATCACGACGAACAATGACCTAACCTCGCGATACAATTGCGAATTGAAAAACTTAGGAAGTCATATATAGGATTTCTCGTTTGAAAACGACCTTGGAGAAATAACAGCAACGAATATTGATGCTTTGGAAGTGAATTTGAAAGCAGGTAAGCCAACCTAAATACTGGATAGAAAAAAGATTTTACTCCATTGAAAACTAATTCGAGAACTTAGAGAAGATGATAAGAAAGCTTATTAGATGCAATTCAAGACCCCGCCGACAACTCAACTTGCAAACCTTCACCCACAGTTAACCGTAGAATTTGTGGTCGGATCAAAAGAAAAAGAGATCACGTGAGAAACATGAGAAAAGCATCCACCATCAAGAACTCCCCCCTAAGTTTTGATGGGGGTGAATTAAAGATTTCAGATGAAGGGAGTTAGACTGAAATATTGAGGGGTTATGCAAGGGGTTTGGAGCACAAAGAAGAAAGGAGAGAAGCTGAGATGGGGTATAGCTATGATCAAATGAGGGATTTTCACCCTAGATATATGGGGGAAACACCAAAGGAAGAAGTTGGGTTGGAGATTCTAGGATTAGGAAGTTGAAGATGTCGATCTTAGAGGGGGAAGACGCACATGGGTGTGTACTTGAAGTGATATTTCCTGGTGAATGGGCATGAAAGGGAGGAGAAGCTCATAGCGACAGAGTTATGTTTAGAGGGGAAAACTCTAGCATGGTTTTAGTGGAAGGAGGTTAGATACTCGATCCGTTCGTGGGAGAAATTCAAGGATTGCTTATTGGAACGTTTCTGGGTTATTAGGGAAGGAAACCTAGACAAGCAATTTTATGCCTTTACTAAGAAGGGGACCGGTATGCAATATAGGAAAACATTTGAGTTATTGTCGGGATGATTAAGAGGGATTTTTTGAAGCAGGATTGGAGTGAAACTTCATGAAGGGCCTAAACCACAGGAGGATTCCACAATTTTACCTCGACGACTATGACACCGAGGAGCAAGACTGTGTCATTTAAGGAGGCGCCAAAAGAAAGAAATATGAGGATCTGTCCGAAGGGCTTATACGGGAAGTATGCCCCAGGCCATCGATAGGAGGCAGATAGTGAAGATTCAGAGGAAGAAGTGGGGAAGGGAAAAGAACACTTACACTCGAATGTAGTGAATATCTCTCAACTCAACGGGGGATTTACTCCAAATCACACAATAAATGTGAGGGGACATATCAGGGAGCAACTGGTAGTGGTGTTGATGGATAGTAGGGCAACTCAAAATTTCATCTCAAGTTGGGTCGTGGACCAATTGGGTTGAAATTTGTAGATATGGGAAGACTTGGGGTTATGATGACAATAAAGAAGGTGGAGAAAAGTAGTGGAATTTGCAGAAAATTGATGTAAACTCTACAGGGCATACAAATGTAGGAAGGTTTCCTTCCCTTAGACTTGGGAAAAACTAATGTGATTATGGGGATGAAGTGACTACAAAAAATTAGAGAGACTGGGGCGGATTGGAAACCCTTGACTTTAGAGATTCGGGTGGAGGGGAGGAACGTGGTGCTTCGCAATGACCCTAGCTTGTGCAAGAGCTTGGTGTCAGTGGATCAATCAAAGGTGGTGGTTATATTGGAGGTGCCACTACTTAAAACCTATAAGGGGTTGAGAAAAGTTTATCGAACTTAACAGAATAATACCATAAGTTCGTGATGAGTGGTAATTTGATTGTGTGGTTGTCGACAAAGAAATAAGAGAACGATAACTTTCAATGAAGGAAAGTGATGACCCGGATTTCTGAGAAGTTAAAGAAATTCATGACGAGTGTACCAGTGCTAATGGTGAGAACCAGACTCAAGTCAGTTTATGAGCGGAAGGCACATGACTTAATCTAGCAACAGTTTTCTTTTTTTTCCACATTGAGGACGGTGTTTTTGTTGGGAGAGGAGAATTGTTACCCTAGTGCCTAAGGAAAAATTTATCTTTTTAGAACCTAAGGGCAATTTAGTCTTTTATTATTTATTATTATTTAGTATAAATATGGCTGATATGTTTAGGGTTAGGGTGATGTATGAGATTGTGTCTTGAGTCTTACGGTTAGGGTTTGGGAAAGATTTTTTGTCTCTCATATAATAGGATTTGGAAGAAATTACCTACCACTCGAATTCTAGATGTTTATCTTTATGTATTTATGTTGATTTGTTTATTTTTCTTGCAATAAAATAATTGTTGGCCCTAATTTTGATGGAAAAATCTACTTGCATTGTATCAAGGTAATACCATTAGAAGGTGATATTATTGGAGAGAAAACATATCTCTATTGAATTGTGTCTATTGTGCAACACATGCAGGCTCATCTGTACGCAAAGCGAGAAAGTTAAAAAAATGATAATACAACAACAACCACCCTTTATCCCACTAAGTGGAGTCGGCTACATGAATCTTTTTTCTCCATTGTGTCCCATTGAGTGTCATATTTTCATTTAGTTCTAATACACTAAGATCATTTTCTATACAATATGTCCAAGTCTTTTTAGGTATACCTTTGTCTTTCTTAACATAAGTCAAATCTATAACATCTACTCTCCTAACCAGATTATCAGACGGTCGACGTTTAATGTGACCAAATCATCTAAGACGACTCACTCTAATCTTGTCTGCCACTAGAGCTACACCAACCCCATTACAGATATATTTATTTCGCATTTAGTCCTAACTTTCAAGCCACTCATCCACCTAACCATTCTCATCTCAGCAACACTTAACTTTATTTTATGCTTCTATTTTAAAGGCCAACATTCTGCACCATAGGGCATTGCAGGTTTCACCACCATCTTATAAAATTTTACTTCCAAGTCTAAGCGGTACTTTTCTCTCACGCAATAGGCCCGATGCATTCCCCCACTTCAAACAACCAGCTTGAATTCTACTAATAATATTTTCATCTATATCACCATCAATTTGAATAATAAACCCGAGATATCTAAAACGTTCAGACCTTTTAACGATTTGATCACCCACAATTACAACTCTGTCACTATAACTACCGCTACTAAAATTACATTCAATGTATTTAGTTTTAGATATACTCCAACAAAGGCCTTTAAACTCTAATGTGGGCCTCCATAATTTAAGTTTCTCCTGAACTCTTTCTCTAATCTTATCCACAAGAAGGATATAATTTGCGAAAAGCATAAACCAAGATACACCTTCCTATAAATGTCGAGTAAGAGCATCTATAACTAGAGCAAAAAGATATTGACTTAAAGTTGGTCACTGATGTAATCCAATTAAAATAGAAAAATTCTTGATCAATTCTCCTTCTGTTTGAACACAAGTAACAACTCTAGTATGCATATCTTTAATGACTTGAATATAAGTCATATAAACACATTTCTTCTCTATAACTCTCCAAAAGACTTCTCTTGGAACCTCGTCATAGACTTTTTCTAAATTAATAAAAATCATATGTAGATCCTCCTTAGTCTCTGTGTACTTCTCCATCAAACCTCTCAAGAAATACATAGCTTCTATCGTAGACCTGCTCGGCATAAATCCAAACTGATTATGAGAAATCTATGTATCGCGTCTTAACATATATTCAATAACCCTCTCCCATAACTTCAAAGTATGACACATCAACTTAATTCCTCGCAATGATAAAAAATTTCATAATAATAAGATCGAACTTGA
>NEWO01000328.1:324177-354103 GCA_003013225.1 Phalaenopsis aphrodite | reverse complement strand
ACAAATCATTTTTCCCACAATGTTAATATGGACTCGACATTTAACTTCAGCATTGGAACAAGAAACCCTGATTTGTTTCTAAATTTGCCAAGAATTAAAGATATATATATAATTTTTTTACTGATTGGGTCTCCAACTCAAATAGAAACAGCGTACAAAAAAAAAAGTTAAGGTAAAAATTGATAACAATAATAGGGAAACCCGTCATGAAAAGATGAATATTTGATGCACCGGTGACCTTATTTCAACACTAAAAAACCTTTTTTTGACATACATTCCCTTCATGCACACAAAAGTTTTTGCTCAACTCCCTTAAGGGGTCCTCCCCACCTCAAAATCCATTTGTTGCTACATTTATCCTACCAAGTTTGGCATACATAAAGATCATAACATTGTTGATAAAATAGATGTGCAAGTGACTGCACCACCACCACCACGACCATCATCCACATCATCATCAAAATTAGCCTTGGCCGAACTATTTCGTGTTGGCTTTATTAACTTTGATTTTTCGATTGTTCCTTCTTAGGGTTGTCTAAGGCATTAAACATATTGATTGTAAATAATTTTGAATCACTTGTATCAACTTATCAAATATGTACATTGCCTATCATTTTTGGTACATGTTCATACCACTTAAAAGTCTATTTTCAGTTTTTCTGTCTTCAATACATATCACACTTACCATTTCCTCTAATATTATCATTTTTTATAATACCTATTTGTGCTACACAACAATCTTTAACATTTTCATTTCAACCACATTCAACTAAGATATAAAAAATTATTTTTCATTCCACAACATTTAAATCCATACAGCAAACGTGGGCTTAATTATCATTTTTTTATTTAATATTTTAAGCCTTAATGATACCCTCTTATCACAAAAAATTCCCAAGCCACTTCTCTTCTTTAACCATTTAGCTTTAACTCTAAAAGTTATATCATTATTTATATCTTATTCTTTTATATAATAGAACAAAAATACTTAAATTTATCACACATATATATCACCTTATCTTTTAATAATATCAAATGATAATTGTTAATATCATACCCACTAACATTATAGAGCATATACTCAGGCTTTTTTTTACTAATTTTAAGACTTCGGTTTTCCAGACATCTCTTCATTGTATTAATTTTTTATTTATTTTAACAGACATCTCACTAATTGGAGCTGTAACTGCCAAAAACACATAACCAAAGCATCTTGCTTTAAAAATCATTTGCGGGCATCTTCATCTCGCATCTTCATTACTCATATGTTTGATTCCTATATATTTGGTATAATGTTAAACATTAACAATGCTCTTAAATATAGTTTCAAAATGATTCTTCTTGGATTATTTAGCATCCAATTAGACTTCAAATTGAAAATTTTGTTAATCAAATTATTGTAGCCTCCCCATAATGCATCAAATCTCAAAGGGCATCTCATCTTGATCTAAAACTATACCTTTATGTATCTTTTCAGATCTAGGACCACTTCACTTTCTTAGATCAGTCTATGATATGCTTCGCCATATTGTTTGTTACTCTTCTAAAATAATTTCTTCTTAGGAGCTCTCAATTTACAATTTATCAATATTAATAATTTATTCCTTTTTTTATGTCTTCATTTTTAACTAAAATCTTATCATCTTCTTTTTATTGCATCAAATTTGATCAAAATCATTAGATCTCTTATCTTACTTAATCTCTATACATCGTTAAATTAGTTCAAGTGACTTTGAACAACTAAATATAGTGAAACGAGGTTTAGGAAGCAAACAAGACATTTCATGACTTCAATTTCTTCAAGGTTGATAGCATAGATTTATATTGTCAGAGGAGAACAATGGTATTGAATGGTGTAAGATTTCCTAGATGAAATAAATTTATAAGAAAAGAATGGACCTTAAGGGCAATGCAAAGCTAGAAACAAGATCAAGCTTTTTTTGAGCTCTTTACCAACATATGGTGTGCAAAGGCCTTGATATAATTCCAGAAGTGCAACTGATTTCGACCATCCCAAATCCCAACGTGTCTTGTAAATCTCTAGATAAAAAAGGCCGTTGTAAGGATCGCTTTAATGTAGCACCTAACAAAAAGAATCTAGGTCGCTTGGAGAGTGGGCTAGAAAAGGCCATAAGCACTGATAAAACTACAGAATATAAAAACAAAAGAAGGGAGAAAGTAGGAGGTGAGATTTCGTAATGCTTTACACCCTACACCCTACACATCTTAGAAGATTATTTAAGAATTTTCAAATTCATTTACCTTCGCGAACTTTCAATCCTTGAATGCACATAGAAGATGAGTCACATTTCTTCCTCATGAAAATTTGACAAAAGCTGTGAGCCATGGTAAATGGGGTGGATTTGTGTATTGGATTTTTCATCTGAATCCATGAGCAGAAGACCGGCTCTATTAGGAAAAATGGAGGGAAATACTCTAAGCATTTGTGAGCTAAAGATTACTTGGATTCTCAGGGAAATTAAAGAAATTCATCAGACACGGTGAGAAGTTCATAGCTCATCCAAATAAGAAGATCAAACAGCCCAAATACATTGTCTTGAGATTGTCAAAATTAATTGGCAAAATTTAAAAAAAAAAAAAGACAAAATGTTCATGCTCATTGTTCAGCAGCAGTCATCATTATCACCGTAAATTACAAGTTAGCTGATTGGCTATACCAGCTTTTTACAGCCAAATGTATCATGCATGGAAATAAAAAATTAATTTGAAGAAACCAAGTGTTAAAATTTGAGCAAATCAAATAATTCGCTTTAAGCGAGTCTGGTACATCTAATAGAAACAAAACATTCATTGTTAAGGGAATAAGTTGCAGCCTAAGTAAATTAATCTGTACTCACATCCTCCTAAAATAGATAATATAACCAGTAAACGAAGAAAAAAAAAACAGTAAATGTCAATTCTGAAGCAAATACAGAACGTAGAAAATTAAACCTGAGGAAATGGAATAAAGATGACATTACTAACAAATTGTTGTGTCATTTGACAAAGGATGGAAAAAGCAGCACTCCTGAGCTTTAAATGCTTGATCCAACAACAGTGAAACAGCACTGCAGAAAAAAGGCAAGAATCAATAAGAGCTTCCAAAAGAATTGCAGAACTCTGTAAATCAAATTATATCACGTATACTAATTCATCCAGCTAATAATACATAGAAAAAAAACACAGCAAGTGGTTGAAAACTGGACAATGTCTGGATTTGTCGAGTGTTCATTTTGTTTCTGGTTTGCTTTGTTCTAATGTCACCTTTACTTTAGTCGCTTTTACTAGTAACAAAATCATGTTTTGATGGTCTTACTCATTTTCCATATTACGCAAGGAGAGAACTGCTAGGCAATAGAAACAGGAAAACATAAGAAAAATTTATTAAATTAGCATAATTATGACTATCTAATGATATTTAATCTCAGAAAAGCAGTTTGGCAATATCCCTTTTAAACCATTCGCAAGTCCTACCTAGTTTAATTAAATGAACGAGCCAATTACTTTGCCAAGTTAATTAATGAAAGCCACCCCAAACTAGGTGTCACGACCCAGCCTGATAGCTTAGAATTAATCATGTCAGAAAAAACGGACAGATGGTATTAATCTTTCTTTTACATTTTATATAATAAACCATCATAACTTCCAAGAATAAAAAGAGCCACTAAAAATTACAAGTACACTAAACAGAAATCCAATTCATCCAAAGTATCAACATAGTATAAGAGTAAAATAGTATCGCAATCTAACTAACATAGACCAACATTTCTCAGAATTAAAGAGCATAAGAATAAACTAGAGTTTTGTCTGGTATCATAGTACACCTATAAATCAAATCCCTCATACCAGTTATATCAATCTAGAGTTTTGTCAGAAAGGAACAATTACTCAACAATAAGTTTTTCATGTAGTGAACAATTACAATCATATTATACAATTAATTAATATGCAAATGCTATACATGAATATCTAAAATAAATGTGATTCATTAATTAATCAAATTATAAACTTTTATTAAAAATTAACCCTTACTCAAGTATTCACATTTTTAACATGTCTTTCTTTTAAGAAGTCATATCAGGATCACCGTTATACCTAAAAGAATCTTTAAAAAATTGTACCCGTAGGTATATTCAAAATTTTGTATGCATAAGCACCCTCATATTTTTTTTACACATGGTACCCTCCAAATTTTGCACCGAAAGTGCAATTTTACCATTTTCATTTCCTTTTTCATACACAGGAACATCACATCCCCTGTCACTACCATCTGGGGGTGAATCATGATTTAACTTAAGCTTTTACTTATCATTCCATATACATTTAAAATCATTTAAATGTGCTTTCATGTGTTAATTATTTTCCTCTCATGTGAGACATTTCTCAAACATTTAAAATGCAAATTCTAAATGAAATATTTTAAAATAATATTGCAAATTCATTTTTATCAACTTGAAATGTAACTACTACATATATCATTAATCAAACACTAATAAGAGAGTGATCACTCTCTCTTTACAAGCTTGATTATATGATAACTTCTGTCAGCTATATATATACATACATATATATTAAATTCATTAACCTTTGCCTGATTCGGTCTCCCTCTTCTCGAACGCTCGAAGCTTCGATACGAAGCTCTTTCCCGTACGTGCACGAGCTGCCTCCCTTTCTTCTTCCTTCGAGCTCCGTTAATGTCTGCTACAGTATGCACTCCTCCCTCCTTCCTCGTATTCTTCATGTAAACGGCGTCGTCCTTCTTCCCGCAAAACCCGTACTCTACACTAAAGCCTTTTGTACCTGCAAGTAATGTTAAATTTCCCTTCGAAGAGAACAGATGTGTGCCCTAGAAGCACATAAGTCTTCCTCTTCACTCTTTCTTCAACTTTGCTCGGCCAAGGCACAACTTTTCTTCCGCACAAGTCCTGTAAGCAAAGCCGCCTCTTCTCTTTCTTCCTTATTCTTCTCCACTGGTTGGCTACGACATGCGTGCTACCCTTCTTCTTCCCTTCATTCACTGTTGTTACTTCATATCCTTCCTTAGTCTTCCACTCACTCTATCCATTCTGCGATTCCAAAATGAGTGAGACACTAGCCTTCTTAAGTGAGACTGTCGAGATAGTTATTCGATCCCACCTATTCAATTTATTATTATTACTTTAATTTTAGTTATTATACTAAGTTACCAAAACTAAGCATCGATAGACATTAATTTTCATGATTAAAATTATGATTAATTCATAATCAGCTGAAAATTAGTTAATTGCAAATTTTTTGGTTGCTTCATCAATTAATTAATTTTCTAAAGAACACTAAAATAATTAAATGAGAAAAAAAATTATTGATCTTAATTAAAACTCTACTCATCCTAAATATTTAATTATCTCTGACAAAATCAATAATTAACAATCTGGGCCTAGTTATCATGGTTAAATATTAACAAGCCTTAGAAGATTTTGACTAAAATCATACTTAATCCATAATTAGCCATAATAATAAGTTAATTGCTAGTTGATATGATAAGTAAAAACTAATAAATATTAATGATTTTAATTTAAACCTAAATAGCCTTTATGATAAGTAAATTGCTCTTTGCTACATAATTAAAACCTTCATATACCCCTTAGCTTTAACCACGCACTATCACCTATTTCGCCTCCGGCTCTCATGCGTGTTCATTATGCTTGTGACCCTACTAATGTAGAAGTTGAGATTGCCATTCTGCATGCGAGACATCCCCAAAAATTTCCCACATGTGCAAGAACCGAGACGGGATTCTGTCCTGATAGGCTTGAAACGAGCTTTCCTGCTCGACGTTTTTTTTATCAATCATGTAAGACCTTTTTTATTTTATTTTATATTTGAAGTCTAATTAGGGTTATTTTCATTTAAAGAATGTTGCATTTTCTCCTTTTAAAGACTTAGCAATGTTTTTGTATATTTTGGAGATTGTATTCTCTGATTTATACCATTATGAATGTTGTATGATCTTCTTTTACAAGTTGTGTGTCTAGAGCTTGTTTAAGAACAAGTGGTGAAACTACCTCAGCATTTAGCAGCCCAACCGCTATTTACCTACCAAACAGCTGACAATTAACCCCTATCCCCTTCCAAACGTTTTCAACCTTGCAATATTATCAAGCTATTGTTATTCCATAACCACCTCCTTGCTAAATCCACTTCCTAAACACCTTCTAGGAGCCCTAAAAAAGCGTCACCAACGCTCTGCCGCTCATGGCAGGTCTCGTGCTCGCTCGTGTTCATTTGTGTATTCACGAGCTTGCTCCATATCCAATTCATTCTAGCCTTTGATGTAACACCTCATGGCATCAATGTCTCATTTTCTCTCAACCCCTCTAACCATAAATCGGTCGTCATCATGTATTTATCTTCAATTTTTTTCATCAACTATTCTACTGGTTGTAGATGGAGAAAATTATGTTATTTAGCGGCGCGGGGGAGTTAGGGTAGGCATGACCTGATTGAACCAATCGTTGGATTCAGCAGAAGAAGGCTCTCGGTCCACCATGAGGCTAGACCGACCCCCTCTTCCCTCTTTCATTGGGCGGGAATTAATCCCCCCTTTCTTTTTTTATTTTCCTGCCTATATATCTATTATAAATATGTGTGTTTGTTTTTTTTAGATTTAGTTTTTTAGTTGAGATTTCTGTCGGACAGTCTCCGACGTCCCCCTTTTCCCTTCTAGGGTTATATCTGACAGCGAGAATATGTTCCGGTTGTAACTCATTTGAGATGGTGTGTCTATCCTCCTTGTTATCATCCTCACTGCAGCACTCCAACACCCCCTATTGTCGTTGTTGTCCACCTCTTGCACCCACATCTTCCACCCATCCAGCCATCAGTCCCCTTTCCTTCCCCGACCAATCCAGCAACCGGCCACCACTTCCCCAATCTCCAGGCACCCATCTAACCGTTGACCACCTTCCTTCCCTTACCATCCTAGCCGAAAATCAAGCTACACCCACTAGCGAGTAGCGCCTCTCCCAACCGCAACCCATCTCTGCACTCTGCTTTTTTCCCTACTTGTAGGCCCTCTACAGTGCATTTCCTTCGAAGAAAGTGCAGCAAACCCCCCACCACTGCAGCCCACTTCCTTCCACCTGCAGCAAACCACACATCACAGCAGCCCACTTTATTCCCCCTTAAGTGGCCCTACACCCCGCCGAACTGCTTGCTGCCCCCACACCCCGACCATTCCTTACCTGTTGTCCAAATGTCAAAGCTTGAACCTCTCTCGTCTAAAAATTCAGGGAAGC
Organism: Phalaenopsis aphrodite; assembly: GCA_003013225.1. Classification (NCBI taxonomy): domain Eukaryota; kingdom Viridiplantae; phylum Streptophyta; class Magnoliopsida; order Asparagales; family Orchidaceae; genus Phalaenopsis; species Phalaenopsis aphrodite. The sequence continues at coordinate 346,826 of NEWO01000328.1, read as the reverse complement.
ACTAGAAGCCAATACTTACAGAATATTGCTTAATCTAATTAAATATTGTGTGACACTACAAAGAACATCCCCCGAAACAACTCTGGTATTTATTGATAAAGTAAAAAACTCAGCCAAGTCAAAAAAGATGTCAATTGTGATCATATACCTTGCAGACTCATTAATCAATGCCAATGGAGTAACACATCCCAGAGGTACCTAAGAACAACAAAATATGGTCAATAGAGAAGAATGATAACGCAAAACTGGGCTGATAACTGAACTCTATAGTAATTTATTCTTTGTCATCTTATAATAAGAATACGAAGCATGCTATCATTAAAGAGAAACAACATGGAAGAAAATAAAACTTCCATGGATATGACAGATATCAGAATCACTAATATACTATAGTTAATAACTTCACATCTTTACCAACGGATGAATGGAGATAACTTAAACATAGGATTTTAAAGCATTTCACAAGTTCTACTAGCTTAGAAAATATATTTTTGTACAAATTACTTCCTTTTTTTTGGGAAAAGAATGGAAGATCACCACCTCTTAATCATATAAATGATAAGAACTGCTAGGCCTACTTCAAAACCCTGATCTTATATGTGGAAATTCTTCAATTTACTCATTACTCTTCAAAAGCCTCAGCAAGAATGTATATAGTAACGTTAAAAATTCCCTTCATCAATTCCATAAAAAAAAAATATGGCAAAGTAGACAAAATGACCAAATTTAACGAGTTGGGGGACAAAAATGAATACTTCAATTTTTTAAAAGTAATAGATGTGCGCATCTTAAAAGTCCAAGAGCCATTTTGATCATTTAATCTTTTAAAAATGGCTGCTATGAAATTAGAACAAACGTGGCAGTAAGAAAAATGCCAAAAAAATAGAAGGCTGCAAGCAAAACAAGTAAATTACATGGTTTCTATTCTTAAAATTTTATATCAAATGGATTTCAAACTTTCACAATTGATCATGTCAAGCACAAGGTAGATTAGAACCAAACCTTATATTAGTTCAGTATTATATTAGGTTCTTTATGTTGAGTGTGTAGGAGATTATAGAAAAAATCATGAAAACTAGAAAAATATGCCACTTCTTATGTTTAAAAGAAAAAATGGAAACCAACCAAATGCCAGAAAAAAAGTTTAAGAAAATAATTCAATCCACCATTGTTTCCCACTTATTGCTAACCATGCTACACACATTTTCAGCATAATGTTTATGATTCCTTCCCCTTTCAAGCCTTATTTATGCACCTGAAGTATTTCCTGCAAAGCTTCTTCAGGAGCCATTCTCAAGCCTCCTTTCCCTAAACCAAGGCGCTGGGACAGAACTGCTCAGATAAGGGGATGACAGCATATCCAACAATCAAAATAATAATTAATTCAATTATAAAAAGTGCATGCCCTCCTTATCAAAACAAAGATTTTTTTTTTTTAAATAAGGCAAAAAAATAAAAAACAAACCTTTTAGATCAACATTAGTTCCTGCCAAAGCTGAGATCATGTAGTATCGATGCTTCTTGTCCTATAAAAGCAGCAGCTCAATGTCAGGCAAAAGGAATATAGAAGACAAGGGGTAGGATATTATTGAGAAAAGTGTCAAAATATTTTCTGACTCTTTGTTAGGGGCTTCTTTAGCCTCAAATTGTCTAAAAATATTTATGTGAGCTAAAATAGTCCTCTATTGGGAAAATTTTAGCCCATATTAAAATAGTATAGCGACTAATTTGACACTTTTATAGACCCTGAGATTAAACTGGTGTCATACAGATAGTCAAAGACTACATAGGTGCATTAATTGGATATCATCGATAAGAGTTGAACAGAGAAGATAATTTCTGATACCTACTATATTACCTTTAACAACAAGTTCTTGCTGAGACCACCTCCCAAGTGTCCGACATATTTAGCCTAAAAAAGATGGTTATTAATGCAAATATTTAGTATAACTCCTGTAGTGTGCATCAGTTTTGGTCCTACTAACCTGTGCTTCAACTGTCAATACAACAGGGTGCTCAAAGGTGGCAAAATCAATATGTAGTTCCTAGACAGGCCAAAAAACCAACACAATGATTAAACGCTATCGAAGGAAATCCAAGGAAAACAGTATCTGGAAAAACATATTTGTAGCATATCCTTACAAACTTTATCAAAATGGTAAACTGCATTCTTAAAATGAGAAATACTAAAAAAAGAAGAAGACTTACATAAGCACCACTCAATCCTTATGTATTTACATATCTAACACATAAACTCCAATTTTTACATATATGTCATCTTGCTTATGCATAAAAATGTGTATTTCACATTTCAGAAGTTAAAATAGTGGTATTTTTTGTGATATAGAAGATTTGAGTGGTATAGATGTAAAAAGTAAAGTTTAGGTGTTAGATATGTACATACATAAGAATTGGGTGTATGTATGTAAATGCCCAAAAGAAAAATCTACACTAGGATCTTATTATTGTGTTCACAGCTAAAATGGCCAAATCAAATAGAGATGACCTTAAACCCAAAACCATTTTGAACATGAGAATGTATGTGTGTGTGTGTGTGTGTGTTAATTGTGAATTTATTTGGGAGTGAAGCATAATTACTCCTAACCCGAGTCAATAGCAAGTAGCAAGATTGAGGACAAGTAGGTAGATAGCGGGCATGTACAACTCTAACCATATAGTGATAGCATTATGAATCAAGTCTTTTGAACAGAAAAAAACAATTAGCTCGTTTAATACCTTGTGGGGAAACTCATGGATGAATCATTCAAAAGGACCAAAAAGTAAGTAAATCAAAATAAAGAAATAAAAGAAAAGCAAATGGTGCAAGATGCCATAGCTAGGATTTCTAATGAAGATCTATGATAGATGCAAGAAAATCATGCAGCATGCACGCAAAACATTGCAAATCACAAACCCTTAATTTTAACAATAACTCATTATCTTTGCTGAAAAGAGAGATTGTGGTAATGTGATTAAATCAATGCGAATGATAAATCAGTAGTTTATTTATTAGAAATAACCCAAAAAATTTAAAACTATGAAAAATAATACAATTATTGAGATTGCACGCTCGTAGAAACCTAAATTTTATGAAAAAAGAATTAAAGAAAGAACCATTCAATCCGTCAAAAAGCTTTAGAGCTTTAAATAAAAGGTACGAGGATAAAGGACATCAAAGCGATAGAATCATGCCTCATGCTTGGAGAGGGAGATAATATCTCCAGAAAAAATTGTTCAAGGCTCTAACTTGACTAGGAATTTGATTCCCTCGAGAAAGAAAAAAATAGCATATCTAACAAGAATTTATTCATTACCAAAACAAACTTTTTTTTTTTGAAGTCAAAGACTTTTTATATGATAAAATAACTCCCAAATCTATCCCAAAAAAAGAAAAGCATCATTGTCAAAGTTAGTCTCAGAGTGCACACAAGTCATTCTACTTCTTTGGGAGAAACTTCATGGCTTATCTATGTTCATTGATTTGGTGACTTGAAAACACCCTATTGGATAAAGTTTATTTTTACTGTTATATTTTTAATATGTGTATTTTCTTTCTTTTATTTGCATCCCTATTTCTTCCTCAGATGTCATAGAGCTTCGCTCAAAGTTCCCACACTTTCATTCGATGTTATCTCCAACTAAAGCACGTTCTACAAAAACTATCTCCATCCAACCAATCTCTTTCCTCAAATCCAAAACAATAAAATATACATACTACAACCTAAAACAGCTCTTGCATCGTTCCCTCCACATCCTAAGCTCACCATATATATATACAGTTATCATACTTTCCAATATAACCAACACTTAGCATCCATATAAATCAGCCAGCTGAAATCAGCACAAACACCACTAAAAAAAAACTATCAAACACCATGGAAAGCAAGCTTACTAAAGATCTCTAAACCCCAAATAAAATTCATCTGGTCCTCCAATATCCCCTCATATTAAATTAAATCACATATTTCAATTCTTCGCTGCAAAGCCAACCTTACACCTAGCGTGATTGCAAGAACATTATATCGATTCCATCTCCACATAAGAGAAAAAGGCGTCGATAGTTGTAGTTGCAGAAGCCCTGCAACAAAAAATCATCTCATCTAATATCTATTTTGAAAAGATAGAACCACCAAAAAAAACATAGTGGAGCAAGGAGAGTTGAGAAAGGTTAGGAATTTTTTAACCCACAAAAAGTAAATCTCTTAAATTAATAAAACTAACTGTCGCAGATGTTGATAGGTCTATGCACATTTAAGCCACTGAAAGTGGGCCTTTTCTCTTGATGAAAATTTGTAGATGATAAAGCCTTACCATAACTCTTAAGATAATGCATGATAGCATTGTTTTGTAACCTGACACATTAGAAGTTCAGCTGGTAATGCTTAAGATGGAAGCTGTAAAATTCAGAAACTAGGACACATCTGTACAGCTAGTTGAACTCCAAGGTAAACGTTAAATGATTTTGGCCAATCAAATAAATTTTATTTAATAATTTTATTTTATAATAAAATATATATCTTGGTGCCGATATCCTAGAAAACATTCAGAAACTGATGTGGATATGCATTCAATAAGTTTGAGGAAATTTGGGAAATTCTGAAACTCGTAACTAATCCATGTCACAAAAATTACCATTTTTTTTTTTTGATGGGGAAGTTTCCCGACCAAAATTTGTAAGGAGAGTGGCTGATATTGAGAAAGGAATGAAATACTGAAAGAAACTCACAAGAACCTCATCGAGGAGGAGACTAAGATTTGTGTGGTTCAAAGATTGCACTCCAACAGAAAACCACATAGGTTCCACTGTAATATTAACGGAGAATATGCCCTTAAATAGAAGGTTAGCGCTGTCATGAAGAAAAACAATTCAATTTGATCCCCAAAATATTCCATAGAATATACACGAATATTTTTAAGAATTGGGTCTTCAATCCCGACAACGCCTGACCAGTTCAACAAGAAAAGTAGGAATGGATCGCCATTAGGGATTAAATTAATGAAAAGGAACATCTCCATTATCCTCCAATAAGTAATTCCAAGAAACAGATCTTCAATTATAATTAAAAGAAACCCAAAAAGAGCTTTCAGAAAAACAATTGACCAAATGGTTTCGGCAAATGTTTTTCTAACTAGTTATTGTAAACCCTTAAACAGGAAATTCATTGAACCAAATAAATTAGAGCAGAAAAATATTTTACATGACAAATTTCTAGATTGTGAGATGAGATATCATGATTAAGAATCAAAACCTTGAGGCGAGCTAGCAACTGAATCTTTGTGTATCCCATTCTCTTTGGTTCTTCGATCAGCCTGCATTCAAAATTATGAATAGAAAATGAAGCTCAGATCACATTCCTGAATTCCATTTTTCTTCTTTTTCTCCTTTTTTTTTTTTTTTTTTTTTTCTTTCCTTTTTGTTATTGAGGTGGGAAGAAAGGGGATAGTTAAGTCCAAATGGTGTTAAACTGATTCAATTGGCTGAGTGTAACATATAAAGAGTAGATATAAAACCTCAAGCAGAATAAAGAACTACTTAAAGTAGAAAAATTTGAGAACATTCAACGCCAAGTTTACATTCATGATTCAGCTATGAAACTTCTTAGTTTATAATTTGTGATCTATAAGAGTTTTACATTTCAAAACATATAAGAGAATTGAGAAGTACAATTTTTGTAACATCGTTGTTGTTTCGTGGAATGAAATAAATGCTTGATAGCATGAGTTAGCCATTCAGAGCCTGGACATATTTGAATTATCATTTTTTTCTTCCCTGTGTGGTAAATTATTCATGGAAAAATCATGAACGCTTGATTCAAACAAAGAACAGTAGTTGCTCAAAGCGTAGTGGCCCAAAGGGTCATGCAAAAATGAGAAGAAAGATGCATGGTAGATTTCTCAGGCACATAGCAGACTACTAAAGGCATCTACTAGAGCCTTGGAAAAGAAAACCATTGATGTCGAGCATAAATAAAATGGTGATGTAATTAAAATTTTTGGGAGTGACCGAACATATAGGAGAAGAGACAACAAGCCTTATCAGGGATCGTAATAGAACATTACAGGTCAAGAATATAACAAAAACATGACAACTGGAAGCCAAAGACTACGGGACATTTGGAATCACTTTTTTTTTTCCATCTTTGTTTTTATTTTGTTTTGTTTATGTTTTGATTTGAAATAAAACATGCTTGACATATTTGATTAAAGTATGATAGTTTTTACAAACATTCAAACGAAATCAAATCTGTTTTGGGTGTTTCAAAAATATGTTAACTTGTTTTTTGAAAATAAAAAAATAAATACATATAAAAAACACACTAAACAAATATTTAAAAAAGTAAAAAAGAAAAAAAAATGCATCCCAAACAAGCCCTACAATTGCACTGTTTAATTTCTTCAAACAACAATTAGAAGGCTATTTGCAGCAAGTTAGAGATTTGGAGGACCGGGGGGAGTAGAATACCACATATAACTCCTAAAGTGTTTCACTAAGAAAGAAGTCACTCAAAATTCTCTTTCATTATTGATATACTGTTGATGAGAGGTTTGAATCTACAAAGTAAAGCTAGAGAAGAATCACAAAACAAAGGATAATAAAAAAATTTCAGCTGCAATACACATGCTACCTGCATATTAATGATACTAGAAAGAAAAAGTTTCTTCTCAAATAAGAAGAATGTACAAAATAAGGAGAAAAAATATTTTGGGAAATTAACATACACAGCACACAATTCTAGTGTATTTATATATCTCACACCTAAAGCTTCATATTCACATATATAGCATTTTGGTGCTTTAAACCTATCATGAAAATGTGTATTTAACTTTTAAAAAGATGACCATAAATAAACCTAAAGTGCTGGTTCCTTAAGGATACATTAATCATGAATTTAGATGAGTTTTCGCACATTTGCTCTTCCTCTACTGCAGAAATACAAGATTGATATAACCAAATAGACAAGGATAGAATGATAAGAGATAATAAAAATCATGCCTTTCTCATGTAATGAGGAGCACAGAGTTCGCACCGAATGAAAGCATAATTTGAATGATGATTTCTCATCTACATTACTCGTTATTAATGATACGAGAATGATTGAGTTCGGGCCAAAATTTAACCTTTTCTGATTCTTAATTTCTTTTTATCACAGTTTTCGATGATTTTTCTCAGCCCTAACGCCAAAGTTGAAATGTGCAATCCTTTACCACATATTAAGCTTCTAATCTATTTTTTAGACAAAAAAAGGATTTTTAGATAAGTTACAATGAAAGTGATAGACAAAAGAAAAGGGATGACCAGGTATTGGAGCTAGAGGAGCAGACGAAAGAAAGGTAGCGTACCTGAGAAGTATGACCAGATGAATCGGTGAGCGACGTAGGTCCCTTCTTGGGGCGGTGTGCTGGTATTTCAATGGTGGTTTAAAGCTTACGTTTTGTTTGGGAAACCTTCAAGTTCTGTTCCATTTGAGTGATCTTTGATGTCTGGAAATTCTTTTGTGCTTTTAAAAAAGATTGGTGGAATGATGAAGCAACTTCCAAGAAGCATTAGAAAAACAACTTTTAAAATAACTGTGGTAAAAATTATGAATATTTACAAAAAATATATAATAATTTTCTGATAATCATTACACTAACATTTTTTTTTTTTGCAAAAAATAACTTCTAATTGCAAAATGGATGAGGAAAAAAAGTTCTCGTGATAGCCCTATGATGGCGGACTTATACTCAGTGTAAAATGACTCCTAACATCGAGCATCGAAGATGCAACTTGGGTTTTCTTTTTTAAAAATGATTTACATATGATGTGTTATCGAGGAATTTTCAGCATCATATGCGACTCTTGGTGCATTTTGAGCATGAAACAATCCAAATTTAATTTTAAAATCTCTCGAGCCTCGGTTGCAACAATTTTATAGTTAAGAGTATTGACAAGAAAAACTCAATGACATTAAAATTTATACAATTTGAGTTCGAGTAAGTCTAGATCAATCAATTGAATTGTATTTAAAAATTTAAGAACACTCATTGGAAGGTCAGATAATATGAACATTTGAAATGTTTATAGTCAGATCGAGCAGCTTGGCGAAAGAAATCTAATGAGCTTGATTTAATTTAATTGTGGTGTCGTTAAGACGCTTAAATACTACAAAAATAACATGTGATTAATTAAAATAATGTGCACCATTTTATTTAGTGTTTTGATATTCTTTATGCTTTTTACTAAAATGTCCATCTCAAAAACTATAAATAGACCTCTATGCTTCGTATTAATGGGAGAGGAGAAAAAAGAGTAAGTTGACTAGAAAAGTTTAACTCTTAAAGTACTTATAATTGTCGCCGCTCACCCATGATTGTGCCCGAGCACCATAGTTAAACTTTAAGGCACTAAAAATATTAAAATACTTTTATGATTAATGAAGATCAATATGAGTAATTTAATAGGCTGTTTGGGGGAAGTTATTTTAATGAGGAAGAAGAAAAATTTCAGAGTTTATTGTGTTATGAAGCCCCGGCAATAACTTCTGATATCTGTAGTTTTCAACCACTACTAACCATTATTGCTTAATTTTGTTGACCACATACTTTTTGCGATCTCAATTTGCAAATGACATGTCTCAATAAAGTTGCAACATATAAATGTTTATATTAAATACTTAATGATAATTTATGGCCTTCATGACCGTCCATCACTTTCGATCACCGTCTGCATGTCACGTCTAATCAGCACCGGCCGTCACTTATTGCAATCATCGACCTCCGATCACTGACGAATACTGCCATGATCATCGTAGCTAGAATACCGTTGTTGTTCATAACTACTATGCTTTTATTAGGCTGAATAAGGACGAGAGCAATGTTTGGTGTAAAATTGTAACCATATTTTACCTAATATATGTGGTTCATTCACCGACTACATCATATGCAATCAACTATGGTTGTTAAAACTTTTTAATACAATCTCTACGGCCAACCATCGCTATTACATTCACCAATCATGGCTTCTATGGTAAATTAACCCTATTGTAGTTTCCAAGCACGACCTTTGTGACCAACTTCTACATGCACCTCAACCAATTACAACATTTAAGACAACCTGCTAATGTTACAGATTTAAAATATGGCATAAGTGGCCGACCAACGCTGTTGTAGTCATCAACTACGATTTTTGTGACTAACTAATGATATTGCAGTCACCAACTATAATATTTGTGACAAATTAATAATATTATAGTCATCAAATAAGACATTTATGAACAATTGACGATATTGGAGTCACTAATTATGACATATATGACCAGTCAACAATATGACAATCACTAACTACAACTTATGTGACCAACTAATGTTATTGCAATGTTCAACTATGACTAATGTGCCTAACTAATGGTATTGCAATCATCAATTGCGGCTTTTGTGGTAAACTAACGATGTTGTAGTTTCTAACAATGATCTTTGTGGCCAACTACTGTCAGTATATCAAACAATTATGATCTTTGTTGCCAACAACTACTGTTGAAGTATCTAATTTTGACATATGTAACTAACTATAACTATTGTAGCCACCGACTATAACCTTATGATAAAATACTATATTTTTAACAACCATCTATCACTTTTAAGACAAATCATTGCTATTATAAATATGAACAATATTTTTTGTAACTTGGTTATGATTATTATGTCTAAACTACTGTTGTACGTCTATGATAATCATCATTGTAATTACATCATCTCTAATTTAGAATAATAGTAAATCTCTGTACTTGCAATTATATGGTGAATTATTTTTGACTTCACAATATTGCATGTTTTTTCCATTTTCATGATTTTTTCACGTAAAAGCTCAGGTGTCTGCTTCTCATATTTTTCTTTTATTTGTGTGTGATAGATTTATGCGAAACAATAAAACGTTAAAATACACTTTGCCGCTACAAATCTTCCGACATGCATCAAACTTCAATGATGACTTGGATAAGCAAATATTATGTTTTGGATTACAAATCTACTTAAAATAGCCATTTATGTATAGTAAATGGATTTGAAGTAACAATAATAATATATGTAATAAAAAAGACACGAGGATGAGCATCAATCATTTTGGCTCAAGAGTGATATACCCCATTTCAAATCAACAAAACAACAAGAAAGAGAGCCTGATAATGCGGGATGCAAAGGAGAGGAGAGTGGGAGACCAAGGGACCTTGCGTGTCATAGTCGTCCAATGACGAAGAAAGGAATTCACATATTTTGGGCATGAGAGGCTTTGAAGTTCACGTAGTCAAAGGAGGAGGCGACACCGTGACATATTATTTGCATGTCAGACCCATCTCATTACACTCGAATCAATGTTTGTCGATTTAAGCCAACCCAACGCAATCGAAGTACTGAGAGTCTCATTCTCTTTCTAGGGCTAAGAGGCCTATTCGCTTGTTGGGCACCGACCCTTCATCTCGGAGATACTACTCTCTTCCTTGAAGTAATGCCTCTCACATGACATCCATCATTTGATAGTTCAGGTCCCAAATCTGTTTGTCCACGAACTCTTTTATTCACTCCATATTAGTGGTGTCTTAATTATGAGTTTTTTCTCACTGTGTTGTTCCTATTCTTGTATTTGACATGATCTATGCTCATCACATCTTTTAGGATGTTGAAATCTAATTTATCCGTGAATCACACCACCAAAATACCATCAATATACACCTACTATGCACATATCTCATCCACATGATATTTTTTTTCCAACTAGAGGCCGTCATCTCATCCTTAGTATTAATAGTGTTACAAGCTTAAACCCATGGCCAACCAAGCCAACCAGACCCATTTACATCCCAACCTAACGGGACTAGATGAACTTACGTCGAAACTATATAAACGGCCACAAAAACCCTAGCAGCCGCCGCCTTTTTTCCTTTGCCTCTTGCCGCACTTCCTCGCTCGCAGGTACTTTAAACCGATAAATTGTATTTTCTACTCTTTTCTCGTTCATCAATCAATTTAGAGTAATTTGATTCCTGCGAACCTGTGTTTTGTCTTCCTCGATCCGTTTTTGAGTTCGATATGAGATTTGTTTAATGCTTCACGGCCTTGATGTGGAGCATTTTGATGATTTTCGTAGAAATCAACAGGCTATAATAAGGAAATAATTAACGAATTTCTTATAGGATTTTGCATTTTCATGATCTTTAGCTGTTTAGCAGGTAGGTTTCGCTTACTTCGTATATCTCTAATGCTTGGATCTGCTCATCTCCATCGTTCTTTCTCGTGGAGTCTCAAAGTGTTTGTATTCATCCAGGTTACTCTGGTTGAGTTGCACAGCTGATCAAAATGTTTACCGCGAGGAAGAAAATTCATAAGGAACATGATGCTGAGCCCAGTGAGTTTGAGGAGAGCGTTGCACAGGTTAGTCTGGTGTTATTATCTTGCAATGGAAATTCACAGTGCTTGGGTTTTATTTCCAGAATTTAATACCTTTTTTCAATCACCAGGCCTTATTTGATCTGGAGAACACAAACCAGGAGCTGAAGAGTGATTTGAAGGATCTTTTCATAAATTCAGCCGTGTAAGCCGCTGTATTCTCTCTTCTGAGCATTTTTTTCTATCACGAGCAATTCATTATATTTTCCTTTAAACTTCTGACTTGGGTTTATTGTTGCAGTCAGATTGATGTTTCTGGAAACCGCAAGTCTGTTGTTATTCATGTTCCTTACAGAATCAGGAAAGCCTTCCGCAAGATTCATGTGCGTCTTGTGAGGGAATTGGAGAAGAAGTTCAGTGGAAAGGTAAGGTCTTCTACTACTTATTATTCACTGTTTTATGCGTTCTGACCAATACATGGAGAATTGGAAATAGTGTAAATGTCTTTATTGTTCCAAATCAAACCTAATTTTGTTTCTTACTAGCTGTAGTGGATGCCATTCCACCCGGGCCTTGACTTGCAAGAGGTTATGAAGGATGAAGGATAACTCTTTAGAAGTGTTTTATGTTCTGGAAGTAGTGTTAAAAGTGCTCTTTCTGACTCTACGCATTCACTTAAAAGTATCCATTGGTGTTTTTGAAATGCTTCATTTAAAAATTGAAAGCTTTACATACATACCACCCAATTCTCATTTATTTACATGTCTAACACCTAAACTTCAATCTTTACCGAGCCTTTCCTATCTATGAAAAGGCGTGTTTCACTTTTTAAAAGGTAAAATAGTGGTAATTTTGATGTAATATAGAAGATTTGGGTGGTATAAATGCAAAAAATAAAGTTTAGGTGTTAGATATGTAAAAAGATAAGAAAAGGCAGTATGAATGTAAATGCTCTTAGAAAATAAAGCAATGTGAAGTTTGTGAGTAAATTCTTTGACAATACTAGCACAGGTAACATGATGCTATCGAAGTAAGCTGGCCCATTAGATTTCTAGGCTTTATATTCTAATTTATTTTTTCGAACTGTCCATTGAAAGTTAACTGCTTTCTTGAAGTTGAATTATGAAAATTCATTCAATATGCCATTATTAGCTCGCTCAGTTTCTTTCTTTTTTCATGCATTTGCATATTAAAAATTTAACTGTCTATGTTTGAAAAAAACGCTTACTCTAAATGCTTAGTAGTGGTTCTCATTATCTTGCTCTTAGTCTAACTCTAGAGCTATAAAATTTGAAAGGAACAATCCACTTGAACTCATGTACGACTTGTCAGAAGTTTGAAATGAAAAGTATTGAGAATTTGTTAAAAATTAGCTTCGGTTTTATTAAAATGACATACGTTGTGGATGTAAAGCTTTTATTCCCATTTAGCTTATTTGGTAAACATCGATCCATTATACTATTATATTGCATTATTCAATCATATATTAGGCGCATCATCATTATTCAATTTAATATTCTAACTTGAAGGCCACATGAAGATTGAATTGTTTTTTTACTTGGATAGCCAAACAAGTTGATCTACGAGTCCAATTTTTTGCTTTATTGGATTATTGAGCTTATTTCAATCTAGGCCTTGATCTGAAAGTGTTGAATTAGGATCAATTTTAAATATAAATGCTATTCTTTGTTATTAGATTATATATACGTATATGTGCATATAAGTGTTATTAAAGTGCAATGCGATACACACAGTTTTGTTTATTGCTTCAGAGCGCAGAGTGAAGTGACACATTTATTAACTAAAGCACTGATATGTTTTATAAGATTATTAATGTATAAATACATTCAAATTAATATATAAAATACAAAACATTTATTATATCACCTAAAATTGATATAAAATATAAAAAAAATGTGGTGCAATACTTAATTTAAAGACAAACATTAAGAGTGAATTTGTAAATTAAAAATTTGAATAATTTTAACATTTTGTTGAAATAATTAAAAATTGAAAATTGACAAAATAAATCTTAAATAACTCAAAATAAAATTTTAATTTCAAAACATAAATAAACTAATAAAGTCTTAAATTTTATAAAATAAGTTAAAATGTAAATCAGTATTTATCGTGATCTCTTTTATTCACATGATCTTTTTTTTCTTCAGGTAGAATTATTTCATCTTCAAATTTTTATTCTCCTTTCTCCTTTTTTCATCTTACTCTTTTGAATAAACTTCATTTTTTATTTATGGCATAAGAGCGGATAAATTGAGATGAACTCGTCATCATTGCAGATAACACACTTTTTTTTTGCACGGCTAAATCTTATAGATCATTATTGATCAATTTCTCTTTAAGAGTCTGTTTGGGACAGCTGATAAGCTGCTGATAAACAATTGGTCGGGATAAACTGTCTGTTTGTTTGGTTTGTGCGTTTGGAAAACAACTGATTCTGGATAAATGATCATTTATTCATTCTGTCCCTGTTTTGGATAAGTTGTTTAGTTGTTTGGTTTTTGCGTTTTATAAACAACTGATTTGCAAATTTTTTTAGGTAAATGAACAATCTAGCACACAGAAATTGTAATGTTTTTAACAAAACTGTAATCTTTACCTCTTATATATTTTAGAATCAATTAAACCCCTTCAGACTCATTCGACACATACAGAAAACAAAAAAAATTGTTATTTACCAAACTTCTTAATGCAATCATATAGGGGAGATAAAATTAAAGATTCATGAATTCATGGAAGTAAAATTTACTCATTTCCCAACAAATCTGTGTGAGCTTTATGAATCCTTCTTCCACAATAATTCTTCTTGAATGCCACAATAAAGCTCTGTTTGTGTCTTTCTTAAAATAACGTATAACCAAAAATGATTTTTGTTTTTTTCTTGCAAAGATGCTTACCAAAAAATTGCATTCATTTCTACTTTTTGCACTCTAACTTTACCAAATTCAAGTCAATTCACAAATACACAACATAAGTTATTAGGGCAATATTTGCCACCCTCTGCACTTTGTACTTGGTATGCTAGAGACACCCTTTTCTTCATTAAAACACGCCAAAAATAAAACTTCAAGAATTCAGGTTTTATGTAACCCCTAATCTTGTGTATTCATAAAACTAAACCTTTATACATCTATAGGTCAAAATTTATACAAAACACCCAAACAATTCTATATCAAGAGCTGGTACAAATTAAAATTACTAATATTTTAAAAAAATATAGAAAATGAAACAAAAAGTGCCCAAGAAAACAATTTCACCGAGACATTTCAATCAAACACAGATAATTTGATATTTACAATGCAATTATTTCCAACTGCATTTGGTGAATTCAAATTTATATAAACACAAAGAAGATAACTTGTAAGGCGTTGATAATTTGATGTTCCATCCAGCCACATGAGCTCTAATAGTGAGGGAAAAACTCATTTTTTTTTTCAAACTGGATGACATCATATAATATAAAGAGCAAATCAACTGTAGAAAACAGGAGTGGAAGGAAGCAGCTTAGGGTTATGAAAAAAAGGGAGAAGATGCCGAAGGAGCCGGAGAAGCGTTACCTTTGGGAGATTGCCGAAGAAGCCTTGAGCGTGGCCAAAAGATGGAGAAGAAATGAAAAAAAAAATCGGAAGATGCATTACCTCTGGGAGATCGTCGAAGAAGGCCAAAGCAGCTTAGAGCAGAAATGCAGAAGGGCAAAGAAGTAATCCGAAAACAAGGAACGCCGCCAGCGGGGTTCTTCCTGCGGGCAACAGTAACGAAGAAAATAAGAACGGCGTTTTCAAATTGCACCCAACACGTGACAAACAAATGGAGGGGGCGGTGTTTTCAAAACGCCTTACCGCCTGAGGAAATAAGCGGAAACAAACATGCCCCAAGTCTTTTTCATTTTATCTTAAAGTAAGATACTCATCATTAAATTATTGGTTGCTGACATCTTTCATTTTTCCAATTAATCACTCACAACTTTCATCAATCGAATTCAAACAGATCATATTTATAATATCTCTCAAATTAATTTTATTAAAACTTGATTGTACTTGTTGAAAACTAAATTATTTAAGCATTTTTTTATCCGACCAATTTACTTTTTTGGTATGAATCTATAAAAGTAATTTTAATTAAATAAACACAAAATATATAAAATATGTTTAAAATTTATAAATTACTAACCTGTTCGATGAAACTCCAGTTTTTCTCACAATCAACAATAATATAAGTCAATCTTAATATTTTAACAACTATTTTTTTTTTCAAACTCTGTGTTGATGCATTATACATCTTTCACCACAATGCTGCTATAATCATAATGTCATGCTTAAAATATTAAATTAAAAATTGAAAATAAAGTTGGAATTTAATTATACTTGGAACTTTCTTATCTCTGATGTGAATTGTATGCTTAGTTGCAAAAATCAACAGTATGATTAGAAATAAAAAAATTCTTGATTTATTATGATTGTATCATTTGGATCTTCTATTAACTTGTTAATAACCAAATATATGTTTTTTATTAATTATGCATCTGATTGTATCTTGGACTCATTTTTATAAAAAAATTTGAATTAAAATAATATCCAAATTGTTGCAATGATTGTCGAAATCGACACATTTATCTATCATCAATAAAACAAAAGGTTTCCCCGTACTTCTTTTCTCTCTAAATGCACCACCGAATACATTCTTACTTTGTTAGTTGCATCATAAATATAATCCATTAGAGGTCACTTGTCATCATCTATTAATTTTAACATCTTAATAATTAGGCTTGTAATCTTTGAAATGTAAGATACACCATTTCAAAAGCTAGTTTTAAAGATTATCTTCTTAGTTTTTTTTTAATCAATACTAAATATAAACTTATTATAATTTTATGAAATGAGTATACACCTTAAATTTTCTTTTTTTTACTTTTATATGCTGGCAATAATGATAAATAAAATAAAAAAAACAAGTGACGTATGGTCTCACCAATTCTGCACCATTAGTATATTTCCTTATCGTGCTATGATTGTATAAGTAGCTAGTTAACTCAAGTCTTTTTGATAGTATTTTTCACTTAACTAATTTTTTCAATATCTTGAAATATAAGATTATTATAATGTTATGCATGTGGTATCCGATACATGTGCATTATTTTTTTCATTAACATTTGACATACATAAATAAAAAAATACGTTGATATTCTTTAATTCTAAAAAAAGTAAAATATATATACATTTAATAGGAAATAAAATAAATTACAGACTGAAAAATATAGCTGAAGTGATTGTCTATAACCATTTGGCAATATTTAATTTTTTCAATTTGTGCACTAAGAGTTCAAAGAGCTTCATTTTATTTTTTAAATATTTAGATGTTTTTATAAGAATATAATTTCGAATGTGAATTAATAAAAAATATAATTATAGATGGTTCTTTATGATTAATTCATCTATCAAATGTAAGAGTGCATCGTTTCTCTTCTTAAAATTTTTAGTTGATTGCAATTCTTTTTAAAATAGAGAAAGTCTTAACTAATGATAAGATAATGATCGAATATGTGATACATATTGTGCAATTGCCTCGATCATATGGTCAAACAAACTTCACTACATTAAAGGGGATTTTTACTTAATAAATTCACATAACAATGTATTGCATAGTTATTTCTTTGATACCGTAATCCACTTTTTTATTAATTTCTATTCGTCTTATATTTTTCTCTAGCAACTTTTTCAAGTTCTTTATATAGAAAATTATGTATTCATTTTTCTCATTTTACATATAATACTCTATAATCCATAATTTGATTCAAATGCTCTTTTACGGTAATGCAAGGGCTACTGAATATTTGTATTTTCGATTATATCAACCATCTTCTGGTTGTCTTTTATATGCAAATTTTGTTTGTATTTCTTTATTTCTTCTTGATAAACAAAAAACTCATATATTACATTCAAATGTATTTTCTCACATTTATTAACCTTAATTTTTTATGTTTTTGAAAATACCAATAAGTTTCATGGACTCAAAATACGCCTCATTTCATCTTTTTATCATAATAAATATGCACATGTTAAAGAGTGCTAATTCATATTTTAATTTTGTATATTTTTAAAATGGATCTCATCTCTTTGTGTTTGAATCAATTGTACCTAAATTAATTTTTAATACACAAACAAATTGTTTATTATAATTAACACCAATAAATTTTCTCTCTTTCGTCACTATAAAATTTTTTCCTCTTGTTATAATTTACACAAGACTGTATACAAAATTATAGATGTGTCCTGTGATTATAAAACAACTTAATGCTTTGCATTGTGCCATATCGCCAGTCTAAATTCCTCATATGGAGCATCTTAAAGCCTAACGATGACATGTATGTCAATCTTCCTAAAAAAAAATAACATAAGGTACCTGGGTTGCTTGCGGGTTCAACAAGCTCTCGACGTCTTGCTCCCTTTGGTTGGAAGTTGTAGGCTCTCCCTTTTAAAATCAACAAGCTCTTGACATCTCGCTCCCTTCAAAGCTCTCCCTCCTCGAATCTTATGTACGCTCCCGACATCCATCTCCCTCGAATGTTGCGGTCGAAGGTTTGAGATATGGGTTATGATATTTTAAAGGGAAATTTACATGCATATTACACAATTCTTATGTATTTACATATCTCATCTAAACTTTCATAATTATATTCATAACCCTTGATGTTTTAAACTTGTGCATGAGAAGACATTTCACTTTTAAAAATCAGTAATAGCGCTATTTCTTCTTTCATATTAAAGATTTGAGTGTCATGCGTGTAAATATGAAAGTTTAGGTGTGAGATATGTAAACACATAAGAATTGCGCTCTATTTATGTAAATGCCCCTATTTTAAAATCTAAAAGTGTTTTTTGTTTGATGATAATTCACATATGTTAATGTGAAAATTACACAATGAGTTGGAGAAACAAGGATGCACCATGAAAACAAGTTGGTTTAAATGGTATGCTAGAGCTTTAAGTTTGAGTAAGCATAAGTTTGAAGGTTATGTGATGTGTACATAAGTTTGAAGGGTATGTCCAAGGTCTAAAATTTGTAACACAAATATAGGACGAGATGCTGTTAGATTGACACCTAAGTGCAACTTATTATTTTATTATTAGCCTACAAATAATTTGGTCTTTTGTCATTTATTATTGTTTAGTATAAATATGACTAATATGTTTAGAGTTGTGGTTATGCATGATATTATCATTGTGAGTCTTAGGATTAGAGTTTGGGAGAAATTTCCTACTCTCGAATTGTCGGATTTGGGAGAGATCACCTATTTCTTGAATCGTAGGTGCATAACTTTGTATTTATGTTAAATGTTTGATGTTCTTGCAATAAAATATTATTTGCCCTAATTTATGTGCGGAAAATTAATTCGGTTCCTATCAAATTGGTATCACTAGACCATCGATCTTCACTTTCTTCGTCGTGTTGCCTTCGTGACCTAGCATAGCGAAACAGTTGTGATTCGAGCAAGCTGGTTGGCCAACGAAGGGATCGTGGTATACATGTGCTCGGAATACCGACAGGATTACGACATAAGACGTTGGGAATAGTGATGGGATTGCGTAATACAAGGGCTCGAAATAATGACTGCATTGCGATATACAATCGATGTCTTTATCAATACAGTCATGATAAGAGCATGCTGGATCTGTGTTTAGAAATTTTGAATCTCGTGATCTTAGTGCAAAGGAGTTTCAAAATCGTTTAGGAGTAATGACAGCCAAAAAGGTGGATGCATTGGAGGAAAAACTAGCGGTAGAGATTAGTCAAAATAGATATGGAATAGAGGAGTGTTTCTTAGGAGGGCACTCACAACCATAGAAGAAATGATGAAGAAGATTACAAAGTCCCACATAAACCCTCCATCGGCTGTAGTGGGATAGAGCGACGACGTTTGGAACGGACGCGAACAACAACAATCAAAACAATTTGTGCGACATTAGGACAACATCACTCTCAAGTGGATCTGAAGCTGCGAGATCAGGTGAAAAATGAGAAACAGACTCGAGCCTCAACACGTGGAAGGAATGACACAACATTTGGACAGTTCGAATGAGAGGCTACAGATAGAATGGGACGATGGTTGATTCGAGGCAGGAGTAGATCAGTTTGATAAATTTGAACCCGAAATAGAGAACCATTGTGGGTGAGATTCCGACAGAGGGCTACATCCAATTGCACGAGTGCCTTTTGTTGCACAACCTTCCGGGTACAAGGCAATTCTAGGGCTCATGGGGACAGACGAGCTGATTATGGGGAGCGCCAGATTTATGGTGGAAGATAAATCAATATGGATCAAGGAAGGGAACCCAACCCTCGTTTTATGTGTGGAATGAGCTTCGATCAAGGGAATTGGGGGAGGAGACTCGCACATGAGGAAGTTGAGGATGTCATTTTTTGAAGGAGAAGATGCCTACAATTGGGTCTATCTCGTGGAGAGATACTTTGTTGTTAATGGGTTGACAGAGGAATAAAATTGATGGCACTGATCCTGTGTTTTGAAGGGAAGGCTCTAGCGTGCTATCAATTGAGAGAACAACATCAACCAATCAGAGCTTAAGAATAATTCAAAGATTGTTTGTTGGAGCATTTTCGGGCCATCCGAGAAGGATACATACTTGGTCAATTCTTTGCATTGACTCGAAAAGGGACTGTTATGGAGTAGTTAGAGATTCAAGCTATTATCGGGATGACTAAAGGGAATTTCTGATGCAATATTGAAGGGGAACTTCATGAAGGATCTAAAGCCCCACGTATAAACTTTCTCTAATTTTTAATACAATAAGCCCAAGTCTTCCTAGGTCTACCTCTGTCTTTTTTAACACAAGTTGAATCTAAAACATCTATTCTCCTAATCGGATCATCTAACGGTCGACGTTTAATATGACCAAACCATCTAAGACTACTTTCTCTAATTTTGTCTGTCACAGGAGTTACACCAACCCTATCACGAATATATTCATTCTAATTTTGTCTGTCATAGGAGCTACACCAACCCTACCTCTGCCTTTCTCTAATAAGTGATGAGTTTGTATTATGAAATAATTCATGTTAGGTCTTTTTTGATCTCCGCTGGCAACATTTATCCTCATTAATATTTCTAATTTTATTCCACCTAAAATGTCCCATAAGACTGCAAACAAGCAATTCTAGATCAAATCTCTTAAGTGAATACAAAATGCCAAAATGAGCTCTTAAAAATGCTATAATTCTAAATCATAAATCCTTCTTAAAAATTGATCAATCAAGATTGAAGTCTTAATACTTGTCTTTTAAGACTTTAAATGTTACATATTGTTGATTTAACATGATTAAAATGAAATACTATTAATTTATATTGCTGATTTAACATGATTGAAATGAAATACTATTACTTTTCATTGTGTGCAAAATGGCAACCATGCTCATTGCATTAATATACTAATATTCAACTACAACACAGTGCTTCAAAATAAATGTGCATTCTTACTGAAATTCAACTCATTTAGCATTTTTATATTTAAATTTTTTCTTGAATTTAGATATTTCAATACTTGATGATTAGAACATTGGATGAAGTCCTCAGGCAACAAGTAATGTTTACAATATCAAAGTTTTGCATAGCTGCATAAAGCTCATAATAATTTGAATCTTTTTAGTTCTCCCATTGAAATTCTCATCATACAAACAAATCATGTATTTTTGTTGATGTACTCCAAATGACAAAATTTATGCCTTTGTTTTTGTATCTTCAGGATGTCATTATTGTTGCTACTCGGAGGATTGTGAGGCCGCCAAAGAAAGGTTCTTCTGTTGTTCGCCCTCGCAGCCGCACCCTTACCGCCGTTCACGATGCTATACTTGAAGACCTCGTATACCCTGCAGAGATTGTGGGGAAACGTGTGAGATATAGATTGGATGGCTCCAAGATTGTGAAGGTCAGGATATTCTAAATTTTGTTAGAACTTGTTTTTTACATTTATACCGCCTAATTCATATGTTTTTACATATCTAGCACTTAAACCATCAAAATCTTTCATATCATTTAAAAAATACCGTAATTTTAACTTCCTATAAAGTTAAATATATCTTTTCATGTATAGGTAAGCTGGTATGCCTGTGATAATTGAAGTTTCGATATGTAAATACATAGAAATTAAGTGGTATGCGTGTAAATCTTCCAATTTTTATCAACTTTTCTTTGCAAAACATTGAATCGATTTTGTTGCGTTGAAGCTTTCTTTTTGCAACTCTTAAAATATTGGAAGATTTAAATACACATCGCTTAATTCTTATATACTTACATATTTAACACCTAGATTTCAATTTTTCCACTTTACCTATGCCTGAAAAAGTGTATTTGCCCATTCTAAAAGTTAAAATAGGGATGAATTTGATGTGATATGAAAGATTTTGATTGTATGAATTTGACAAGTATTGTTTAGGTGCTAGATATCTACATACATAAGGATTTGGTGGCATGTATCTAAATGCCCCTAAAATATTTCCTAGTTAAAATAGTATTATTTTGCATTGTCCCATCATCACACAATATCTCCACACACACACAGACACACGAAAAAAATATTACTTTCAGACAGCCAACCGCAGGGCGTTACGTCCCCCAACGGCTGACCGTCCAGACGTGTGGTGTCCGGACGTAAAATTTTCTCCACACACACCCACACATTTCTTATGCATTTACTTATGTAACACTCAAAGTTTGATATTTGCACTTATAACACCTTGGTGCTATAAGCCTGGATTTCACTTGAAAATAATGATGATGGTTTTTTTGATGTGACGATATTACATATTTGACCGCCATGAATGAAATATGAATGCTTTGCTGTTAGATATGTAAATACATAAGAATTGTGTGGTATGCATATAAATGCCCCAGATTTATCTAAATATGATTCTTATTACAATACCTTATAGGAAAATTTACATACATATCTAAAATCTCAAGTTTGATATTTACTTTTAGAACACTTTGGTGTCGCAAAACTATACATGAAAAAGGCCGTATTTCACTTTTAAATAGCTAGTGATGATGAAATTTTTTGATGTGGTGATAATGATTTGAGTACTCGAAATGTAAATATGAAAGTTTAATTGTTAGATACGCAAATACATAAGAATTGAACGGTATGTTAGTAAATGTTCCATCTTTTCATTTTGCAGATTTTCCTTGACCCGAAGGAGCGCAACAACACGGAGTACAAACTGGAGACGTTTTCAGGAGTCTATCGCAAGCTCTGTGGGAAGGA
>NEWO01000328.1:272299-323287 GCA_003013225.1 Phalaenopsis aphrodite | reverse complement strand
ATATGAGATAATGAATAATGCTTCTCTATGTTAAAGAAGATCTTAGTAACATATTAGATAGACAAATGCTCCATTTTTTTTCTCTTGAAGCAAAATAATAAAATATGTATATAATATTTTTCTTTGGGCGATGTTCTAAGTTATTTAAGGGCCCGCTTGGGGCAGCTTATAAGTGCGGGCAGCGTTTTCAAAACGCCGTCGTACCGTTTGGTTCGCGCATTTCGCCAGCTTATCTGAAACCGCGTTTCTACGGGCCGCATTCCAGGATAAACAGCTTATTTTGAAACGCGCAAGCTGTCCCAAACGCACCTTAAATGTAGCACGATGTTCATCCATCTATTGAAAATAATTGTTACCCCCGATCTCTAAGGCAAGCTGAATATTGTGATAAGGCTGCAATTTGCCTTTCTGAGCATCATAACTCTTTAAAGTTCCTCATGGGTGCCATGGCCAGAAGCACCTTGATTTTCTGAAGATTGGCTTCAGTCCTATGATAATATGATTATGAATCTAAAAATATAACTACTGTGACCCAGAAAGTGCTCTTGAGCAGGTTGAGTGACATAATATTACACTATGAACCATCTATATATTATATTAGTTACTAGTTATTTAAATTTATTTATTTTATAGCAATCATTTATTAAATTTTCTCCATGTAATCTTGTTTGTATTCCTTAAATGCAACATTTGTTATAATGTTACCTCTCAATCTAAACATATAAATAGAGGCCTACATGATGCATCATATATTTCAAACCATTATATTAATAATTATCTAAAAAACAAATAAAATAAAAGAAAAATATTGGCCAGTGAATTTCGAGTTGCCAAAGCCAAATTTAGACAGTGTTTGGTAGCATAATATTAATAAGATTTAGCGATGGATTTAGAAACCATCCAAACACCTAAAAATTAAACGCTCTGTTAAATTGAATTTTCGTAGGTCATGTTTTTTTTTCCTCGTGTTTCGTCTTTTTTCCCGACGTAATTCTGAATTTATTAAATTTAATTGTGAGACAGATTTATTCCATTGTCGCTCGCAAAGTTCGTCGTCGAAGATAAATCTGGATTTACCGCATTTGATAAATCCTACTTCAAGTAAATCTAAGTTGCAACCTAATACCGCCTTGATTAATAAACTTTTTACAAATAACATATGAGACAGTGGCTCGGTAGTTGAGTATGTCCTTCAGCTCTGAAAAGTTATATACTTGAAGCTCGTCAATTTAAAAATAAAAAAGCCTTAACAAAATCCCACCAAATTCGGACGACCAATTATTAGTGGTCATGTTGCCCGCCGATGACGTGTATGACGATGTGACTGCTGGTATTTGACTGTCCGAACATGCGGTGTCCTGATGAAATATTTTCTCCCTAAAGCATTCCCTCAGAAACAAACGGGGCGGCAGCCACCCGCGGCCGCCGCAACTTTCAAGTCAATGTCCCCACTTGAAAAAGTGACCACAAAACAATGTTCAATACTATATTCGATAATGAGTGGCTGCAGACGCGGGTAGAAAATTGAGTCAAGTAAGACCCGTGGAGAACTGCAAAACGTTCAAACACGAACCGGAAAAGGACACCTGGCAATAGCACCTGACCGTAGAGATGGGCATCAACGGTAGTAAATAAACCAACGGAAAGCCATCGGATGAAAGTCTGTGTTAGATCGGACGGCAGAGAAGAGTCCCAAATTTGTCAAAACGGCAGCGGATTGCTATTTAAGGAGACCATGAAAGAATTGATACCTCGCTCAAATCCCTAATTTTGCTCCTAGCTCTCGTCGGCAGAGCCGCGCCTTCGTCTCCTCTTGGTGAGATTCTCTAACTTTTAAATTATTTCTTCTCATCAGTGGATTTGGATCAGGAATTTAGGAAGCGTCTTTGATTGTAGTCTTTATTTTTTCTATGGAAATCTATTCCTTGCTTGCGATTCTTTGTTATGGAATATTTTGATGCTTTGATTGACAGATCTTCCTATTTTGTCACACTTTGATGCGAATTGAGGATTTAACGCTGTGGTTTATTATGCGGCTTTTGTAAATTTTCGTAAGATATTTGTTTGAAGATTAGTTCGATTTAACTATGAATATGTGGGATATTCTTGTTGGATTTGATGCGTAAACACAAATTTGTAATTTTTGTTTCTGTCTTCCGCCGATTTGAAAGTTTTGGTTTTTATGTTTTTAACTGTTGCAAAAGTTTTTTTTTTTACTTTTGTTTATATAGCTATTTTCGTTGTTAAACAGACATAATTCATCAGGAAATTTTACTTTATAATATTTTGATGCCATCATGGAATTTATTTTCCAAAAATAAATAAATAAACAAAAAAAGATTCTATTTTTATTAGTCATATAAAAATTTCATTATACAATACTTGTAGGTTTTGTAAACAAATGACAAAGATTATTGTTTTTTTGGCTGATTGTTTATAATCTACTTCATAGCATTTTTTGTGTAGCCTATATTTGAATCAAGTTTCATTAGTTTTAAGTAAATTAGAAGTATCATGTACCTTGAACCTATCATGTAGAAGGATGGGGATATTGTGGAGGTTAAGGTTTTACATCTATAGTGAGGGTTTTAAAGCTGAAGTGTGCCTCTGGAACCCTATGTGATTAAGGGAATGTTATGGAGTATTAATTTATATTCTATTAAAGTATAAGTAGGTCATTATGTTGTATTGCATATGACCCATGCATTCTATAATGTCAATGTAGATATATTATGACATGGACATGTGATATATCTATTATTTAAATTATAAGACTAAAAATGTGTGTGCGTGTATAATAATTGCACAAATTAAATGAACATAAAGTGTTTACAATATGATAAATAATTTGTTCTACAAAATACATATAAAAATTAAGATTACAAGAGGCGATTTTGAGAAAAAAAATATTGGAAAATTTCATTGATCTTTATTTAAAATGAAAATTTGATTTAATAATTCTTATTTTTTTTGTTGGTAATTTTAGAGCACTAGAGTTTTTGGTGCTGGTGGGAAGGCCTACTAAACATCGAGCCACCATCTCATGCACATAATTCATTCATCGTATCAATGCTATTTTACTTATTTCACAATATACATGTTCGATTTTTGTCCCCTTCATTTATTTAGTAGTTTTTAATATGTTATGCCAACATGTCTTGTTTGTTGGACATATATGAGCACATGCTGAGACATGTTATATCAACATGTCTCAGTTTCAACCCTTCTTCAAAATTAAGGCTACCAACAGGTGAAACATGAACTGGTTGGGATTATGTTTACCTTGGTTGTCAATTATTGGGGCAAACAGGAATGAGGCCTAGTTCATTAATATCTCGAACCTTGTTTGTTATATTTATCTCTAAAAATCATTATCAAGTCATAAAGAGCTGACTTTGAGTAATAATCATAGTTGAGTACAGTAGATATGCCAACTTTTTTTTAATAAACTGATTTTATGTAGCAAATCTGCTATTTGTATGCTAGAAAGCATAATAGGATCTGAAATATATAATGAGGCCTACCTTATATCTAGTTAAATTTTAAGAAACATCTATGAAATGAATTTTAAGTTTTAATGCATGTGTCAATAGAAGTTATGCAACATATCTATATATTTCCAGCTCTAATTGAGCCAAATATAATCTAGTTTATTCCTGACTTGTTAAGCAAACGACCTTTTGAAGTTTGTTCCAATTTTGTTCTTTTACACGACGAACAAGCAGAACATAAAATTGAGCTACTCACGAACATTGAGTTTTTTTTGACACACTAGTTAAAACTATTATACAAACACTTGTTACTTTTATATTGTTTAATAAGAGCTCAATAGTTGGTTGGCTTTTGATTTCCTTTGTTTAGTTTGAGGTTTCTTTTTTAGTCATTACTATTAGCTAAGAGTGAAATTTGTTATGATAAGCATAGGTTTTATAATAACTATGGAGCATTAAATCTATCAGTGCTTTTTTACCTTTAAATAGGTTTAAACCTCTAATGCGTGCTAGAAAATTTGTGGCCGTAGATTAATGAGATATCCTCTTAGAGTTATACGGGTATCCGACATACTCAGATAAAAGAAAACATCCAATAGAGAAACAAAAAAATTTTAGGTGGAAAACTTTGTATATAGAAATTTTTTGATTCTGTATCAAATCTTATTTGACATTTATCTTTTTGTTGTAATTAAGTGGATTTCATGTCATGCATTGGTGAGATAAGCCTGGTTCGAATTTAACCATTTCGGAGTTTGAGGGTCACGTCATGTGTCTACTTATTGTGCCAGGTGTCAGTTAAGCCATTCGCCCAGGTGAAAATTAGCAAGAATTTACATTTTTCTGGCAGTAAAGAGTTGTCAAAAGGTAGATTTTTGCTTTGACTGAAAAAAAAAAAAAAATTTGCTTTAGCAAAGCTATTTCATCGTAGTTTGAAATTGCCAAGTAAATTACTTTTTCAATTGCTTCTTCTCAATCTGTTTTTTTAACTAGGAGAAAAGCCAACGGCTTATCTCCATGTTAATTTGTTTTCTTGGGGTTTTTTTTGGCAATTTGTTTCCCTTGTTTTTACTCAGCTACAATTAGCTTTACCGCTTTCATTGTTTATTTGCATATTTTACGTTATGAGGCAAACTCTTTGTTTTTTTTATGCTGCCTGTTCAAGCTGGTGATGACTGAATTCACAACATTCTTTTGTAAAAAACGTAGTCGTTAATCATTTCTCTTTAGCAGAATGTTTTGCTACCAAGTACTTTTCCTACTTATGATATTATATTTTTTTTGTAATTTTATAAATGTTATTGCAAGTTTGATCTTTTGGTTTTTTCTTTTCTTTTCGTGCTTTGATATTTACAATTATGTTGTAAACTTATGATGTTTGGTTTATGTCTCAAAAAGTGGAAAGCTTCTATATTTAGGCGTCCTAAATGTCAATTATAGTATACTTTTTCGCATGCAAGTGGAAATTATATCTTATTGCTCAATATTGATGTCTCTTCTAATTTTTTATTTGTCATTCTCCTGCCTAGCTAGTAGTTTTCTCCAGCCATGGGTAAGGAGAAGGTACACATCAACATTGTGGTCATTGGCCATGTCGATTCCGGCAAGTCCACCACCACTGGCCATCTCATTTACAAGCTTGGCGGTATTGACAAGCGTGTGATTGAGAGGTTTGAGAAGGAGGCTGCCGAAATGAACAAGAGGTCATTCAAATATGCTTGGGTTCTCGACAAGCTCAAGGCTGAGCGTGAAAGAGGAATCACCATTGATATCGCTCTCTGGAAATTCGAGACCACCAAGTATTACTGCACTGTTATTGATGCTCCTGGCCATCGTGACTTCATCAAAAACATGATTACTGGAACTTCTCAGGCTGACTGCGCTGTCCTGATCATTGATTCCACCACTGGTGGTTTTGAAGCTGGTATCTCCAAGGATGGCCAGACTCGCGAGCATGCTTTGCTTGCTTTCACTCTTGGGGTGAAGCAGATGATTTGCTGCTGTAACAAGGTAAAACCTTTTTATCATACATAATAATAATGGTTCATGTTGATCGCCAAAGAACTTTAGGAAGGTTTCATGTGGGTTTTGTTTGATGTCTAACAGATGGATGCCACCACCCCCAAGTATTCAAAGGCTAGGTATGATGAAATCATCAAGGAAGTCTCCTCCTATCTGAAGAAGGTTGGCTACAACCCTGAGAAGATTCCATTTGTTCCGATCTCTGGGTTTGAGGGTGACAACATGATAGAGAGATCCACAAACCTTGACTGGTACAAGGGTCCAACTCTCCTCGATGCTCTTGACCTGATCCAAGAGCCCAAGAGGCCAACGGACAAGCCCCTCCGCCTCCCCCTTCAGGATGTCTACAAGATCGGTGGTATTGGCACCGTCCCCGTCGGTCGAGTCGAGACTGGCGTTTTGAAGCCTGGCATGGTAGTCACCTTTGGTCCCACCGGTCTCACCACTGAAGTAAAGTCTGTTGAGATGCACCATGAAGCTCTTCAGGAGGCCCTCCCTGGCGACAATGTCGGGTTCAATGTGAAGAATGTCGCAGTAAAAGATCTGAAGAGAGGTTTCGTCGCCTCAAACTCCAAGGATGATCCTACCAGGGAAGCTGCTAACTTCACTTCCCAGGTCATCATAATGAACCACCCTGGTCAGATTGGCAACGGCTACGCTCCCGTGCTGGACTGCCACACCTCCCACATTGCAGTCAAATTTGCCGAAATCCTGACCAAGATCGACAGGCGGTCTGGCAAGGAACTCGAGAAGGAGCCCAAGTTCCTGAAGAATGGCGACGCGGGTTTCGTGAAGATGGTTCCCACGAAGCCGATGGTGGTCGAGACCTTCTCCGAGTATCCTCCACTGGGCCGTTTCGCCGTGAGGGACATGAGGCAAACTGTGGCTGTTGGAGTCATCAAGAGCGTGGAGAAGAAGGATCCCAGTGGAGCCAAGGTTACCAAATCTGCTGCCAAGAAGAAATAAAGCTGAAATGAATAACTCCCGAGTCTTGTTTATGTTATAAGGTTATCTATGTGTTGGTCTAATCCGGTGCAGCTTTCCAGTATCAGATTCCAGATCCGGTGCTTGATATGCTGTGGCGGTGAGGTTTTGGTGTCTTTTATGCTTTTTGTTTCATGCGACTGTTTAATTTGGTTGAGTTGAGAAGACTGCTTTTTCTTTCAACAGCTCTTTTTTCATTATGTTTCTTGCACTGATTGTTAAATTTAGATTTATACATTTTTTAGATTCATACAAAGCATAATGGGTCGATAATATGAATTGATTTTTCTCGTGCTAAAGAGTTAATAACTAATTAAAGTTTTAGTATTCTTATCTCATGCCATTTTCATTTTTTTTTAGTCAACCTCATTTGCTTCATTGAGTAGATTATAATTCTCACTCTCATTTTGCTTTTGTATGGAGTCAACGCCTCTAGACAAAATTTTACATCCGGAGTTCGGATGTAATCTTTGCCCGGTATGTTGTTCTTGTGGATCACAGTCATTGTACGGACACGTAAGTTGCATTTGGACTCCAGACTTACTATTTTTTTCCTCCTATGAACCCATGATCAGGACTTAATATTTTTTCCTCTGCTCCCTCCTGTGAACCCTTGATTAGGGTTGATCTCTATCTCATGGTTTGGTATAATCTTTTTAGGGGGTTTTAAATGGCCCAAAATCCTTGTCTATTCAAATATTTACACAACTAAAACTTAAATTTTAATATTTACATGTTTAATACTCAAAATTTTAACATCACATTAAGGGTTTGTTTGGGGTAGCTACATCTTATTGAATAATTTGCTTAAGTTGGTTAAAAATGTTATGTTAATAAATTAGGTATGGTGGTTATTACAAATTTTTATTTTTATTTGGAAAAGCTAGGCAGCTTTCAGGTGTGGTGTGAAAACGTTGTTTTCAGCGTTTTTAAAATGCATAAGCTATCAAAATGTAGTTTATCTAAACAGGTTAAGTGTGTTTTCATTACGCTATCGCACCAAATAAGTTGCTTCAAACGGGCCCTAAAAATATGACAATCATTTATTTTTTTTTAAGAGTGCAATATGTTTTTTTATCATGCAAGTTTTAATGTGATTATAACACTAAAATGATATAAATATAAATATTCAACTTTGAGCATTAGATTTGTAAATACATATGACTTTGTGGTATGTGCATAAATCACCCTCTTCTGTTCTATTAATTTGTGTCTTATAGAGGAAAAATATTTTTTTCAAATGTCTGCATGTCCGGTCAGGCAACAATTGGCTGCATGTTACCCACCAATGATGTGTATGATAAAGTGGCTGTCGGTGATTGACTGTCCAGATGTGCGGTATCCGAACGGAATATTTTATCCTTTTAGGCCCTTATTCATGAATCTATTGGACTTGGTATGACAGTGTGTTCATCTAGATTGACTATAGCAATTTTAAGAAAATTTGCCAAAGGAATTTGGCATCATTGCAA
This sequence comes from Phalaenopsis aphrodite, assembly GCA_003013225.1. Taxonomy (NCBI): domain Eukaryota; kingdom Viridiplantae; phylum Streptophyta; class Magnoliopsida; order Asparagales; family Orchidaceae; genus Phalaenopsis; species Phalaenopsis aphrodite. The sequence continues at coordinate 315,318 of NEWO01000328.1, read as the reverse complement.
AACAAGGATGATAAGAAGCCATTTTCTTAAGGAAAACATTCTTTTAAAGAGCATCTATTTGCGCTAATTCTCTCATGAAGCGTTGGTTTGTTGATGTTCATTAAAGCTTCACTAATTATTTATGTTTAATTTCAATTTAATTTGAAAATATATTTACTATGCTTTATAGCTGTAATTTTTTTTTAATGTTTTGAATCATAAATAATTTATTTTAATTGAAGAATTTAATTTACTTTCCAAGTTGGTGTCTTATATTTAATTTCAATTTTTAAAAATAGTTTAATCTATCTTTATTATTAAATCTAACTTAGATATTGATGGTGGGCAAAATGGTCATTCTCACAACTGATGTTGTCATTCGTTGTCTTCTATCTAGTTGATGCAACAACCGGAGTCTCTTGTCGCATCAAGTATTCTTCACTTATGATGGCAACTGACGTATATATTGGAGGTCTACCACAATCAGGTCCCTTATGAAATTGTAAATCAAAGTGGCCACCCTCAGTAGTTCTTTGCTATGAAGCACGAGATATACCATCATATGACATCAAACGTCCTGCATATGCTGAGGGGTCGAGATAAGCATGCTCATACGACACATCAATGGTGGATCTCTGCATGGTGTCTACAAAAGATCTTTGAGAATTTACAGTTGATATTTTTGAAATGTTAGCTTGCGACCATCTTGCAGTCTCATAAGTTGATCTTCATGGGTTTTGGAATCCTATATGTGTTCCATAGGCTCCGATTGGGAAGCACACTCTATTAGTTGGTCATAAATGCTATAGTCAAGATAAATTGAATGATGTATGTTGCTAGAGAGCTCTATGTTTTCATTGTAACCTTGTTTAATAGCAATAACATTTTCACCTTGCCCCCTGTAAATATCACAGCTATGTTCTTTAACAATATAAAATAGTCCACATGTATAAGTTAATACTTAATTTTATCAAGATGATGCATGATAAACAAACATAAATTGAACATAAAATTATTCATATTTCATAATTGAATTTATAGTTGAATTGATATGAATTGTGCACGTGAAAACTGTCACGTTACATATTTTTGAAGATGCCACTTAACATACTTCCAACTAATAAGAAGAACGCAAGTTGTCCATATGCATGCACTACTTGGCTCTGCCTGAGTCCATAACATGCAAATGCTCGCAACACCACGCTTATTGTATGCGCAAACTTCTTGTTATATTAATATAGGTAGATTTTGTGAATGTATTGAACTCTCTATACAATTATAGTAGCAGTGAGTTGTGCAAATACGATCAAGTCCTCAAGTAAAGATAAATATTTTAAATGTATATGTGACCTTGGTGTATCTAAAAGTTAGAAACAACTTAACATATATAGAATGCATGCATATTCTATAAAAATTTAACCAATATGTGCTCTAAACACGATGTTAAATGCTCGATTGTACGGTCCAAGGCTGATGCACAAGTTTAATTTGAAGTGAATGTTTAAATATTTTACTTTGAAAAGTGTGTAAAATTATTAAAATAATTATTTTATGTTGGTTTCGAGAAGCGTGCGAGTGATTCGAAAATACAAAATCACTTTGAAGATTTCAAACTTATTTTGAAGTACGAAATCCAAATTTATAAGTCAACAATCTTTAGCGGGCCACATTATCTACAGGGCAGGATTGTAAGTCTCACTCGATCATTCCGATCTTCATCTTGACTAGAACTAGAGTCGATAAGACTGAGCCCTTGTTTAATCCAATATTCCTTTCGATTGGGATTGGAGTTGACTACATTGACAAATTATTAAATTTGAATTTTATGCAAGCAATAAGGAGTGTTTCATTCATAAGAAATATAAAAAGATTTTATTAAAGAATTTACCTAAATTTGATATCTTTAATATGACAATAACATGTATTAGATCATAGAATGCGGTAGAGTTGAAAGGGTCTATAATATAATAAATGAATTTAGCGCTTTGAAGTCGATTATCTGTAAGCGGGGCAGAGTCGACAAGATTCAGTTCAAATTAGATGATGATGCTGACAAAGTTGAAAATTTTAATCGTAGGGTCTATTTTCAAGTATTAAGTTCCAATAAATATCTAAATAAGTTCAACTATCATAAGTCAAGAATCAAACTTCTCCAGTCAGGGCAAAGGAGAAGGTTTAGATTCAATCATATGTTAGTTTCAAACGCGATCCTTTACAAGCAAAATGTAAATTTAACATGATTTAATTTTGATAGAAACTGATAAAATAGTAAAATAAAATTCCTAAAAAAACATAGAAAATATCAAAAAATAAAAATCACTAAAAGATTAAAAGTAAAATTTACCCACCATTCACATAAGTTTGTCGAGGGTGATAATTTTATGTTTGATCAAAGTTTCCATAACGTTAGTCTCACATGAAGTATACTGTTACATTTAATCTTAAATCAATACATGCTAGTAAGGACGTGACCTGTGTCCTCTATTTGTGTGGCTTGACTAACTCCATAAAAGACCAGTTAAGACTTGGGCTCTTTGGCTGGATAGTTTGCTGCTACATGACATAATTAAATTAGAATCCTGAGTTATGAGTGTAACTCATATGTTCTTCAATTGCTCTTCGCTCATTGAGACTTGAATCATATGTTATGTTTGATAATACACAACATCCTTTCTTAACTATCGTCAACTTAAATTAGTCTCTTTAGACAAGCATTCCCCCAAGTCTATAAGGTTATCTTGAATGAAGCAACCCATGACTACTCAAAAGGATCATTTGGCTATGTTGAGTTGAGCATCGTATTTGATTAAGTATGCTTGGGTTCACGATAAACAGAGATGACGAATTCATGAGATATTGATCAAACTCATCATCATTTTCACCAATAATATAATTTTAAGCTTGTGGTGATAAATTTCAACAATATAAAATTTAATCAATTTTCACAAAACAAAACTTTAAATTACTGCACTATATGTTAGTAATCAACGTCTTAATGACAAGTCTTAACTGAAAGTGCTCTCGCTTCAGAAATCATAATTAACCACAGGGGCTTTGGCCTATAAAAAACCTTGAACCCCGAATCTTAAAGTCCTGCCATTAGGAGATTAAAATCTTTACGGATTGTTACAATGTCATCTGCCTTTTCAAGCCCTGACCCAAAACCTCAAGTAAGTTCTATCGAGAGGGGTGCGGGCAACAAATTTTAAATAAAGTTTAAGTGTTAGATATGTAAATAAATAAAATTTGAGTGATATAAATAAAAATTAATTTAGAGTTTAGACAAGTTTAATGCCTATTTATGCTAATTTTTTAATATTTTTAAAAAAGCAATAATTATTTTTAAAATTTGGCTCCTAGGGTTTGGGTCAGTTTTTGCGACGAAATCCCAACCGTTTCAGTGGAGCTTTCCTCCGATGCCCGTCATCTCCCGCTTGATATCTTCCCCATTAGAATGGTAAGCTCGACGTCGACTTCTCCTCTCGCCGCTATTAATGGATTTTTTTTTTGGCTTAAGTCGAAGCTTAGCTTTTCTTTTCTATATATATCTCTCTGTCTCTCTCTGTAATAAGATTATTACAGATTTCAATTCTGGAGTTTGCGGAAGATTTCATGATATAGAGCAACAATTTTGTGCACGTTAGAGTAATGAGAATTTTAGCAATCGTTGGTTATTAATGACTGTTTCTGCTAGTTTATTGTTTTAATACAATTTCCCTATTTTTTATGGCTTATTTTTATTTTCTGGGTTTTTCGTGAATTCCATGGTTAATGGGAACCAAGAAAAATCCTTTCATCTTTAAATGAAGCGAGCAAAGTGTATGATTATCCCGATTAATCAGTCAATGGCCATTGTTTTGATTAGAGAATTAAAGTGTAGAAAAACCGAAATAAATCTCAAATTACTAGGAATAATGAAGAATCAGATGAATTTGGACTACTTAGTTTGAGGAGAGAGCAGCTTTTCACTGAGGCATTATAGGAAGGAAGCAAATTATGATTCTGGAAGAGTTTTCTTGTAGCACAGACATATCTGGAAGATTTTAATCCTATTTGGTGATGCGGCTTAGAGGTGGGGGCGGTGAGGAAGGTAAAACCAGCAACTATTCTCAATTATTTTCTGTTTTTAACATTTTAGATAAAGATTACTGCTTTGAACTTTGAGAGAAAGTTTATGGTCAAATCATGCAAGGAGATTAGGTGGCTGCTGCCTCCTGCCTGAGCCTTTCTTTGCCTTAGTTCATGTCATTTTTCACAACCATTTCGACTTTGTATGATTTTTTATGCAGTGAGGGGCTCTATTTTATTTTTTTCTATTTACTCAACGAATCACATTACTATCTAAAATTATAGTAAGAGATTAATTCTGGAATGACTTATAAGAATTAATACAAATGATTCCTCTTGAAAGAAGAATTTTTATTGGAAAAGATTTAAATGAACATGTTGGTAGAGTAGTAGAAGACTTTAGAAATTTTCATGGTGGTTACGGTTTTTGAGTGATTAATGAAGAATGTAGAGCTATATTAGATTTTGCTTTAGCGTATGATTTTGTTTTCGCTAATAATTTATTTAAGAAAAAAGATGGGCAAGAGTGGATCTAATAAAATAAAAATTGATTATTTTTTTATGATAAGAGATCGTCGAGAATGTAAAGATTATAAGGTCATTCCAAGGGAGAATTTAAGTATTCAAAATTGATTATTAGTTTTAGATTTTAAAATGAAGCATTGTAAGATAAAAAATACTTATAATCATTGTCATAGAATTAGAAGAAACATCTAAAAGATAAATAAAATTATTTTTATGAATAACATTTAAAATTTAAAATTTGGGACGTTCAAGAAAAAATAAATTTTATGTGGGATAATGTAACAAACTATTAAACAAGTGATAAAATATGTACTTGAAGAATCAAAATAAAAAGTTTCTATAAATAAAAATAGTTAGTGGTGAAATGTAAAAGCTTAGAGAACTGGGACAAGCATAAGGTGACCCGTAGGGAATCTAAGAGAACAATTTGTGACGCTAAAAGTTATGTTTTTAGTGATCTTGATAATATATTAGATATTAAAGCGGGTGAAAAATATATGTGTAAACTAGCCAAACAAAGAGAAAAGAAAAGTAAAGTTTTAACTCAAGTAAAGTGTACTAACGATGAAAATCAAAATGTGTTTTTTCTTAGAAAAAAATATTCAAAATATGTGTGTGAGCTATTTTGATAAACTTTTCAGTGAAGTTTCTGAAAATACACTCAAGTTTAGTGATCTTAATATCATTAATAATAATAAAATGCTTTGTTTTTGCCGCCGTATTAGTCAAAAAGAAGTTGAGGAGGCTTTAAAGAAAACTAAATGTGAAAAAATCAGCGGGACCAGATGATATCCCAATTGAAGTGTGAAAATATTTAAGAGATTTTGAGAGTTTCTTAGCTTACTTTGCTCTTTTATATTATTTTAAAAACTAGAAAGAAAGATGCCTAAGGAGTGGAGGAAGAATATTTTGGTCTCTATTTTAAGAATAAAGGGGATCCACAAGAGTGTGCAAATTATAGAGGAATTAACTTGATGTGTCATATTTTAAAACTATAGGAGAGGGTAAATGAACATAAGTTAAGACGTGTACAAAGATTTCTCTTAATCTGTTTGGATTTATGCCGGGCAAGCCTACCATGGAAGCTATACATTTATTAAGAGGTTTGATGGAGAAGTACAAAGGGTATGAGGATAATCTACATGTGATTTTTATTGATCTAGAAAAAGCTTACGGTAAGGTTCCGAACGAAATCCTTGGAGAGTTCTAGGGAAGAAATGTGTTGATATGACTTATATTCAATTCATTAATGATATTTAACTAGAGCTGTTACTTGTGTTCGAACAGAAAGAGGATTGATCAAATATTTTCCTATTTCAGCTGGTTTACATCTGGGATCAACTTTAAGCCCATATCATTTTGCTTTAGTTATGTATGCTCTTATTGGACATTTATAGGAGGATGTACCTTGGTGTATGCTTTTCGTTGATTTTAACCGTCTTGTGGATAGGACTTGAGAAAGAGTTCAGCAAAAAAAGTTGAATTATGGAAGCCTACATTGGAGTCTAAAAGCCTTCGTTTGACTAGAACTAAACTAAGTACATGAAATGTAATTTCAGTTTAAGTAGCTCTAGTGGTAGAGTTGTAACTATGAGTGGTCAAATCATTAAAAGGCGTGAATTATTAAAATATCTCAGGTCTATTGTTCAAATTGATGGTGATATTGATGGAGATGTTATGAGTAAAATTCAAGTTGGTTGGTTCAAGTGGAGGAGTGCTTCAGGCCTTTGTGTGATAGGAAAGTGCCGCTTAGACTTAAAGGAAAACTTTATAAGATGGTGGTGAGACTTGCAATGTTCTATGGCACAAAATATTGGCCTTTAAAAGAGAAGCATAGAACAAAGTTAAGTGTTGCCGAGATGAGAATGCTTAGGCGGATGAATGATATGACACTTACAGAGAAAATGAAATATCAATATATCCGTGATAGGGTTGTTGTTGCTCCGGTGGCGGCAAAATTGGAGAGTCGTCTTAGATGGTTTGGTCACATTAAACGTCTATCATTTGATGATCAGGTTAGGAGAGTACATATTTTAAACTCGACTTATATTAAGCAAGGTAGAAATAAACCTAGAAAGTCTTGGACATCTTGTATAAAAATGATCTTAATTTATTTGAATTAAATGAAAATGTGAAACTCAATATGACTCGATGGAGAAAAAGGATTCATGTAGCCAACCCCACCTAGTGAGAAAAAAGCTTGTTGCTGTTGCTGCTGCTGTTGTTGTTTGTTGACAAACCGCTACTCTAATCTCAAACATTCATGTTCAGGGTGAGGTAGGAATAACCTTAAGCAAGATGCTTCACTGATTTTATAAACAAGTATGTATGAGAGAGAAACTCATAGGGGCCATTTGAGATCACTTTTGTTTATTATTATTTATTTTTATTTTTAACTTTATTTTGTTTATGTTTTGATTTGAAACAATATATATTTGACGTAGTTGATTAGGATATGATTGTTTTTAAGAACGTTTGAATTTGTTTTTAGAAAAAAAAACAAAAAAAATAAGAACATTTAAAAAACACACTAAACAAACATGCTTTTAAAAATAAAAGAAAATACAAAAACAAAAATCAAAAGCAAAGTTGATTCCAAAAAGCTCATAGCTATGCACTTTTTGATTTTGAAGTTGTAGGCCAATATGGCAAGTCAAAAGCAATAAAACGTATGGGATCTCTGATTGTCTTAAAATTGCTACGACCTTCTCAACAATCACGACTACATGTGATAATTTATTCAAACACAAGGGATTTATGATGTATTGTAGAATGGACTCAATGGTGATTGATCGATGATCAATTTATGGTTTCCTATTGTCTTGTCTAAAATCCAGTAATTGATTTCTGTGACGCTGATCCCCATTGGTATCAAATCCAAATTCTCTCGATCATATATTGTGATTGTACAATGCCAAATATTTTGGAGTGTAACTTAAATTCAATGGAGAATATTTTTATGGATTGCACGAATTGCTACAGCTTTGCTGCATTATTATTATTTTTTTATTTTTTTAGTTACTTTTAGGTGACAGTGTCAGTCTATAGGGGTTTCATTGCAGGAGTTATGTTACATTTTCACTATGACCCTGAAATTATGGCTGCCCATTTTAAATAGGAGCATTTACATACATACTACTCAATTCCTATATATTTAAATATGTAACACCTAAACTTTGCCTTTTACAATTAAACCACTAAAACATCTTTCACATCATAGAAAATATCGCCATTTTAAATTTTAAAAGTGAAATATATGTTTTCATGCACAGATACGATGACATGTACTAAAAAAATGAAATTTAGGTGTTGTATATATGAATGCATAGGAATTGAGTGGTGTCTATGTAGATCTTCCTTTTAAATATGACCTTTAATTTGTTATAGCGGTCTTGTTTGTAAGGGAATAAGGGATGATTTCAGGGAGGATTGGCTTTTCTATTAGGCCTTCTTTTGGCGCTATCATTTTATATGGATTTTACCACTGGACATCACATTTGAATTCCTAATACCAAGCTAGCAGCATGTGTTGACATCTTATATCCCATTTGATAAGCTTATTGAATTGATTCTCTTTCAGGCAACTCCTCTTCTAGCTGGACTTGCCGTAGCTGCAGCTGCTCTTGCTGGTCGATACGGAGTCCAGGCATGGCATGCATACAAGTCAAAACCAATTGTTCCGAGGATGCGCAAATTTTATGAGGGTGGTTTCCAACCTTCAATGACCAGAAGAGAAGCTGCTCTTATACTTGGGGTCAGGTAAGTGTTCCAATTTATGTGATAGAGCTAAATTTTTTTTTTGACTGAATCAACAATGAGTTCATGGTTTGGAAACAAGTTTGCATTCCTCCGTTCATTATTCCGTATAACTTTACCTTCATTTTTTTTCATTGTGTGAAGTTGGAGGCATATGGCAATGGTCATTCTTTAGCAGTATTGTCATATTTTAATGTTCAATAGCTTTGTAAATTAAGATTGCTTTTGCGATTCATCAATTTTACTACCTTTTTTTTTTCAGTTTTTCCGTAACCCTCATTAATTGAATCTGCCCTAAAAGTTGTATAATGAATATTTGTGTGATTGGGATACTTTTCTCGAAGGTGATGTGATAGATTTAGAGTTCAAAATTGTGTAAGATGCTGATGCAAAGCGCAACAACAAAGCCTTGTCTTGAATCCAATGATATGAAATTTGAGTCATACTCCTGGGACTTGATGAGGAAGGATCCCTTAGGCATTGTAAGTCAGTTTTTCTTAATTGTATGGGCCTTTTAACATATTTCTCTCATTGTATAGGGTATTAAACAGCCAAATTTGAGCAAGTTTTGATGTAGAACAATATAAAGTTTGTTTGTATAAATGAAGATCATATTTTGTATGGAAGAGAATTAAATAGTGCAATGATTTATGATAAAAAATGAAGAATAAATTATAAGAATCAAGTGAAAGCTAAAACACGTTCAAAATCTCAAGCAAATGAAGACAAATATTCACATACAGGAGTTTAAACAAGAGTCCAAGAAAGTGCCCAATTAAGAGCCCATTAATCAAGGCCCATCATAAGAGCTCTATCAAGAAGAAAATTTGAATTTGTATTTTATTAATATTTCAATTTCAGTTTCTAGAATGTTTGAATTTTCAAATTTGGAGGCTTTTATGATTGATCTTTAGAAATAATAAATTCGGAAGGTGGTTATCACATTCCTCCATTAATGACCACTTACTACCCTTCAAACTTTTCTCATTTTATTGACTTTTTATTATTGTAATCCCTATAAATATGACTGATATGTAATGTTTTTTGATCAGTTGTTGAATTAAATATTTGAGTGAGAGTATTCTTTCTTGTTGTTTGTTGCTTGGTAGCTTCAAGTTTTGTCTTTTTTTTTGGTGAGATTAGTATTTGTCTTTGCTTTTCTTTTAAGTCACTCATTAATCTTCCATAACACTTGCTCTAAATTCTTGACCACTCTTTCATCCACGTCCTAAGCTTTTTATAATATCAACAAATCAACTACTAAAGCCTCACAACCAATCCAAACCACTCTTATAGCTCTTGGCCAAACAAGAGCATATTAATTCATAGTCTTGTTCCCTAACCCTCAACAACATTGTAAACGCATTCAAAATCACTCATTTACTTCAGATCATAAGTACACATTCTAATCTAACCACATATAACCATTCCCAGTCATTCACTTAATTTTAAGCTACTCTTTTAAAGAGATACTTCAAATCAACCCAAACTAGCCTAATCCAGAGTAGTCTTGGTTTTTTAGCCACCATTCCCTTCTAAATCTTTTAAAATTCTACAAAAACTTCCACATCACATCTTTAGATTTAATAACAAACATTAAAAGCAAATTTTAGTTCCTTATTTCATCAAATGACCACCCACCTCCATCAAGTTTACTATGTGCTTGTGTTTAGGTAATTTAAATTTCATTTGATCAAATAATCAAAATGTGCTTGTTTTTTGAAATTTGTTTGTGAACATCATGTCTTCATTTAAGTTCTAGCTGATCATGTTAGAATCTTTCTACTTATCTATCAACAAATTGATAAATTTAAATAAATAAATAAATAAATAAATAAATAAATAAATAAATAAATAAATATATATATATATATATATATATATATATATATATATATATATATTAAAGCCCAAAGGATAATACATTAAAAAGAAATAAGGATATATATAGATTGTGTAGAAGGGCCCAAACATGACACCCTTTCCCCACGATAACCACCACATACAAATGGTTCAATAAAAAGAGAAAATACAAAAAATTACAAGAGACCTAAAGCAAAAAAAATTGCCAAAATACGTAGTATCAGGTAGTTAGAGAGCGACCCAATTTTGCTTTGTCTCTGCCTCTAGTTCTAAGAAAGGAGCCAACTAATAAATTGATAGATGAGTGCCATTACCCGTAGTGACCAAAGTATCATCCATTAAGTTCCCAAGCTCGAGTTGGCCTCCAGTCTTCTTCTTCTTTCTGAAGCAAACTTGTCATTCCTCATCCGAAGATTGACTCGCCTGAGTAGTGGATTGGTTTAAAGTGTGTCAGACATGTGTAGGATGTTGAACATTAGAAATAACTGCTTGTTGTACCGGATCTTTTACCCAATATCACAGCTCCTGATGAAGAACATTATATTACAGGTACAGATCCAAAAGTGTTTATATCACCATTGTTATTGAAGAAGACTCACTTACATGCCAAGACACACGACAGTGCTTCTTTGATTCAATCAAAGATCATATATATATATATATATATATATATATCGAGATTCAGGCCAAGAATGAGCCAAACAAAATTAAGCAAGACATTGTTTATATTCGAATTTTTGAGAATAAACGAACTCAAAATAACTATTCAATATCAATTTTCTTACTTGATGAACAAATTGAATATTGGCTTCTTGGAAAGCTGAACATGAGTTTATGGATCGCGAGCCTTTTTGATAGGCATACAAGCTCGTTACTTTCACCTCTCTCGATGAATAGACGACTATTTTATTACTATAAACCATAAGAGTAGAAGAGCCAAACAGACTTGCCTTATTTTAGAACAAGTGAAATTGCTAAAGTAGCTAAATTAGTTCCTTTCATTTGGTTTACCACTTATGGTTATTCTTTAAAGTTTATTCTTTGCTTTTACATCTTTTTTTTGCATATGGTTGACGGCATCTACCTTTCCACTAATCCACAGTGGATGTTTGGTCCTTGTTTTACTACGATGGATGGCAGATTCGTAGGAGTTGATGACAATACATGAATTTGGGTGTCTGAATAATTGGTTGTTATTGTTAACCCCTTTACCGTAAGTTTATTAATATAGTTTTGATGATCACAAATATTAGATGATATGTGCTAATAATTCTATCTAAATTTAGTGCATATGTGAGCTCGTTTACTTCAAGTTGAGATTGAAATTGTAAATCTGGCAGAATAATACCCCTAAGTTTATATGTTATCCAAGTGAGCTTCAAGCACAAATTATTTATATATTGATAAGTTATAACTTTATTGCATTTAAGAAGTTGAATATGCTATAAGATGACTTGTACACAATCACAATTAAAATTGAAATTTAGCTAAATAGACTAAAAAGCTTGGATAAAAAATTCGTCTGGATATTATGATATATTCTATATTAGGATGTGGCTGTTTTTATTATACATGCTTTGATTTCTTGGGTCAAATATTATCTCTTAATGTAACTAAACTATTAGACAATTTGTTTAAGTTATCAAACAAAATAAGACTGTAGTATTATATACTCACAAAGGTAATTATGAAAGAGAAAGTAGCATAAAAAAATTGCATGATGTCAAAAATGGACATCGCTGACCCGTGATTGCATTTTTATGGCCTCCCGAGTCTCCAGATTGGCCTGTTATGTTGTATAGTGTTAGAGGGTATATAAAGCTATGCGATACAAAAAATGGTGTATCATTTAGAAAAACAAAAGTAATATGATATAAATTAATATCAAGTTGAAGGCTAATTGGACCAAAGAAGTGGCAGACCAAAATCTTTTATTCAGTTATGAATTAATTCTACCGTTCGAATTTTTTTCTGAAGCTAAAAACCATGGAACAAATTTGAATTATAAACACTTATATGTGCGCGCACGCAGGCACGTGGGCGCACGCACGCACGCACGCATGCTCGCTCGCTCACTCGCTTTGATGTAGATATTTTTGGCTAGCATTTAGTAGAAGTATAAGGTAAACCCATTAGTTGTGAAGGAAAAAGGGTGTCTCTATCTTGCATTAGCAAAGATGAGATTCATAAAAATTTTTAAAGGGTTTGACGAGTAGACGTAGGCCCTTTAAGAGCCTGAACCACTATAACTCGATTATTTACATTTATTAGTTTTATTTTTTCAATAATTTACTAATATAAATCCGTCCGAGGAGGGGCTCGCGTCTGATTAGCTAGTTGGTGAGGCAATAGCTTATCAAGGAGATGATCACTAGCTGGTCCGAGAAGATGATCAGCCACACTAGGACTGAGACACGGCCCAGACTCCTACGGGAGGTAGCAGTGGGAAATTTTTCGCAATGGGCAAAAGCCTGACGGAGCAATGCCGCGTGAAGGTAGAAGACCCACGAGTTGTGAACTTCTTTTCTCGGAGAAGAAGCAATGATGGTATCTGAGGAATAAACATCCGCTAACTCTGAGCCAGCAACCACGGTAAGATAGAGGATGCATTATTGATTGTTTGTGATGTTTGCTTTAGAAAGAAAAAAAAAGAAGAAAATATCAAAATTAATTTTGTTTGGAGAAATCCTTTTATAAGTACTTATTACTTGTTACATCATTTGAAAAAGAGATTATAAGTTAATGTTGAATTAATTGGTGATTTGACTCGGATTTGTTGAAAGATCTAATTCAAAATGCTGAAGTTTCCGCCATGCGTGTTATATAATCCTGGACCCTATGTTGGCCTTCTAGCCCCTGCTCGCTCAACTGACAGATCTTTTCGTTCAATTTAGTCACATGTCTGGCAAGAGTCTCTTAGTCTGACTGTGAGAAGCTTGGGAACTCGGTATGGGACCCGAGAGAGCTTTACCTCAAAATCTATGCCATTCGCTCCATGGCCATAAACCTTCCTCTTCTTCTTCCCCGCAGTTTGGGTCCAATGCTCGTACTTGGATTGCGCAGTGGTAGACTGACTACCATTGCTATTGGCTAAAGTCTGGGTTGGAGTGGCTGTGCCTCTCCTAGAGTTGCTTGAACTCCTACTTAATTAAAACCCGTGTTTAATTGATACTTTCAACAGTTAAATGAACTCTTAATTCAAGGTTTTTAACTTACAACAACCAGTCGGGAATGCTCCGAGAAGTCCCTAGGCGCCGATGAGTTCGGACATGCTGCTTCGCAACAAAGGGAGCACTGTTCAATTCCTTAGTCTATGTAGTGTACAAATTTGGTTAGCGCTACATAATTGCTTCAAAGATTGAATTAATTTTTAAATATTTAAAAAAAATCTTACCAGCCTTCTATAGTGCTTCGTATGAGGGACTGGTCCGCCAATATGGAGTGCAAGTCCCCTGGCCCCCTTTGTCGCCTGGTTGGCCCGGATTGTCTTCCCCTTCCTCTCATAATCAAGAGAGGCCCAGGCTGCATTCAATTGACCCTAGAGTCTCTTAACGATTCAGGCAGACCGTTTGCCCCTACGGTGGATTGTCGTGAATATGTCTCCAAGGCGATTCCTACCCCGAATCTTGAAGATTCGGCATATCTGATGGTGATGCTCTTAGTGCCAAGTGAAGAACCTCTGCAATGTAAAAAATAATCCATGTGTTAGTATAAATAAATTAAATCAAATTTGTATATCTGATTCAAATTACATGATCGTACATTGAACTCTCTGAAGAGTGGTTACATGGATCTGCTTTCATGAGAGATAGGGGTTGATCGTACCTGCTCCTGATAGTCTCTGTGGTGCAGGTGACAAACATTTTATGGGGAATGGATCTGCTCAAGAAACAAATTAATTACAAAAAAACATATAAAATGAAGAATAAACATAATATAGTGTTAAAAATAACTTATAAATCTCCCTCTAGCAGTAAATACACCCTCAAGGACAGAGTCGACAGGCCAGACTCAAGAGGTGTTGAAGCAAGAAGAGGGGGGGTGCTGGAAGTGGTGGGATGGTAGGTGTGCCGGCAACTATAGTAGTCACAACAAGTGGGAGAGTAGGCGCGCAAGCAGCAGGCGTCGCAAGAGACGGGGCAGTAGCAAGTGCGAGAGCAAGTGTCACAAGAGGGGTGACAGCAGCAGGTGCAGTAGCAGGTGTCATGGGATGGGTGACAACAGCGGGTTTGAGAGAAAATTTCACAGGAGGGGTTGGAGTAGTAGTGGTAGAAGTAGATGACCTCCTCTTCTTGCTACGACAGGTGGTCTCTAGTGTCCCTAGAACACCGGGTCTTTGAGGTGGCTGACCACCTGCACCACCTGTGACCATCTGTAAATAAAGGAATGACATTAATAAGATTAGTACTGACAAGAAAAATAATCATAAGCAGTAAACGTAAGACACAAGTAACAGCTATGTCTAAAAATAAGAAAAATGAGAGTAAAGAGCTATGCCTCTTTATAACAAAAGTAAAAAATAAAAAAGTATAGTAGTGACCACTTATCTAAAATACATTTGTTATTAAGTTTCATCACAAGAACTCGTTGTCGAAGATGAACCTAAAATTTCTTCATCACTCTCACCATCATCCTCATCCTCGTCCATGCCATGAGCAACCTCTTCAAAAATTCCTGTGATATCTTCTTGCGCAAACATTTCATTGTTTATACTGCCCTGAATACGAAAATCTGACATATCTTTCTCCGGGTGAATTGGTTCCATAGTACTATGCAACTCAATAGTTTTTTTTGGTTTATTCTTCCCAAGTAAGTCGTAGAACTATTGCGATTCGTTGTTCGGTGTTTCAATTTCTTTTTGAACACTCTCAACAAATTAATCTCTTTGAGCATCATAAATTGTTTATTCATATGTGCCATGATCAAATTCCTCTACAGGAAGGACATAACTTGTCGATACACCTCTTTACTCGAACTGATCTTCAGGTTCTAGCTCACCATGTGCAGTCCAGTAGAAATAATTATGTTTGAATCTCTTGCGGTAAATATCCAACTTAACTTCTTTGGGTGACAAAAATGCTTGATTTTTGTGCGAAACAAGTACATCAAAACTTAGTCTTAGAATCATAGATGGGCACCTGTGATACAACCTGCATGAATTCCTCAATGTCATTCAAGAACTCATTTGTGAGTTCTTTTCATCTTGGATATAATCTATTATATCCAAGCTCTCAAATTATGAATATCTATTTGAAACATAGATGTAGCTTTATAGATCAATGCAACTATTAGAGAAAATAAAAATTAGTCAACACTTATCAATATGTAGAGTGGATGAATATGCTTAGTGGTTTGTGGGAGCTAATTCTCATTGAAGAAAATGGCCCCAAAAACCTTTTTTAGTAGCTTTCTTCATCTAGTGAAGTCGACACTACTTGGTTAATCAACTTGAATACTACTAATGTCATTCTTATCTATATCACCATCACTTTGAACAATAGACCTGATCGATGCACCCCTCTACTTCGACCAACTAATATGAATTCTAATAATAACATCCCCATCTATATCACCATCACTTTGAACAAACCCAATTGATGCATATTCCTCCACTTCAATCAACCAACGTGAATTCTATTAGTAACATGCCCTTATGTATCACCATCAATTTGAACAAGACTCAATTAATTTCTACACGTCAACCAACCAACTTGAATACTACTAATAACACTCCCATCTGTATCACCGTCACTTTGAACAATAGACCCGATCGATCACACCCCTTCGCTTCGCCAGTCAACTTGAATTCTAATAATAACATCCCCATCTGTATCACCATCACTTTGAACAAACCCAACCGTTGCATTCCTCCACTTAAACCAACCAACGCGAGTTCTACTGATAACACACCCTTATGTATCAACATCAATTTGAACAAGCTCAATAGTTTCCTATACTTCAACCAACCAAGTTGAATACTACTAATAACATCCCCATCTATATCACAATCACTTTGAACAATATACCCGATTGATGCACTCCTCCACTTCAGCTAACCAACTTGAATTCTGCTTATAATAACATCCCCATCTATATAATCATCACTTTGAACAAACCCAATCGCTGCGTTCCTCCACTTCAACCAACTAACTTGAATTCTACTAATTATAACGTCCCCTTATATATCACCATTAATTTAAACAAAACCTGATTAATTCTTACACTTCAAACAATCAACTTGAATTCTAATAATAACATCCCCATCTATAACACCTTAAATGTATTTACATGCCTAACATCTAAACTTAAGTATTTACGAATATTTTTATAAATATACACAACTCAATCCTTTACTAAACTTCATATATATATATATATATATATATAGGGTTTTGCCTCACGGCAAACCCTAGCCTCTGCCACGATAATCTCACGCTCGAAGGAGTTCGCTCTTCCGTTTTGTCTTCCGTCATCTTCGACTGTTTCGTCGAGCTGCGCACACCAATCTAATCCGTCTTCTGCTATTTCGTTGAGCTGCGTCTTCTGCTTGCATCTTGCAGGTGCCCGAAGACGACGAACTGTCCGCACGTCGTCTCCTAAACAACGACGCGCCTCTCTGCTCGCATTTGCTTGCCCGACAGACATTCTTGTTCGCACGTCTCGCAGAAGGACGTGGCTGTTCCTATCGGCAGACGATTTCTTCTCTCATCCTGTTCGCATCTTTGCGGCCCGCTAGACTATTTCTGTCATGGCCGTGACCATCTTGTGAGGCAGATGACTTCGATGCTCCGTTCCTATGCAAATACTCTTGCAGGCGACTTACCCTTTCTTACTAGTTCCCCCATCTAGGTTCAACGCCTGATTTTGCTATCGGTAAGTCCTGCAATGTTCCATAATCTTTCCACGAGGCTCTTGAAGGTGGAGGTGATCACATTTTTATTAAAAAACTTGAAAAAAAAATGGGAAGCATGCACTTATTCTCACAGAAGCTGAAATCGACACTCTCGCGTCCTCTTGGCGTTTTTCTCTAGTGAGAAAATTCCTTTATGGTCACCTAAAACTGGAGATCATTAGGAAGGAGTGTGATGCTATGAAATTATTGGGCAGTTGAAACATTGACCTACGTGACGGTAGACATATACTTATTCAGCTATCTCATGATGCTGGTTACACTTGCATTTTCTCTCGGAAAACTATCAAGATTGACAATCATTTTATGAAAATTCTGAAGTGGATTGTCGATTTTGATCCAAAAGCGGAGTCCCCTATCATTCATGTTTGGATAAAGTTTCCAGCGTTAAAATTATATATGTTCAACATGGAAATCCTCTACTCTTTAGCAACTGCTCACGGTAAGTCTCTCAAGGTGTATAGTCCTACGCTTGTTGTCACTATACCCTCTGTGGCTTCTGCGTTAGTTGAGAGAGATATTACTCAACCAGCTCCGGATGATATATGAATTGACACTATTCACAACGGGTATTGACAAAAGGTTGAAATGAAACCACATCCTCCTTATTGCTCTCATTGTAGTATGTTTTGCCACAACTTTACTATTTATTATCGTTTGCATCCTCATCTAATGCCGAATATTACTAAAGAACAACCACCTATTATCTCTGTTGAGAATATGCAATGCGATCCTCTTCCCAACACCGCAGTTCCTGAGGAAGAACAACATAATACAGCTACAGATCCAGTTGTGCTCATATTACTCACTGTTATTGAAGAAGACTCATTTACATGCTAAGACACACGAGAGTGCTCCTTTGATCCAATAACAGAACATCCGGTACAACATGTAGTTGCTTCTAATATTCAACAATCTGCACATCTCCAACACACATTAGACCAAAATCAGGTGAGTCAATCTTCGAAAGAGGAATGACTGGTCTATTCCAGGAGGAAGAAGAAGAATGAAGGCCGACTCCAGCTCGGGAACTTATTGGATGATACATTAGTTACTACTGACAATGATAATCATCTTATCAACTTATTAGCTTGCTCCTTTCCTAGAACAAGAGACAGAGACAAAACCAAATTGGGTTGCTCTCTAGCCACCTGATACTATGTATTTCAACATTTTTAGGCTTTTTTCTTTATGTCTCTAATGTAATTTTCAGTATTTTCTAGTTTTTGAAACCCCTTCTGGTTTTAGTGTGGGTAGGGGGTCATGTTTGAGCTCTCAAACACATTGTATCTGTATCGTTCTTTCTAGTTAATATATTAGCATTTTTGGGCTTTCAATATATATATATATATATATATATATATAATTTTCAATTTTATATACATACCCATTACCTATGAAATAGATTTTCTTACATAATGCTGGTTATACAAATAGCTAACACCTAAGCTTCATTTTTTATGAAGACCATCATTCATACCGCTCAATTCTTATGTATATACATACCTGACTCCTAAACTTCAATTCTTACATATAAACTATAATACAAAATAAAAATAATGGTGCATCTATTCAGATTACCTTCCTCAATGTTTTTAAATAGGAGCGAAACAGAAAGATGAGACAGATGGGAGTTTCAATTGACTGCTTATGCGTTCGCTCCTTGCCATCCTAGCTAGCTCTAATGGCGGCGACGTCCGTAGAACTTGGGCAAGGCAGAGAGGGTGCAAGGGTTTCGGGTGAGAGTTTGGAAGGTTGGGTGCGAGGGTTTCGGGCAAGGCATAGAGGAGTTTCAGACGATTGTCGCGGGAGGGAAGAAGAACAGGAGGGTGAAGGAGGACATAAAAATGAAGTGCACGGGATGAGTTTATTTGGCCTAATGCATCGGATTTTGTGTTGAATTTGCGATGAATTTTTTCGACATTTTAAGTAAATCTTTTGCGTCGATTTATTTGACGTAAATACGCCTAAAAAATCGCTACAACGATAGTGCAAATTTCGCCGTTATTTGTGTCGAATATTCAGACGCTAATCCGATGCAAATTCCATCGCAGACGACATGAAATAATTTTCGCCACATATCAATCGCAAAATCCGACACAAATATTTGCATCGAAAATTTTAGACGCATATTTCGAACGCTATTCTCCTCTTCTCCTGTAGTGTCTTACCTTGGTCATGATGCTTCAACATAGAAGATGTGATATTAATGCAGGTCTACTTGATATTGTCTCTTGCAAAACAAAGTGGAACATTAATCTTTTTAGTCATGGAGATTAATGCATATTTGCAAAATTTAATGACAAGCTTCTTTTGATATCTAAAATTTTACTTTACTAAGAACAACTAGTGATTTAGATTCTCTATAAGGCTCAAATTCATCCCTAACTCTAATTATTATCCTAATCACACTATCTGGTACCCTTAACTTCACTATTCCAAAGTCAGCAAGTCAACTATCTTGCACACTATGTTGTTTTACATATAAAGCTAAACACTTAGTATATAGCTCTCAAGTAAAAACCAATTTCTTATGAAGATCAATATGTATGAAAGTCGAGCAAAAAAAAATCATTGATCAATTTATTTGATTCTTTCTATGACCAAAGGATTATCACTTAAATCACTATTTGACCGTTTTGTGCTCATAACAGCATTCCTAAGTTGATCTTATATTGCTTCTCATTAACTTGCTACTTCTTTAAAGATTGCAATATCTCTTCAGTTGTCTTTTCTTCTTGAATAGAAGCCTGACTACATCGTTATATCTTCCACGAGACTTATTTCTACCAGAAATAGAGTTAGACCCTTTTTCAATAGATCTCCCCCATTGCCATCAATTATTCATATTGTTTTTCATCTTTCGCTCCATTAAACTTAGCAATCATATTTTTAGGAAAAAAATAGTTTCCTATTATATTTTTAAGCTAATTGTAGCTTTACCATATAACATGGTATCACAAAATTACTTGAATCCGGGCAATTAACTGCATGTGTAACAATGGCTTAATTATCATCATTAATGATCACAACTATATCCTTCAAATCATTAAAATTGAAACTAAGCTCATTAAAATGTGATTTAATGATCATTGTTTCTTGTATGTATAACAGCTTCTATGCCTATTTATAATGAAGTTTATTGGTGATGGTCATGTATAAGATATCTAACTTGATATACAACCCTTTGATGATTTATTTTGTTCCAAGTTCTTCATTAGCGTCTCTTACACAAAACATGGCAGAATCATGAGAGAAAATTTTTCATCTATCTTTTCATTATCTACTTCATTCGTATACTGAGTGTAGGGGTGTAAACGAACCGAACACGAACGAACAGAGCTTGTGTTCGTGTTCGGTTCGTTTGAAACTTAGTTTGTTTGAAATAAACTTGTGTTTGAAATTGTTTATGAAGTCACTGTTCGTATTCGTTTCTTAACGAAAGAGCCGAACACGAGTCGAACACGAGCTGTTCGCGAACAACAAGCCAGTTTGACATCCCTAATATTAATATATATAAATTAATTATATAACTTATATTATATAAATATATAATATATATATCACTATATTACTAATGTAGTATATTAATATACTATTATTATTATTTTAGTATATATTATAATTTATAAAATTTAATTTTTTGAATATCATAAATTATATATATATAATTATTTTAAACTATTTTATATTTCGAACAATAACGATTCGAACACGAACGAACGCATCACTGTTCGTGTTTGGTTCATTTAACTAACCGAACGAAAAAAAATTGTTCATGTTCGTCTTGTCTACTTATCGAACAAATCGAACACAAACTCATTGACGAACCGAACATGAACTGTTCGCGAACAACGAGCTTTTTTGACAGCCCTAACTGAGTGTTCTTATAAGTCCGTAGTTGATTAACATATCACATGTGAATTTTCTAGAGCCCAAAACTCCTCGAGCCATCAAACATCGATATCTTATGCTCATCGCCAACATATTTTTCCTTGAGCTCATAGTCAATTGTTTGTAATACTTACTTATGTTGAAACACTGAATAAAAATTATAAATAAAAACACAATGATTAGCTAAGTAGAAGAAATCAAAATTGATATGTTTTGGCCAAAATAATTGTTTATGTCCACTGGACAAGCAAAAAGAATCAAACAATTATAGTTAATGTGTAAAAATAAATAGTGCGCTAGGAATTGCTCTTAAATCTAAATCTCACCACAATTAGATGCCCCTGAAATCTATCCCTAGAGGAAAAGAGAACTGTCCAATATATTGTAGAAGTACTAAACTCACACTAGTGTGAGATGGAAGTCATTCCAAAAGATCTCGTGTCGGATGTTCCTTGAATAAGTGTCTTCTCTTTCTTTTGCTTCTCATTTTTCATCTTTTTAGCAGTAAATACAAAATTTTAATTTAAAGATTGATATGTTAGTTCACAAATTTTAACCGTGCTTGATTCTTAAATCAAACTAAAAGCTAGTAGCACCAACTTTATTGCATGCACAAAATTTTTCGAATGTTCAAAACTGATCTAGATATAAATTATACACGAAGCGCCGTAGAAAATGAGGAAATATTTTGTTATTGGCTCACTAATCATCTAATTCATATAAACTTAAACTATTTGGTTATTAGCTTTTTTTTTTTTCCAAAAAAAAAATGGTCAGAGGCTATTATACGAGCCTCCAGCCACCCCCTAATATGCCTAACAGTTCGAGTACCACATCCTTAAATCCAGTTGTGTCAGAGGGGTTTTTCGAACCCCTGACTCGAGGGGTCTTATACCGTGGACGCCAACCAACAGGTCGGGGTACGCGACACTTGGTTATTAGCGTAATTATATAATTAATTCATCTTCTTACGTGGCACTTTCACTTGTTATTTTATCATTAATGAGTGTGTTAACAAAATTTTTTATCATCACAACAGACTTGAGAGCATCATTTATGAAATATTCTTTTATCATATTTAGTGGAGAAGTTTGTTTTCTCTATTTTTCTTTCCGCCTCCATTCCCATCATCCTTCTAGGTAAGCTTTGCATCAAAATGCCATGACGGATGATGGAGACAACCTAACTCATGACGGCGATCTCAACCGCGGCATTTTGCATGAAGCTCAAGTTGCACTTAAATAACTCTTGGATGTGCTTTGTGTAATAAAAATGTGTTTGGAGTTATGCCATTTCACTAACATCAATCAAAACTCTTATGGAAACCATGCTAACCACTTTCGCAACCTTATCAATCATGGTTGACACTGCTGCAAAGAATTGGGATTTGTGCCGTCTTCGTTGTTTCGAGCCTCCATCTTCAGCATAACTTCCTAGATTTTATTATGAGGGATACCATCATTGATGTGCAGCTTTCTCTAACTTGGAGCTCGACGGTGAATCTTTCTTCGTGTAAAGTCCACACCCACAAGATTGAACATCGAGTAATTTTCGAGTTAAGATTGGCATGCTTTCGATAGGCATCTATGCATCGAAGCCTATTTGTATCGAGAGCGGGCGACGGAGATATTTTCAATTATATGGACATTCCTTTGATTGGGGAAGTCAAATATGTCGCGCACAAAGTAAAGCATAACAAAAATAAAAAAAAAATAAAATTCATCCCAAATAAGCCTTCAATTTTGGTTTTCTTACTGTTTTTTTTTTGTTTTGGCAGGGAAAGTACTCCTCCAGACAAGATTAGAGAAGCTCACAGGAAGGTGATGGTTGCAAACCATCCGGATGCAGGGGGAAGCCATTACCTTGCTTCCAAGATCAATGAGGCAAAAGATGTTTTGCTCGGAAAGTCAAAGGGTGGTGGATCTGCATTCTGATTTATATTTATAACCCTGCCCTGCGCCTGGTAACAATCCTATAATTTGTTTTATAACCTCTTTTCTGTATTTATTTACTGATATAGCACCCACCCTTCTATATATTAGTCTGGTATGACCGTAGTCAGGTGATCAGTTTTTGTTACTGTTCTCAAATGAGCATTTTTGGAATGAAATGCTGTATTTTACATTCAGACCGCCCAAAAACTTGCTATTTATGAATCAAGCACTTTCTTTCGTCCATTTTTAAAATTTTCACTCGCATGTCAGAATTCGTGGTAAAACCCCAGTTCATGTTTTTCATTTTTATCCAATTCTCAGTAGTTTGTTCGTGGCACGAGTAAATACATCAGTTCAGGAGTTCAAAAAAATCACGTGTGGTTAAGTTTGTGAATATCAATGTTTTGGATGATGTGTATGTAATTATTCAATGTATTTTTTATTTTGAAGTTCTACATACATGCCACTCAATCAATATGTATTGTATATATCTGGCACTCTAAACTTCATTTTTAACATATGTGACGTCTTATCTATGCATGAAAATGTATATTTCATATTTTAAAAGTTGAAATGGTGGTATTTTTGGTGTGCTATGAAAGGTTTGTGTGGTATAATTGTAATGGGTGGTCAAATTTAGGTGTCAGATATGTAAATACACATGAATTGAGTGGTGTGCATGTAAATCCCCATTTTTATCTTTTAAATGGGAGAATTAGGAGTTTGATGAAAATGAAAATTGTGGGCTGTTGTTTTGTATGCCTGAAATGGAGGTATGAGGGTGTTGTTTGTAAATAGTTAAAATTTGAGTGGTTATTTTGTAATTATTATTATTATTTTTTAAATAGCTTAAGATTACTAAAATTAAAAGAGGCGCCGTTTTGTAGGGCTGTCAAGACGGATCGTTGGTTGCGAACAGTTAATGTTGGGGTTATTATGAAGCTCGTGTTCGATTCGTTCGCTAAGTTAATGAGTCAAACACGAAGAGTTTTTTTTGCGCTCGACATTTAAATGAACCAAACAAGAACGAAGTTTTATTAGTTCGTGTTCGATTCATTTTGGTTTGAAATAATTATATATATATATATATATACAATTGATGAGTAGTATTTTAAAAAAATTGATTGATTAAAATAGAATAATTTTATATTAAATTATATTTAAATGATGTTTTAATTTTAATAATAATATTTAAATCTCACTATAACCCGTAACATCTTAAGGCTATGTGACTAGATTGTCAAAATGACATTTTATTCGCGAACAACTTGTGTTTGACTCGTTAAGAAAATTAAATGAACACTAACAAATTTTTTGTGTTTGAAATGTAAATGAACCGAACACTAATACTGATATTTTTTAACGAGCAGAACACGGGACTCTTTATTTTTTAACTAGCAGAACACAGTCGACCAATACGTTCGTTTGGGACAGCTTATTTGGTGCGGTGGCATTTTGAAAACGCACCTGACTGTTTGGGTAAACTACGTTTTGGCAGCTTAGGCGTTTTGAAAACGCTGAAAACAACATTTTCACATCGCACCTATTTAGGTGTGGTGGCAGCTTTCTAGCAACAGTCTGACTTTTCCAAAAAAATAAAAATTTGTAATAACCACCGCACCTAGCTTATCAGCAGATTATTTTTAATCAGCTTATCAACAAATTATTCAATAAGCTGCAGCTGCCCCAAACAGACACTAAGCTTTTTGAAAAATTGGGCTAAAATGTGCGCGAAATTTATATACAAAAAAGCATGTGATAATTGGGGCAAAACATTATTTTTTAAGAATATTTGAGTGAATTTAATAACCAATTCATGCACTTAAGCATTGAATCCAAGCCTATGTGTGAGGCGACGATTGTATGTTTGGACAACGGTTCGGATGAGCCGACGAGTGATACATATCCGAACCGACGAGTAATACATGACGACGTGATCGTATCCAACCTGTCTCCGGATTTAAGGTCAATCACATGTAATAATTTTCAACTAACAAGTTAAGAGATAGTATATATGGGCAAAACTTTTTGGTTGAAGGTGTTTATGATTATTTATAAAAAAAAAATGTAGAACTATTAAAAAAAAATTGGATATGATTTTTTTTCTATTAAATTGGATATGATATAAAAACAAGTTCATTCACACATCAAGTTGTTATTCGGGAAATTTTGTATCTCTTTTCAGTCTGTGGGATAAGAAGTTGTACTTATAATTTTAAGTATATAGCAGATCCCTTCAACTGAACCAGAACTCATTTTTTTTTCTTTTCAGGTTCTCCACATAAAAACTTCATAATCAAGAATGTGTATTGAATCCTCGTGCAATGCTAAGACGATAATCCATTATTCTACCGCTACGAATCTTCTAGTACACATCAATATTATCTACGATCATAAGCCAACTAAATACTAGATTTTCATACTTAACTCATTCCTCAATTGAATATTTATAAGACCATTCAAAGCCATTAAAGGCCATACATCAACTAATTAATCCTGAGTCCCCAATAATTTCTAAAATGCATTGATTCATTCATATCTCTAAAGCAAAAGAATTAAAGCCTGCCTCACACCTTGTTTTATTTATTTATTTATTTATTTTTGCATGGCAGAATGAGATAAGGGAAAGATACACATTTGATATGACATTAATATCAACATATTTGTAATAAATATACTTTTTAGCATACAATTCTGCTTGCTTGGCTTTTCTTTCACTAACCATGTCTATTTTACATGTGAAGTTATTATATATTATTGTACATATGTTAAACAACAGTATACAATAATGTTATACGAGAAGTCTGCATGTATAATATTCTTTTGATAGAAGAGAGATACTCATGCAGGCATCACCAGCCGTTGCAATGCGGGCGTGCGGTGGTGATGGATGTCTTTCCGGCTCGGCGGACTCCATTAATTGATAGACTCGCCAGATCAAACCCGACTCTTTCCAAGTCTCTCTTTGTCGTAGTAAATATTTTTTCCGAATCAGTTTCTAACAACAGATTTCTTCTCATTGGATGAAGAAGAGAAGCTTTCGATAGACTCCATGTCTTCTTCCATTATAGTCTCCAACATTCTCGGCGGCATCTTTTTGTATTTGGTGATTCGGATCAGCTGCGGTGGCGCCACTTCTATAGCGTACAAACGTAGGGTTTGCGCCACCCTCGCCATTCTACGTTGATATTGTAGAAGAAGAAGAAGAAGAAGAAGAAGAAGAAGAAGTTAATTGCACAAGGCTTTTTGCTTTTGATTAGTATTGATTGATTGGCAAGAGCTTTTGAGGAGATATTTATAGTTTAATGTGTATGGGAAAGAAGAATGAATTTGTTGCCAATGCCTTTGTTTGGTTAGATGTGGATGGTTAAAATTAAGGCGGTTGTTGGTTTTCGGTTTTGGTGTTGAGGAGGAAAAAAATATTACGTCTGGAAATTGTATGTTCGAGTAATGGTGTGGATCGCACTCGTTGTTGTACACACGGTGATATGTCATGCAGACCGTTATCTGGACATTTGGATGACAAATGTAATATTTTTTTTTGTTACGGTGCAGTTTTAGAAGTTTTTTTTAAGGGGACTAAAAAAATTTTGTATTTTTGTTATTTTAAATTTTAGATTATGGTGTATTGATTTGTTGGATGAAGCCTTTCTAGGAAATATATTAATGGTTGATGAGTCTCCATTTATGATAGGTATAAGTGAGCTTTAACATGGGCATATTAAATTGGCGTTGATCGAAAATTAAGTGAGGCAGGGGAAAATAGGATGTAGACTGATTCATGTCATAGTGGTTGAGGGTGTAGTCTCCCATTATGAGTTTGTGGATTCGAGTCTCACATATTGCCTTTTGGGCTCACCTTTCCCAAAATAAAATGAACGAACTATTTATGTGACCTTCGATATCATCATTAATATCATCATTAAAGTTTGCGGATTCTATAAGTCCATAAGAATAGTTGATTAATGCTTATTAACTAAGATGAGGAGTGGATTAACTAAGATTTTATTAGAGCTCTTTTTTAAATTAAATTTAATTTTTTTCTCCTTTAATTATAAAAAGTATGTTAATTTATTATATTTTCACTTGTTATTATTATTATTATTTTTAAGTAAATCAGCTAATTTTTAAGGCATTCAAAATAAATTTTAAATTTTTTAAAAAGTGCTTTTAAAAGTAATTGACCTACGGCCACCCCTATTGTTATGCTATTTCGCTGGTCATCATCACATAAAATTAATTTGTTCAATATTTAAGAAAAATAATAAAAAAAATATTTTTAAAATAATGAATTTAATAATGTTTTATTACCATTGTAAGACATTTATGCGCAATTATTATCATTATTATTTATTTATTTACATGATTTATTAGTATTGCTAGCCAGTAAATTCATGGTGACGGCATGATATATTAACATCTTAGTATTGTACGAAGATCCAACACATTCATAGATAAAAAAAAAACCTGAAGAAGATAACAAAAATGTTTACGTGGGAAGGTAAAAACTATAGGGCATAATCAAGTTGAAATGATTTCACTATACAGTGTAGGTTAAAAGAATTTATTGGCCTTTAACTAGCCGAAAACAATATTACACAAGTTGGGGTTGTTGATGCGACTTCCTTTAGTGTAATGCATTGGGAATGGGGTGTTGTCCTGATGACGACGGTCTGATGGCAGCAATGCTGATGATCCGAGGCAACATTAATGGTCCGACGACAGTGGTGGCCAGACGACACTGGTTCAGCGACAGCAGGGACGAAGGCTGGGAGATGGTGGTCTGACGGCGGTGAAGACCAAACACTATGGTTTGGAGGCGGCAGTGGCGACTGTAGTGGCCTGACAACGACGGTCAAGTGTCGACATTGGTGACATGCAGCAGTGGTCGGACGACGATGACGATGGTGGCAGGGTAGCTGTGGTCCGACGACTGTGAAGGCCATATGACATTGGCGCAATGGTGGTCGGACAATAGTGTCCTAGTGGCGGTGGTGGTCTAGAGGTGATGATGGTGGTGGTCGGGCAATGTTGGTCCAACGCGACGATGGTAGTGGTCGGGTAGCTGTGATTCAATGTCGGAAATGACGGAAATAGTCCAATAGTGACGACGATGGTCTGTTGATGACAGTGGTAGCTTGACAACACTGCTCTGATGGTGGTGACAATGGTGGTATGATGGTGGAAAAATCCATATTATGTTGTTTAGGCAGTGGTGGTCAAACAATGGGGGTAGTTCGATGACGGTGGTATGGCGATGGTGGAGCTCATGAACCCTCAATATTTTGGAGCTCATTCAACTTTCTCCTCCAAATTCAGGTTCAGGTTCAAGTCCAGTTCCCCTCTTCATGAAGAGATTAAAAGTCTATTTATATAAACTTTTTGAGTGGCATCATCCATAAATATTGCATAAATCTGGAACACTCCATCAGACGATCTAAAATGATCCCTTTGATCATATGAGATTTTATGAGTCTTTAGTTGCCTTAATAATTGTCAGAATTAAGTGATTTTGAGTTTGTTTGATTCATCTCATCAAGAAACTCGATTTGACTATAAAAATATCATATTTCAGGATTATTTAATTCCCAAAATATTGTCAAATGTCAGATTTGAAGATCATTTAATCCTCAAAATATATCTCAAAGCTTCTTATTACGTTTAAATGTATGATATGAGCTAACTTGGACTTAGATTGAATCACGTTAGATGTCAGCTGACTAGTCTGATCAAGCCATCTCATTTGAATTAGGGTGCAAGTAGTTGACGATTTGATTTTTGAAGTTATTAGTCTAAATACGTGTCAAAATTCGTGCATAATTAAAATAATTTCTTGGTGACATATCAAGTAACACATACATTAACGACAATCATTCGGTCCATCAAAATTTCAACATACCCTATAGAACATAGAGTTTTTATTACTCATAAAAAATGGAAATTTTGATACGTAGCACACTATTCTTATGAATTTATATATCTCACACCGAAACTTTCATATTTACACGCATCACACTTTACCTATGCATGAAAATGCGGATTTGGCTATTAAGAAAAATGATAATTAGTGCTATTTTTTGTGATATGGAATAATTGAGGGTTATGCATGTAAATATGGAAGTTTTGGTGTGATATATAAATCCATAAGAACACTACTATCACTATCTTTTTTTAAAAGTAAAACATATCTTCATGCACATGTTTATGAACTAATATGCTACAAGCAAATATCAAACTTTGTGTCATATATATATATGTATATATATATATATATATGTATATATATGCATGCAAATTTCCCAAAATGAAAAGAAATGCATAAACTGCCCAAAGCAAATCCTTCAAAAAGAACTCAATTGCAGTCTTTCACCACAAAGTCCTGTTTTTTTTTCATCCTTCAAAATGAAAAAAGCTTCTACACTGCACTCAACTGTAGAACCAAATGATCAATATCTTTAACATCTACAATTTGTTGAGAAGTCATTATCTGATCCCCCTAACTCTTGTGATTATCCCTTCACTACAGCAGGTGATGGAGGTAAACACAGTCTCTTCTTCACCTTGTTCCATGAATCTTTACCATCAGTGGTCTCAATCTTAACATCACGAAGTGAGCCTTGGAACCAGCTCTTCTCCCTTGAAGACTCAGTCTGCGCCATGTAGTTCGGGAGTACTGTCATTGAACTCGTTAGACTCTCATCAGATGAACCAGCAAGGCTTCTTCTTCTTCTCCTTCGCCTCTCTGACTGTAAGCTTGTCAGGCTTTTTGTGCCATCATCTGATGGATGCCAGCAGCTTGTTGGACTAGCAGTTTTGATCTTGGAAGGAGTTGCAGGTGACTGCTGGTTAGGCGGCTGTGTTGATCTCTCTGGTGTGTGTCGAAAAGAACATGCTTTACTGATCTCTGCTTTGTCGACACCTACAATGGCGCTCCGGTGGCTTGCAGTCATCCAAAGCTCGAGCCAGCTCCAGCCCCATTGCGGGTTGCTTCCATCCATGAAAGTTGGGTTCCCCTGCCTTGAAGGGCTCTTCCACTGTAACGAGTAAGGAAAGCATTTACATACATACCAACAATTCCTATGTGTGTACATATCCAACTTTTAAACTTTGTTTTTTACATTTATACCAGGTAAATCATTTATATCCTATAAAAAATATCAAAATTTTAAGTTTATTGCATATTTTTCATGCATAGATTATGAAAACCAGAACTCTTAACTATCAAGGTGTTGTTTGCTTTGGCCTGATGGCCTTATGATTTTGCCGGTTGGTGAAACTTCCCAAGAGATCACCTTTCTTAGGGGTGCTCCCATATGAGCATGGCTAATTTTTGAGTTTTTAATGAAATTTTACCGTTACACCAAAAGATAACTTAATGTTTAAGAGTTCAACTTTATTTTACTTAAGGGGTGTCAGAATCTCCTCTACTTAAGTATCCGAAGTCCCCTTTAGTGCTCTATACCCATAATCATTCACGAGACAGATGAGATTCTAGAGGTGCCTCATACAGATTCAAGAGGTGGCTCCTATATGTTCAAGAGGTGGCTCCTACCATGTAACATTTTGTCCCATCTTGGGTTCAAGAGGCGGCTCCCATAACTTTGTACATTCGTCTATATATCACTTAGTTCCCATCTTTCAGCTAGTGTAATGCTCTGATATCATTTATGACAGCCCGAACTCTCACCCATCTAGGTATTGTTCATTTTGGACTAATGACCTCACGGTTTTGTCTCATTGATGTAACTTCCCAGGAGCTCACCCATCCTAGGAGTGCTACCATGCGAGCGCGATTTTCTTTAGAGTTTCTATCAAAATTTCACAGTTACACCAAAACATACCTCGATTCTTAAGAGTTCAGCTTCATTCTACATAAGGGGTTTCACGTAAATATGGTGGCATACATGAAAAAATTGAAGTTTAGGTGTGGTTAGAGGAATTTTCAGAGCGTCCACACGATAGAAATCAAACGCAGAAAAGCTGAAAAAAGCAAAATACCTGATGACTGAATGCGTAAGCTAATGCTCTTTCTCTTCTCATGAGAGCCTCCTGCTTGCTTAAAAGACTTGCTTCAATTTGTTCTTTGGACTGCATGCTGTCATCCCACTCCTCGCTTATCTGTTCAGCAAATAAAGTAAACAGTTTACTCTGAAAAAATTTCAATAATGCATATATATTTAAATTGTTCTAATGTGGCCAATGCCTTAACTTCAGATCTGAATTTAAATACTCATTATAATTCAATAAATTTTGTAAAAAAGAAAGGGAAGATTCACATAGATACCACTTAATTCCCATGTATTTACATATTTACTACCTAAAAGTATCTTTTTACATATATATATGACACCTTACCTATGCATAAAAAGATATATTTCACTTCTTAAGAGTTAAAATAATGATATTTATGATGTGATATGAAAGATTTGGGTGGTATAAATGTACAAAGAGTGAAGTCTAGGTCTTAGATATATAAATACATAGGAATTAAGTGTATCTATGTAAATGCCCCAAAAGAAAAAGATGTTACAAGTGAAATCAATAGTATAAACTAAAAATGATATCTTGTGTAAATATAAAATAAGACTTTCTTGAGTGTATATTATCTAAATAAGAAACCATGATGTGTATTATTATATTGTTTATTTTAATATGCATTGTTATATATTATTGTCCATTACACTAAATTATTCTTATATTGACTCAAAACATATTCTAGCAAACTCTTGTTTAGCTTCAAAAA
Organism: Phalaenopsis aphrodite; assembly: GCA_003013225.1. Lineage (NCBI taxonomy): Eukaryota > Viridiplantae > Streptophyta > Magnoliopsida > Asparagales > Orchidaceae > Phalaenopsis > Phalaenopsis aphrodite. Next base: position 283,646 of record NEWO01000328.1, on the reverse strand, counting down.
GAATAGTTATCAATGCCTATGATTTGGTTAAACTACAAAAGATATTGAAACAAATTGCATTAAGTAGATGAGATATAGCATGGTAATTTCATTGCAAAAACACTAAAGCTCATGCACTAATGCGAGAAAATTAAAAAGTCAGCATATGAAAATGAGAGAACAAAACTTCTACTTATTAACCATGCAACATTTCTATTGAATCCTCTAGTCTGCTATCAAGTTTGTATTTTCCTAATGATAATATCTTAATGTGTGTTAACCTACTTATTCTTTAGGAGAAAGTTAGAAATCTTAGATCACAATGGATTTTAAGATTCTGATGGGTCAGATTAGAAGTAAACTAAGGCCATAAAGTTAACATATGGACATATGAAATCCAAGCACAAAGAAGGCATTTAGGGAACAAACTCCATAGAATAAAACAACGGGAAAACCACATACCTTACATCAAAGAAGTAAGAAAAAAAGGTTAACTAGGTAAATTTCATTACTAAAACACTAATCCTTGTGCACTAATGCTAGTAAATTAAAAAAGCAGCATATGAAAATGAGCGAACAAAGCCTCTACTTACACGATGTGGTTATATAGATTCAATCATGATTAAAGAAGGAGAAGAAATGCAACGAAGAGAAATATGAGGTTCCATACGTGCATCTTTTCAAGCTCCCTTTCCTGCTTAAGTAGAAGCTGTCGTTGAAGAGTTCGATTCCCCTCTATCAACCTGATCCTCGAACGAATCTGTGATTGAATTTTGGCCAGCATTTGCATGCAGCGCAATGTCATCTCGGCTTGACGCTTGGCTCCATTTCCATTAATAAGGGTCTTTAGTCGAATCAACCCTTTCAGAGCTCGTAGAGCTCGCCTGGCCTGCAACGTATTTGGAAACATGTAAGCTCATCACTAACCAGGAGTCAAAGAAGAAGACATGATGTCCATCAGTTGCTAACAGTTGATTAGGAATTTTTGATATTATTAAAATTTCCAAGCCTCTAATTAAGATATAACAGATAAAAATTTGACGTAAAAGGACTGAAAAGCTTAAATCAATAGCTGTAGATTCATAATCAACCCACAAATTGTATTACTTTCATTTCCTTCAGCTTTCAACTTTGTAAAATAATTATGAAAGATATAAATACATAGCACTCAATTCCTATGTATTTGCATATCTAACAGAAACTTCAATTTTTAAATACAAGCGATCTTAACTTTGCATAAAAAGATGTATTTCACTGTTTAAAAGTTAAAATGGTGGTGTTTTTTGATGTGGTATGAAAGGTTTGAGTGGTGCATATTTAAAATGTAAGGTTTAGGTGTTTAGATATGTAAACATTACGGAATTGGGTGGTGTGTATGTAAATTCCCCAATAATTAAAATATAAATGAAAAATGCTTATGAGTATAAGCTTCTGATTGATGCTACAATCTCCCTAGTTTTTTATGTGGTAGACCTTAATATGTATCATAATCATGTCTCCTTGGATAATATTAGTACCCAAGCTTTTAGTTTTAATACTAAACTATATGTACCAATAAATAAATTCTAGTCCCCTACATATTAAGTTTTGTAGTATTTTTGGCCAACCTAAGCTTTCAACTCATATTTTTAACCCAATTTGTCCTATTTTGACAATTTTGAACACAAGTTGTCAACCATAACTAAAGTTGGCCTCCAGAACAGTATTTTGACCTTCCAAATCACTTTTGACTTGCCACATCATCATTCCTTATCGCCATTGTTGCCCGTCTTCCAAACACCCCCACCATCCCCCCTCTGTCGCATTAATTACTTGTTTAAGAATTAACTATCTTTGCACAAAAAAATTGACCTAGAACGATTGAAAACAATATTTGATGCTTCAATACCCTCCCACCACCAAACCTCCATTTTTCAAGCCAAAAACATGCACCCCTATTACACCAATGCCCAGCCTAAGAACAATTTGGTTTTTTATACCCCTAAGGGAAATATAGTCTTTTATTATTATTATTATTGTGGGGTATAAATAGGCTTATTATGTCTAGTGTTATGTTTATGGACGAGATTATTGTGGTGAGTCTTAGGTTTAGAGTTTGGGAAACATTTCTTACCTCTCGAAATGTAGGAATTGGGAGAGATTGCCTATATCTCAAATTTTAGGACCTTTGCATCATATTGAGTTGTTTGGATTATTAAAGAAAAGTATTTGTTTTGGCCTAATTTCTATGGAAAAATATGTTGAGTTTGATGCAGGATCGTATCAATCCCTTTCTCTATGTTTCGTTCTCACTCAAAATCTATATAATCATCTTGATTGAATGAAAACAATGATGATTGTTAGGTTAAGTTTCTCTTAAGAGCTCTCGAAGTTTATTCCTTTTGCATGCTTTTCATTCTAAGAGGACTTCTTAAGTGCGTAACGGGTGTGTAGACTTGCAAAACATTCAGGAAATAAAGATTCAATCTTGATAAAGAATTCCTCAACAAGGATATTCTTTGGTTACAATAAAACTTGAGTGTGAGAAAGACTAACTAGAAGATTAATAAAAGAATTATAGTAGAGTTGTAGTCTTGTGAGAAAGTATGTGTTTCTAAGGGCATCTACACAAATACCATCCAATTTTTATGTATTTGCATATCAAACACCTAAACATAACTTTTTTACATTAATACCGCCCAAATCTTTCATGTCCATAAAAAATACCATCATTTTAACTTTCAAAAAATGAAATACATTTTATCATTCATAGGTAAGGTGACATGTATGTTAAAATTGATGTTAAGGTGTTAGCATGGGTAGACCAAACATTATTTTTGAGGACGGGCAAAATCATCAAATGTCTATATATATATATATATTAAAAAAAAAAATCTCAATATGACATATAACATGCTACCATTAGCAAACATTAAATAAATAAATAATATATAAAAAACTTGCTTTCATATACCTGATATCCACGGAAAGCAGTTTGGATCTTGATAGCCGCTACCTCCCTTGAATCGCCAGTAAAATTTGCAGATGAGCTGAGCCGAACAACCTCTTCGGTTGTCTGAACTGTACCCGCAACTCCAACAGAGCACACGTTCCCGCTCTGTCCTCGCTCCCCCTCTGCCAATTTGATCTCTTCCGTGTGCGGCCATGGATGAACTGGTTGAGAAACTCCTGAAACCGCCACTGGAGCAGTATTTTGGAGCTTCTCAGACATCCATGGCTTCCAATGCTTTGATTTCCAGCAACCCCATTCACTCGATTTCTAGTTGAAAGATGATATAAAAGTAAGATTTTTGTTACTGAATCAGCTCAGCGAGCATTTAGTAATGATAACAGATACAACTGAAAAAGGAAGATGAAATCAAAAACCTCGCCTTTCTTTTCCTTGGATTTGGGACTGAAGATCTTCCTAATGGCGGAGACAAATTTCTTCCCCATCTTCCCCATTTCTTCCTCTTTCTCTTATATCACTGCATACATCCAACCAACAAATTTTTTATATCAAACTTCGAATAAACGTATCGGCGATCCTGAAACAGCTATCTGATCAAATAAACCTCCCAAAAAACAAAAAAAAATGCAATCTTTGAAACAAAATGTTCAGTACCTGACGCTTTTCTCCAAGCTGCAATCTTTAGAAAAGGAGGATGCCTCTCATAATGGATTAAACCAGTAAGCAGAGACAAAATGAACCGAAAGTGGTCAGTGGGAGTCAGAGATTCGGCGGTAGAAGGTTTGGTGAGGGTGGAGAAGAACAGGCGAGCTAAAGTAGAGCGTGAGCTCATTGATTCGGAGTGGGGGAGGGAATTGCGGGCGAAAGATGCGGAAATGCGGCCGTGGGTTAGTTGAAACACCGTCCGCTTGCGTGCAGTTGCAGGCAGGCATGTGGGAAGCAGTTGCAGCATGAATTTTGTATGAGTAGCATTTTTGAAAAATGGTTTTTTTATTTGGGGCTTTTGCATCCATGACACTCAATTCTCTTTTATTTACATGTCTTGACATCAAAATTTTGATTTTTTTACATTCATTCCACCCAAATCTCTGCCATTTTAAACTTTTAAAAGTAAAATACAACTTTTTATGCATAAGGAAGGTGACATGTATTGAAGTTTAGGGGTTGGATTTGTAAATACAAAAGATTGATATAATGGTTTTATGTAATTAATAATTTAGTTTTCTATCAAATAAATTACTCTGGAGGATCCTTGCTTGCTCTATTGCTCATGCCAATATAATGCAAAGGCCTTATAAAATTGGCCTTTTGATTGAGGGTGGATGATAAGAAGGCTATAACTTCTCCAAAACAATTAAGGTTGAAGACAATCTGAATTTAAATTCATCTCAAAAAGTCAAACACTTAAGAAAGTGACCATTAGGTTTTAAATTATTAAAGAAGAGAAATTTTATGACAAATAAGCTCTCCCCATATTCCCTAATCTTGTTCCACCAAAGAGGAAGAAACTCCTAGTAAAGTTTGGTATCTGATATTGACATGAATGATCCAACAACTTTCTTTGAGTATAAATTAAACTTCTTAAATAATAGAATGAAGAAGAAGAGCTCACATTCATGAGAAGGGAGCGTGCTACAATAAGATGCATCATAGTGACTTCGAGAAGATAGTTGAGGCCAACTAGAGCAACTCAAAGGAAAATGATTGTAATTTACTTGAGTTTGAAGAAATGATTGTGGCTGCTCAAAGCTTTAAATATAATGAAATTTTTTGAAAAAGATGGAGGAATGACATAATTTTTATGAATTAATATCCTCATCCATTATAATTGAATTATGACCAAAATTATAAAATTAAAATAAAAATATTTAACAAGTAGTTAGAAATTTGAAGGTGTGATCAAATGTGATACCATGAGAAAGTTTTCTACTTTGTACAAGTTATTGCAGATCAAAATCTTAACTAGTTAGAGAGTTTTTTGACTTAGATAATTTATAAACTTACTAGCTGAATTGACCACAATCCTTAATTCTCAAACTTTTCGATGAAGAACATTGCTAAGTTTGTCAAGAACTATAAAAGGACACTTGATTAAAATAAAATTTTTCTATACTGAAATTAATTTTTTTCTTCTCATCTTCAGAAGAAGCTCACATAAGAGCAAGTGAATTATTAAATTAAATTCTATCTAAGTTAGCATGATTTTGAAAAGAAAGTGAAAAGCATTATATAATCAAAACTTTGCACATCAAATCCTAACTTTTCTGTTTTATTATTATTTTCTGAATCTCACAATGTTAAAAACTCACAACTATGAGATTAGGATCTGTCTTAGCATTTCTTTAACTTTGATCTTAAACTAAAACTCACTCATGAAATATTAAATGATGGCATAGTTAGTATAATTTGAAGAAAAATTCTGTCAATCATTAATTTTTCAATGATAAATTGATCATTTTGTTACATTTTATGGTAAATATCTTTTGACCTACTCGTTCCATAAAGAGATTAATAGTACGTTATTGGATTATCCTTTTGCAAATTTATAATTAAAACTATTGATTTAGTTTCTAGTTATCTCAATATAAAAAGAGTAGAAAATTAATAATTAACCGGGTTGATAAAGTTGTTTTTTCAATTATTGCTCATATTTTGCTATGACCTGCCTACTAGCACACTTACATAAAGATCAACAAATATACTGGTAAAGTTATTTGAGTGATGAAATTTATAGATTTATTAGAAATCTTACTTGCCTACAAGCACACTTACAAAGTGATTAGCAAGATGCACTACATTTCACTTTTTTAATTAAAATCTTCTTAAGAAATAACTCTTTTCTCTTTGTGTTTGTTTCTTTGATTTCTCTCATATTTACCTTTTAAGAACATTGCAAAGCAATTCTTGAGCATGCATGTTATCATCCTTGATTTTTAAAATCTTGGTCATTTGAGCTTGGATGGAAAGAAGTAGGGATGTTCAAAAGAAGAAGATGATATAACAAAGCAATCATCAAATGCCAACTCATGCTCATATTTATAGGCTCTTGTAGATGTGAATGTGTGCATCAATTTAAACTAGATTTATCATTGTAAAAAGTATCAATGACATGACTATCAATGTGCTAACTCATCAAGATAATAAATTTATTAACAATTTCTTACTTTTTAATAATATAATTCAATTATTTAATTCTTTTAATCTTTTTACAAACTAATTTTATCAATAAAAAATAAGAGAAAGAAATGTACACTCATATATTTTATTAATTGGATTCAAGCTAATCTATTTAATTTTCTTAGTAAGTTAATCATAGAAGAGGAACAACAAACTCATTAAGTTCATCATAAATTTTCTAAGCTCACCACAAACTCACTAGTCTCACCAAACGCTTGAGAGAATCACATATAACTTCCTATAGTTACCCCAAAGATGCAAAATTCAAGTTGAACCCATCAAGGCAATGCTACATTCACTATAGAGAGGTTGAATATGTTGAATTTCTCATGACCTTGTACTGAAGTCCAACATCATAAACTACTTGTAGAGGATTAAAAGCTTCTTCTCAGCAAATCAAATATGCCAATTAGTTGATCAAATGATGATTACAATTAAAATTAACATGTGAATTTTATGTATTTTTGCAACATGCTTTATATACTTTATACCAAACAATTATATATATATACACACATATGTTGTAATGACTATAGCCTAAACCTATAAATAGAAGGTTAGGGGGAAGAACGTATGATACCTCATGTCATTTGTACTAAAGTTTTGCACTTTATTAACTAGTAAAATCTTTAAATTTCTCACTCTAGACCCCATTTCCCTCTGTAATTGTTCTCTCTCTTGTCTTATGAACACTTCTTAGTAAATTTATTATATTCTCCATCTAAAACTAAATCATAATATTTCAAGGATATTTTTGCAATTTGAACTTAAAATTGAATAAATTTACCAAATCAATTTTTTTTTTTTATTTTGACCTTTTTTATACTTGTAATGTTTTGTAGCCATCACTTGCCATCCCATCTTATTATAACAACCATACTACCTTTCTTGCATCACTTAAAACATTTGAAATCTTCCACAAAAAAGTCAAAGTGCAATGTCAACCTTGCAATACTTCATCACCAACTTTCTCTCTCTTGAAATAGCACAATTAACTCATATATATATATATATATATATATATATATATATATATATATATATATATATATATATACTCTGAATCTCTGGTCTTCTATCATTTTCTTTATACTATTGTCCCTATATTGCCTTCGGTGATCGTTAAGAGGTTTTCCTCTGTATATGCAGATGCCACATCATGACCGTTGAACAATCAGGAGGGATGGCTCTGATCTTACTCTCATCCTCCAGCACTGCTTGATGGACGAACCTGATTGAATCCTGAAATCATGATACAAAAAATTATTTTTTAAGTATACTTTAAAAAACACATAGAACTCAGTGGCCACCATGCAAACTTCCACCCCACTACGTACTTACTGCTTCATATATATATATATATATATATATATATATATATTTATATATACATGGGATAATTACATGGCGATCACACGAAACATTGATATTTACAAATTAAGCGCCTATGTGATTTTCATGAACCACCGAAACACCGGATTACTGAGAGTTTGGTCAAAATGAAAGAGAGGGGTCGGGGTTTTACCGTGAATTTTGATATTTGAGTGAGAATTTGAAAAATAGATGAACGAGGGCGGCTGGATTTGTAAATAGGAAGTTTCGGGTGGCCTTATATGTAAAATATAAAGCGGAGTTTGGTAGATTGGATCACTTTGCTTGTGATCAAAGAAAACTTTTCAAATAGTAAAATAATGTTAGGTGGTGAGTTGTGTAATGAAATGGAGCTCACAACAATAATATGAATTGGAAAAGACACCCCAACCTCCCTACCAACAAGAATAGAGCAATTATATGTACTATTAAGTAGGTGGATTATATTACATTTATGGTATAAATTAAATAAAAAAGTCTTTGCACTTAACATTTTATATATTATAAGTTGGTAATTTGCATGAACGCCTTTTTTCCATTCTATGACTTTAATAGAGCGGTGGTTTAATTTTCATTTTATGATAGGTTTTCCACGTAAAAATTTTGGTGTCTTTTACACTGGATTCAACAATTTGAGTATTTACATGCAGGATTTTCGTGTAAAACTTGAAATGTTAAAGCCCCACTTTATATATGTGAATTTTCATGAAAGCAACATGTATGAAAGTTGGGTTGTTTCCATATATAGCACACTCTTTCTTTTATTTTTTTTTATCAAATTCTCAATGATTTGATCATGACACACGTAAATACATCAGTTAGGCAGTTTAAAGACATCACCTGACTACTAGATTTTGTAAATAGTAATGTTTTGGGTGCTAGTATGTAATTATCACACAAAAATAATGACTTATTTGAGTGAAAATAAGTAACATTTTGACATAAATATAACATGAAACTTTGAAACCATGCAATATTAGAAAGATTTACATACATATCACTTAATTCCAATGTATTTACAAACTAACATATAAGTTTCAACTTTTACATTATTGTCATTTTAACTATACATGAAAATGTTTATTTCACTTTTTTTAAGTTAAAATGATCGTATTTTTGATATGATATGAAAGATTTGAGCAGTATTAACTTGTGTGTGTGTATACGTAGGATAGGAATGGGGTGGTATTATGTAAATGCCCCATATTAATATTATTGCAAAAATAACCTGAGAGCTATGAGGAATGGAGGAAGAGCGGCCCCAACGCTCTGGATCCCAAAGAATTGAGCTGTTGAATGCAAAACCTGAAATGTTGATCTTTGCATGTGGTCTGCTCTCTACTGTTCCATTGCCTGATTCTGAGCTGACATTTATGTGTTTTGTTGACCGTAAAGTTCTATTTTTGTTTACGAGCTCCTTCGATTGCCATCCGACAACCCTCGAAGAATTGCAAATCGGTCCTTCGACGATCATCTTCTTCCTGCTCGCAGATGCCCTCGCAACCGGCCATGCCCCAAAAACCCTAAAATTTTCATTTAATTATTAGCAAACAATTAGAAATTAGAAATGAGATGACCATCAATAAGCCACATTTAGGACTCTTAACGATCTGATTTTGTACCGAGATAGGGTTGGCTTAAAATCGGGTTGATTAGACTCAGTGCAGCTCGAGATCGGCTCGTGACTTGTTATATTTGATTTCAAGCCGAGCCGGCTCGAAATTGAATTGAGCTCGATTCACCTCGATATTTAAATGGGGTTGCTCAAATTGAGTTATTTGGACCCATTCCAGTAATTTGAAATTGGCTCGAAATCGGTTCGTTACTCATTATACTCTATCTTACTTAGCAATATATATATAATTTTTATAAGTAAAAAAATGCAAAGAGTCAGTTCTAGCCGATCAATACATCGCTTTAAAAATATTAGCTACCCGACACATTTATTTCTATCCGAGCCAAAATTTGAATTGATTTTCGAGGCGATTGACGATGTTCGAGCTAAAATCACAGCTCAAACCACATTATAATTGGCTGAAAGTGAGGTTAGGTAATTCATGTTGTTTTATTCTTCCATGATAGGTGGATGTGTGTGGACATAAAAAAGGAAGAAGTTGGTGCCATTATCATTGATTCAGTCACTAAAAAAATTGAATTTGATCAATCATTCATGGTTGTTAACCAGTCACAGTAGTTACAGATTGCAAGGTTTCTAAGCAAAAATAAAAGATTGTCCTGCAAATTTTATCTAAAATCAGCAATTTCGGATCGAAAAATGGTAAAAATATTACGCACGAACAAAAGATTAAGTACGAATTGGTGGTATTAGAGTGATATTGGGGTGATATTGTCGTGACCAGATGAATTATAATCAATCAATCTTACTCTATTTGTCGGATCTGCTCGAAGAAATGGAGAGGATAGATGTTGAGAAGACTTGCAAAGAGCACAATTCCATCCAACCGGTGCTGTTCGACATGGTTGAGGGCTACATTTCTTTGATGGTAGGCTTCAGCATTAGCATCAGTGAAGTTCTCCTTATAGGTGATGTGGCGGTACATGATTCCGGTCTGCCGGAGCATCCTCGTCGTTGCCGGTGAATCGAAATTGGCCTCCACGACAATCCATAGGAGAGGCGGCGGCACCAGCCTGAGAGTGTTGGCTAATCTCCACAAAGAAGGTAGTTTGAATGGGTATGTGGGTTGGGTGGTGGTTATGATTATTAGATGTTGGTTGAGGGCGAGCTCTTGGTGGTTTTCATGGCAGTGTGGTGGAGCTGAGTGAGAGGGTTTGGGATGGAGTTGTAGGAGGAGGGTTCGGTTAATGGATTCCATCTTCAGATCGGAGACGCCGAGATTTCGGATGTCGGCGGCGGAGGGATGGGTGGAGAAGAGGGAGATGGTGGCGGTCGTCGGAGCGAAGCCGATGAAGAAGCCCATGATGAAGCAGAGGGAGAAGTGGATGAGGACCTTTTTCCATGCATGGGTTTTTTTTCTGGGTTTATCAGAGGAGTTTACCATCAAGATTCTCTTTTGTAGTGGTTCTATGGAGAGGGGAGGAGAGGGGAAGGGGTTATATGAGATGAGGTTGGGGGTTGGGGGGGATGGTGGAATGAGTTGGAATGGAGAAGGTGGTGGATTCAAAAAGGGAGGGGAGTCAGGTCTGGACCCCGAGTAAGTCGGGAGTTTCAGATTTTTACTTATATTAGAGAGTAATTTAGTCTTTTGTCTCTTAAAAAATATTAGTTTTATCTCTTCTGAAATGTTATTTTGCGAAGAATGGGCTAAATGCTTCTCCTCTCTTGAAGCTAAAGAAAGAGAGGATGGTGGTTAAGAGAGATTTATGATGGTTTGGAGGGGAAGCTAAGTCTAGTGGCAGTGGCTTGAAATATAAATTCAATATATATATATATATTATTGATAAAAGGATTGCTGGAGGTTATGATTCGAGTCTCGGCCATCCCTCATAACAAATGATAAGTAGATGCTCGACCAACTGATCTGAAAACACGACACACACACACACAGATCTCTGTCATGGAATTTCCTCTTCCTATGGTCCCTATAATGCTTTCACTGACCACTAAGTAATTCCCCTGTACATGCAGATGCTGCATCATGACCGTTGAGCAATCAGAAGGGATGGCTCTGATCCTAGTCCCATCCTGCAGCACTGCTTGATGGACGAACCAGATTGAATCCAGAAATCATGATAACAAAAATATTTTTTAAGTATAATTAAAAAATAAAAAATTCAGTAGTGCGCGAGCAGGCACTTCTTAAATATAGTGGCCACCATGCAAACTTTCACCCCCACTACGTACCTACCAACTGCTTTTATATGTGGGGGATATTTACATCCACCTTGCAT
>NEWO01000328.1:211008-261350 GCA_003013225.1 Phalaenopsis aphrodite | reverse complement strand
CAATCAAGTGTCTCACACAATCTCCCCCTTCAAAGTCACCAAAACTCTCCACAAAACTCTCTAAAGAACAAAAGGCAGCCTCCAAAAGCAAGAGGGACCCATGATCACCCAAAACATCCTTAATATAGTTAAGGCTCCAAAAAATGCCATAAAATCTTCCAAAATCACCATCTTGTGTAACTGAGCACCACCACATTAAGGAGTTGCATGGGTGCGTTGTCTGCTTGTGCCTACTAGCTGCTCTCCTTATCCAAAACTAGGGTTTCTAACATGGGTTAGTTGGCCGATGGAGTGGGTGCGCGGAGGGCTTGGCATGGAGGTGCTAGTGGCTGGCGCCCCTTTTCAGGCTCTCTATTTTTTGGTGTATATTCTATGACACAAGGATTGCTAAAGGGGTGCTGGTCACTAACAAAGGGCATTGCTCATTGGCCAAGGGGCACTAGTGCTGATGTTTAGCCAATTTTCATCCTTTAGCTGCTCTAAGCTTGCTCTACACCTGTATCATGCAATACACAAATGATACACATTCCATAAGCATAAAATCATCATAAAAATGAAATAAAACATGTGCTTCATAGCATAAAAACAGTATATTTTCACTCACAATAATCATAAATTAGTTTGTAATTCTTTCTCTTTAAAGATAACATATAAAGATAGAAATATTTTTCTCTTTAATCCTTATAAAATGTTTTGTTAGATTTCAAGTTCTCTTATGGTGATGTTTCATCTTTGGTACAAAATTTGTTTTAAATAAAAGAACATTGGGACTACGATCATTATATAAAGAGTTACTGGCATCTTCTATGCATCTTGCTTATTGTAATAGTTTATTTATATTCTGAAGAACCTAAGTCTACAAAGCTAAGGATAATCTAAGGTTTGTTTGGGGCAGTTGCAGCTTATTGAATAATCTGTTGATAAGCTGATTAAAAATAATATGTTGATAAGCTAGGTGCGATGGCTATTATAATTTTTTATTTTTTTTGGAAAAGCTAGAACGCTGCCAGAAAGCTGTCACTGCACCTAAATAGGTGTGCGGTGTGAAAACATTGTTTTCAGCGTTTTGAAAACGTATAAGCTTCCAAAACACAGTTTACCCAAACAGGTCAGGTGCATTTTTAAAACGCCACTGCACCAAATAAGCTGCCCCAAATGGACCCTTAATTAATATCTTTTTGATCCATTTTTTTTCCTTTTCATCTATATTGATTAGCGAGCATATTCTCCCACTTCAAGGCCTTGAAAAATTCCTCCTCAAGGAAACCTGTTCTCAACATTTTTCAAATTTCAAAATAAATATTTTCATTATACTTCTCTTATTCATAATTAGTAGCACCATTTAAACACATCTACATACTAGATGATATCATCTTTTAGTCACAATTAGCCTTTAATATGAATTGTTGAAATGAGCTCAAAATAAACCTCTTGGAGAGCATTGAAAAGATCAAACAGACAAATCTAGGGTAAGCAAATCCATGACAACACAAACAAAAAAAAACTAAAACAATGAAAAAATAAAAATATATCCATATCTATTACAACACAATCAAGAATGACCATCACATATGAGGGGTAGCAAATTATACAAACTACAATAGAAAGAAAATATGAATATAAAATAAATAGGTTCAAAACAAAATAACTTCTCTCATTTCACCAAAGTTTTATGAAAACTTACACCCATAAATCCCATCTAAAAGAGAAACATATCTAATGATCTCCAACTCTTTTTAACCCTGTTGTTTTACTTTAGAAGCCACAATAATTGTATTTCTCGACACAACAATTAGAGGAAGATCACAAACCTAGAACTATCATTAAGGGTGCGATTGGGGAAGCAGTGCGATGGCGGTGCAGTGCCACCTTGTACTTCGTAACGATTGGCAAAACTTATTTTGCAATCTGACCCAGCTAAGCATATTTTGCAAAAATCTGTGGTAGGAATGCGTATTTTGTAATCTGACCCAGCTAAGCGTGGTGACTGTTAGAAAACAAAATTATGACTTGTTGAAAATTATAATAATAAAATTGTAGTAGTTACCATAGCTTTTTGAATAACAATTTCTTATGCAATAGGTTGGTAAGTGTTTCTTCAAATAGCTGCAGCTGCCCCAAAAGACCCTAGGGGCTGTTTGGGGCAGTTGCAGATTATTAAAACTCAGTTGTGGGGCAACTAAAAAGTAATATGGTATTCAAAAAACTGTGGTGGTTATTATTATTATTTTTTTTTGAAAAATTCAGACCGTAGCTAGAAAGTTGCTACCGCACTGAGCCATAGTCGATGGGAAAACAGAGATTTCAGCGACAGTTTTTTGAAAAAGCTGTCAATTCACAGTTTACCAAAACAACCAAAACTGCAGTGTGATGCTACATTACCACCGCACCGCCGCCCCAAAAGACCCTAAGTCTCTCTCTCGCGCTCATCTTGCTCCATTGCCACCATTCATCACATCCCCTAGAAGAAAATTAACATGTTGAGAAAAATCCTAAGAATTTCATGTAAATTCAAACACATGAAGTAGCCAAGAAGTATATCCAAATTAGTTAATTCCCTTGCAATGACCACACATAAATGATATTCACCTCTATGAATGTGACCGTTATTTACATTATTTTGCAAAATGGGACACATGCAATTTTCATACTTGTGTATGTGTGAACACAATATTCATATTCAAAATAGTAATGTAACACATAACACCTAGCTCATAGTCTTGAACATGAACACACTGTTCAAGAGTCAATTTCAAACATGAGCAATTTCAAACGAGTCGGACACGAGTCAAGCCTGAACTAGCTTAAGCTCGTCTCGTTTACAGCCCTACCCAACATGCATATTGGTAAATGACCCATTATCATATAACATAGAAAATGTAATATGCATCCAAGCATATGGAAATAATATAAAATAATTTAAATAATTATATTTTGCACCTAATTTGGTCATGATGTGCAATTACCGTGTGGAAATAAGGAGACCAAGGACAAAGCATACCTAATCAATTAAAAAAAAATAAAAAGAAAGGATTGTTTTCCAGTGGGTAGTGGAAAGTGCTTTATTTTTCCTTTTGATGTTGACGAAGAACTGAATGTTATCTAATTATTATGCCTCAATCATCTACACTATAAGTAATTAAGCCGTTAGTCAAATTTTTTTAACTAATTAATGATCAAACAAGAGAAATCCTAAATAGATCTTGACTCGTGCGGGAGAGTTCGCAGCGGTGGAGTGATGAATTACTTTTTTTTAGCGTTGTACGAGAATTCAGCGCATGCTCTGATGATAAACGCTGGAGGAATTTTGTTGTTTTGGTGGTTGGGTAAAACCAACACGAATGAGCAGCAAACCGGGCGATAATTCGGTGTTTGCGCTAGGTTTTCATCTATTTTGTCATACTCGTTGGGAGAGTGACTTGTTTGTTGGTTGTAATACTGAAACGAGCATTGCCTGCGAGGATATCTCAACGAGCGGTGTGAATTTATGTATCATGAATAACGAACAGTATGACTGAGCTAAGAACCCAATGACTCTATAACATGTCATTTGATTGCTCGAGATTTGCTATCAGCGGCCCATTATTTTAAAAATATGAAAATGGATATTTTTGCTATTATAAGTATTTATCTACCAATTTTAAAATTACAAGTAAGTTAGGCCATACATGAGGCGGTCTCTTTAAAAAATATCACCCATTTTCTTGTGACATATTTTAGATTCTTTGGATTTTTAGGACGGAGCCAGTGTGACGACTCTGTCAAAGTCATGCAGTAGACAAAGGCTTTTCCCTAACGACTTCAATGCTCGTTAGGACACTTTCTGTTAGATGGTGTGCTAGGCTAGGATTAGGTTGTTAGGTAGTATTTTTAGTACCTGACTATTGTTTTGTGCTGGCTAGGTTGTCCTAATCGGGGGCTTTTTCTGCTTGTGTCTTTGGCGTGCCTGCATTTTCTTTGACTTTGGTATATATGGTAGTATATTAGGTTGGTCTCTTCTGCAGGATGTCATGCCATATATATGCATACACACAGGGAAAATAGAAAGGGGAGCATTTGGTGATTTACATGCAAACTTTTGCTTGTAGGTTCTGCTTAGCTCTTCCACCAGACATAACCCAACTATGTTTGTATGTTATAATTCGTGCTAAATTTTTTTTGCAGGTCGAGTCATTCTTTCAGTTTCATATTGTACTTTTTAAAGTCCTTATGAGAGTTATGTAGCAGAAATATGATATAGGCATGAGTTCCGAGACGTTTTGGAGTGGGAACCATGTGGCGGGGACTTGGAGTAGTAGCTCGTGCCCCATATCTTAATTCTGCATTTATTATTGATATATAGATTTAGGTCTGGTTATGTATATGCAGAGTTCAACCTTTTTTTTCTTTTTTGGGATATGTTCCCGACCCAGCTGCAGAGGCCTTTTTTTGATTATCTGATTTGACTTATTTTTTTTGTTTCCTATTGCATGTTTGAAATTAATTTCATTATTTCTTTTTGTGGTTAATCTGAGAATCACGAATACAATATAAGCTCTAGGATTTAAAATTCTAAATTTGCTACAAAATCTAAATAAAATATCTAAAACATTGATAATTTTGAGATTAAATTATTCAGGACTTTAAAATTCTCTTTTTTACTTTCTTGCATGACCTTCAAGCTGGATTTTGAATGGGTATTTTCACATGTTCCAAAGAAAATCCTCTGAGCTACTTCAACCCGACTGACCCGGCATAGATTTCTACTTAGGTGGTCGTTTAGTACGTTTAGAATATTAGAAGACTCTCGACCCAGACGGGTGCAAGTGTTTTTGTGGAGAGCATTTTAAGATTTGTAGTTGAACTTCTTCTTTCCTTTTTTTTTCCAGCAACATCCTCGCCACTTCGTTGGGTACAAGTCCCACCTATAGTCATAAAATATAGTTTTGTTCTTTTGGCCTTAGGGCTACTGAGGTTCCTGTGGATGACATAATTCACGGATTATTGATCGGGGATCTCTGGACGTGTTGGGTCGACTACCTTCACGACCAAGTAGACTTATAGTCCTATTAGCTTATGATGACGGGTCTGTGGTACCCTAACCCGATTACCTCTACCTTTTAGGATTACTCTACTCTTCCTCTTACTAAGCCCCTTTGAGCCTTGTTGCTCCTTTAACATTTTTGATATCATGTTGACAGTCTAATTACTGATGAGATGCAATTCATTTGGGATACAATGATTCGTCCTTTACCCTTATGGCCCAGTGGACTCTGACATATAGAGATATTTTCGTTGAGTTGATTTTGGTTATTTAATAGGCTCTGAATGTAGACAAACTGTTACCCATTTGGGATGTGAGAGACTCGTCATTTTTCCTGTGGCTTAGCGAGAGCTTTAAAAGCATTGAGGTGTTCTCAAATGAAGTAAACATTATTTGATGGCATATTCTTCATGTTCATGATAATATTCTTTATGTTCATGATAATATAAATGAAAGTCCTTTATCGAGAGAATTTCTGGGTAACCCCCATGATTTAATTAACCAGAGGGATACATTCCTATTTGAGACTCTTGACCTAAGAACAAAAATGTTTTTTTTGGTTCTCTGTTTATGGGTGCTCTATATGAGTATTCTTTTCGTGGATGTTGTGTTTTGAGATACTTTGATTTGATTTTATTCGGATGTATATTCTCGACCCATCACACAAGGAATAGCCATATATAAGCCTTTCGTTTATTTTTTTCATTTGTTTGTCTATTTGTTTTTGTATATCATTCTTTTCGATTAGTCTCCTCTTCGAATTATTGCTATGATTCAGGAGGGAGGTTTATCGAATAAGAGAATTATACGATGACATATAAATAGACAAGCCGACGACTCCGAGTGCTCTAAAAAGAATGGAGAAAATATATGTATTAAATATCTTACATCGAACCATCAATTTTTACATATAAACCCGCACAATTCCTATGCACAATACACGTAATACCTAAAACTCAAATTTAACATAAAAACAAAAAAAAATTCTTTAGTATCACACATCAAACACCTAAATTTCAAATTATACATACAAACCATACAATTTTTATGTATTACACAAAGCAAAATGTTTTCCACACCTACTGGGGTCAACTATACGAGTTAAACTTTCTTCACTTTTATGTCCCATTGAGTGTCTTAATTTTATGTAATTATAATAATTATAATATATTATGCCCAAATCTTCTTAAGTCTGCCTTTACCTTTCCTAATATAAGTCAAATGTAAATCATTTACAATCCTAATAGGGTGATCAGATGGTCAACATTATGGTGACAAAACTAACCAAGGCGACACTCTTTATTGTTGTTTGCCATTGGAGCTACACCAACCCTTTCTCAGATATATTTGTTTCACATTTTACTTTTAAGTAACCAATCATCCACTAAAGCACTGAAAAACTTACCTCCATCTTATCAAATGTTCCTTTAAGTATAGGGGAGTCCTCCACTTCAAATATCCAACTTGAATTCGAGTAATAACATCACCACCTAGCTTAGATAAAACATTTTACTTTGAACAATAGACCCAGAATTTCAAAAACGTTCATTCATAACAGACTCATCGCATGATCGATATTTAATGCAACCAAACCATCTAAGACAATCTTCTCTAATTTGTTTAAAAAAAGGAGCAACACCAACCCGTCCACCTAAGTGTTAAGCCAACCACTCATCACCTAAGCATTGACATCTCAGCAAAATATAACTTAATTTTATGCTTCTCTTTCAAATATAGGAGCAACACAACCTTTTATGTATATGTCTACCACACATTAACATTGATTTTCACCATAGAACAAAACAAATGATATGCATTACATATCTAAAACCTAAACTTCAAATATCATATAGAAAGTAAAATAAAACATGTTCATTTCAAACCTAAAACCAAAATATCGAATTTTACATACTTTGTCATGCAAAAAGGAAATTTCTTGCTTGAAGTAAAGATGCACTAGAAAAGGAAACATTATTTTTGTTCCGGACAGGAGAGGAGGTCATGGAATACAAGAGAAGATGGGTAGTCTTGGTTGTCAGCGGATGTGTCAGAGCGAACAAATCGAAAGAAGAAAGAAAAAAAATGAGAGGTTGTATCATGGGATAGATATTTTAGGGCATTTGTGTTAAACTTCTGTCTACTTTGTGTTGGACAATAATCTACTCAATTAAATAAACTTGTTATGTTAGTCAGTTGACAAAATTTTGACGCAAAAATTGACGTAAATTTGATGGCCCTAAACAACTTCCAAGTTCACCACAAATCTAACGCAAATTCGACGGTAACATTTGTGTCAACAAATTTCTAATGCAAATTCTAACGCTAATTCTCATCTTTTTTGTAGTGAAAAGTGACGAGTAGAATTACCAAAAGTTTTTACGTGGAACATTTGGAAAGAAAAAAAGATTAACTGAACTTAGCTTAATTAAAATAATCCACTATGAGTTGATGATTACACACACAAACTTTTGTTCTGCATGCATGAAAGAGTCACAAGATTTCTCGAGTTACAACGGGCATATGCCAAAGAGCTTGTTGCCCCACCGTTATAAACAATTTCAATGGGGAGCAATTGTTGGAGTTTCAGTAAACCATCTTCAAGGTGCGTTGTGACACAACAAAACATTCAAGATAATGTACCGCCCCGTTAAACTCTTCGTGACTCTGCGACGTCAGTTGTTACTTCACACTCAACTTCACTGCTCCGCAATGCAAGTCTTAACTCCATACCTGACTTCACTGTAACAAATGGATGATGGCCAACTGTGGTCGACGACTACAAGATTAGAAAAATCATTCTTTGGATCTTAAGTACAGAAACAACGTCCGACATCAACCTCTTCTCCAAATTCCGATCTTCCTCTAACTCAAACCCTAAGTCCCCTCCCAAGAGATCATACAAATTTAACTTAACCACTAACATAAATACAAACCATTAAATCACATCATTAACTCACCACACAAAATTTAATATTAATATTACAATCATCCAATCACTCCTCAAAAATTTCCTCCCATATCCCCACCAAACCCCACCCCCTCCTCCATAAATACTCATTCTCCCTCCCCTCCATCTCCCATGAAACCCTTCCCTTATCCTCCACTTCAAAGTTGTAGTCTTTACAGACATGAATCCCAGCTTCCACCCTCATTTCTCCTCCACCACTTCTTCTTCTTTCTCCCCTCCGCTGCCTCCCCATCAGAATCCGACTCCGAGGAGTAATTACCAGAGCCCGTGCGCCGCCTGCAAGATTCTCCGCCGCCGCTGCGCCGCCCAATGCCTGCTCGCCCCTTACTTTCCTCCGACGGAGCCCCTTAAATTCACCACCGCACACCATGTTTTTGGGGCCAGCAATATTATCAAATCACTTCAAGTAATCCTGCCTTTCTTCTCTCTGTTCCTCTCTGTTCCTCTCTGTTCTTCAATTTTATTTTATTTTTAATTAGCGAATATTTACATATAGGCCACTTGAAATATTGATATTTATAAATTAATTAATTAATCAGATATTTTTTTAATTAAATTGATATCATTATTGAGAATTTGGTAAAAATGAAAAATATGTGTCGGGGTTTTACAGTGAATTTTGATGTTTTGAGTGAGAATTTGAAAAATGGTTGAAAGAGAATGATTTATTTATAAATAGCAAGTTTTCAGGTGGTCTGTATGACGTACACAAAGTTGCGTACATGTTAAGTTATTAGAAAGATATATGTAGGTTACACTTAGGTTATACCCCTTGCAATTTTTCATGTAACTTAAGTGAGATATATCTATACCATCCGAATAATCTAATATGTACGCAACTCAACGAACGTCTTAAGTATACAAATATTTCTCGAATTTTTGAGTAGCATGAAGGCAATATGATTGATTATTTTCAACATTGTGAATATATTTAACAAAATTATATATTAGTTAGAGAA
Source organism: Phalaenopsis aphrodite (assembly GCA_003013225.1). Classification (NCBI taxonomy): domain Eukaryota; kingdom Viridiplantae; phylum Streptophyta; class Magnoliopsida; order Asparagales; family Orchidaceae; genus Phalaenopsis; species Phalaenopsis aphrodite. The sequence continues at coordinate 252,400 of NEWO01000328.1, read as the reverse complement.
TTTTTTTATAAAAAAAATTATAATGAATTTTAAAGTTTTTTAATTTTAAATTGTTAATTACAAAAATATCTCCTATTGTCAAATTAATTAATTTTTTTTTAATTTACCGCCACTAAATTTAAAAAATATTTCACTTTTAAAAATTAAAATAATAATATTTTTTTATGTGATAACATATTTACATGGTATTAGTATATTAAAAAAAAAATAAATAAAATTTAATTGTTATATATATATATAACTCGTGGCTCATTATACTCAATGAAATTGAAACGATCTCAATCCGGCTCGAAATTGAAACAAGCAAGCTCAAATTAAGTTATCTGTATTCATTTCAGCTCGATCCAACACAAAATTGAAATTGATCACGAGTGAATCTCGAGTCAGCTCGAGTCGATCCATATATGTCTCAAAAACAACTCATAAAAAACTCAATCCAAAGTTTTCAACTGATAGTTCGGCTCGTTTATTTCAATTCGTGTCAAAATTCAAATCTAACTTTCGAGCGACTAACAATCTTCCAGCTAAATTCACAAACCCTAACTTCTTCCATAAACTCATGTGATAACCAGGAGCTGCCGGAAAGCCAGAGGGCTGATGCAGTGAGCAGCATGGTGTACGAGGCAACCGTCCGGATCAAAGATCCCGTCTACGGCTGCGCCGGCGCCATCTGCTACTTACAGAAGCAAGTGGAGGAGCTCCAGGCGCAGCTGGCTCGGTCGCGAGCCGAGCTGCTCGCCGTCGAGACCCAACACAACCATATCCTCGCCCTCTTCTGCAAAGATTTTGACTTCTGCTTGCCACAGCAGCCATTATTTGATTCTCCTTCTCCTTCTCCTTCTGCTGCTGCTCTGAATCCTTTTGAGGGTTTTGGTGATTTTCTTCTTGAAGATGATGGCCATGGAAGTATCAGAGAGGAGGCAGTGTGGACATCTTGATGATGATGATGATGATTTGGCTCTTGCTGAATATTATGATTTTTTATTTAAATATTTAACTTGGTGATAAAGGTGTAATTTTTTTTTTCTTAGGAACATAATTGAGATTATTGAGACATTGTCAGAAAAGACTAAAGTCTTACTGGCACAAAAATTCAGTACTTATGACTTTTTTCAGAAAAAGTTATCACCTTTTTATTCGCATATTTATAGTAAGTAGAAGTTACATTATGAAATGTCGACAATGTCTTTGAGATTCTTTACTGTCAGTCAGCAAACATAACCATCAAGGTTGCTGTAACTTTTTATCGAATCTTTCATGATCGAAGCATCGCTTCACTCGCTCCTAGGCTGGTAAGTCGTTCACTTGCTTGATCGGCCTGTCTACTTGACTCGGTCGGTCGGGTGGTTTGCCCTGCATCAAGCTGTGAATTCCTTGTGCTCGACGGAGTTGATTCTTCGCTACGTATCCCGCTCGAGATAGTCATATCTAATTCAGTGTATTTTGTTCATACATTCTGGTAAGCATGAAGTTTGGCTGCATGGTGTGAATAGGAGACATAGTTTGAATTATATAGAGAATACAATGAAGTTGAAAGAGAAGAAAGGTTTTCAAAGCATAAATTATTTAAATATAAAAATTGGCTTATCCAAATAGGCATAAATTTCTCCAACTAACAACCTTTGCATATTAATATCAAATTTAAATTTTTATTTACATTATCCACCCCTGCCTCAAAGAATTCAAGCTTGTGGATGAACTTCTATGGTGTGAAACAATCTTTTTAGAAAAAAATTTACTCCAAAAGCATTTATGAATCATCAATAACTTGATCTTAAATGCCATCAGCTCGAAAAGATGACGGCGGCTAAAGTTTTTGACCATTTTTTGATATGTTGATATTAAGTCCGGTAAGTCGGAGTGTGGACAGCGGCATAGATTATAACAAGTCATGCCTTCAGCAGCGTGAGCGAGATGTGATTAATGTCGTCGTCTGCACGGCTGTCATCCGAACGTAATATTTTCTCGCTGCCGCCTCTTTAATGCCCATGTCATTCTCTTCATATGTTGATAACCTGCCCATTCATCAGAGGAAAACAAGTCAAATTGAAAGAGTGGCTTTTGTATGTATGTGCTAAATTGATAGTGCCTTGGATATATGTCAAACTAGAGTATACAAAAAATGGTCCCCAAGACTTGAATTATTATTATATTCTTTTATATTTTCCACCCACATATGTACATATACATGTACTTGGGTTTTTGAGGGCAATAGGTTATATATGATACACCACCCTAGTTCTCTCTTTTGGTAACTCCTCTTACTCTTCACAGGTTTTGCAACCATTGAGGAAGATTTTTTTGCAGTGAAATATATGACAGGAGATATAAATAAGGTATTGTGGCTAGTAGGGGGGTTATGCATAAAACAATAACTTTTCGATAATGTAGGTTTTTCTCCTCGGGCCCTCGGAACTCAGAAAGGGAGCTCAGAGTCGCTCAAAGATGACAATCTAACAAAGTTCTACCTCGTCTGATGGCATAATAATAGGTTGAGACGAATATAAACCGCGAAAATTAAAGAGGTTAGGAGGAACTCAGAAAAAATAATGATGGAAAGGTACTTGTGAGAGAAGATTAGAGAGGTGATACGCCACCAACAAATTTTCATAATTCATCACGAATCTCGAGGCAATATTTTGAGCAAGAAACATTCAAATTTCAATTAAGAGTCATCGAGAGCTCTGATTTCGGTGAACTTACAGTCAAACTGTTCGGCTCGATGAGACAGACTCAATGATATAAAAACTATTACAATCCGAGTCAGATCAAACCCAGATCAAATCATTAAACCACTTTTGGAGGATTACTGGACATATTTAGAATATCAAATGAATATCCAATCTAGCGATTTCATAGTCGAATCAGACGTCTCGACAAAATGAATCCAACGAGCCGAAGATTGCTCAATTCCGACATCATTAAGGAACTCAAATGTCCATAAAAAATAATATGATTGAGGGAAGCTCTCTGGACCGCCCGATCAATATGATTCATATTTCTGCAATAATTGCACCCAGAACACAATAAATAGAGTCTCACCCCTCACATGGTGGAGGCTTGAGAGAGAACTTGAGACTTTGAGAATGACCGCAAGTCCAACATCAGCTCTGTCATTGTCAATCGTCGTCGAACACCACCGACCGTCGGTGACCAACGTTGACCTCCGTCGACCACCGCTGACCTTAGTCGACCACGACCAACCATCATGGACTGCCGTCAACCACCGCCGAGCACACCAACCTTTGTTAATTGTTGCTGACCAGACGTCGTCAGTAGACGCTTTAACTTGGAAAATCTAGTAATCATTTCCCGTTTGTGGGATAAAGGGCATATGTAATTATCAACCAATTGTGAATTTTTATAACTAAGTCAGGCCTCGTGATTTTTTCCCTTTACGAGTTTTCCACATAAAAAACTTCTGGAGTCATCACAGATTATTTCTATTTCATCTGAGTGTGTGTTGAATCCTCGTGCAACGTAAAAACGATATTTCATTACTCTACCGCCGTGAATTTTCTAGCACACATCAAGAGGCCATGAGGACTTAGAAGATTTGTTCGACGTTTCCAATAGCAAGCACCAAGTCATAACTTTGACAAATTGAACAATGATTTCATGTAACAAAATTTCTCAAAGACTTTTATTTTATCAAAATTTGCATGCACTTCACATAATTTTTATGTATTTACAAATCAAATACCTAAGATATTATAGTTTCATTTATAAAATTTTAGTGTCATAAACTTATGCAGGAAAATGTGTACTTTACTCTTAAAAAGTTAGTAATAGTGACATTTCTTATATGACATTAAGGATTTGAATGCTATCTTTGTAAATATAATACTTTAGATGTGCAATATGCAACTACATAAAAACTACATGATATTTATGTTAAACTTCAAATGCTTCCCACCACCCATAAGAAAGGATGTCATAAAAGCACTTACCATTATTCATACTTAACAAATTAAAGCACTACAAACAATCTAGCCCTTTCTCCCAAACACATTAAAGAAAAGAGAACCCAAGAATAATACAATCACTACAAATACAACAGGCCACACAATCTCCTAACGTCTACTGATTTCAATTGCAGGAACATAAGCTATAACTGGAACCTGCCAGGCCTGGATTTGGTCATCCTTGCCTCCCTATAAGCCTCATCATTGTCCATTCGCTTGTAGTTCCTGAACGCAGCGCAGGCGGCAACATAAACAAAAACGAGGATGATGAGGATGACAATGTTAATGACTGAAACTTTTCTCCAGCTGTGTTTCAAGGTGGCCAAGAGGCCGGCCTTGCACGAGTCGCACTGGTAGCACAGTTGCTGCTGATCATTGCTCCAACGAATACAGTCGATGTCGTTCACGAGCATCCCTGCGTTGACGTTCCATAGCGTCTCGTTCACGTACACATACCCACATGATGTAGGTGGCTTGCAACATCCTGACTGAAACATGAAAATTTATGTTAGTGACATAGTGATTTAAAAAATGATGGTTGGAACATAACACTAAATAATTGATAAAGAGGCAGAGAGAGAGAGAGACTTGTAATAAAGTTAATAGTGTCAAATATATGGTGCAACTTAAATTATAGGAAAACATTGGAGCATGTAGCAGTTGGATTTTGAAATGTCTCTGTGCAGATATCACCTAGGAAAGAGTTGTGTGAGAAATGAAGAACCATAGAAGAGAAAGTGAACTGCGAAGTGGAAGAAAAATCTCTAAGGATTTTATCAATATCAAAGAAACTAGTCATTATAGGGAATTGCTTGTGGGGTCTTTAGGCTCTCTCTCTCTCTCTCTCTCTCTATGATGCCACTTGATGGTCACCTCAATTTATTGGTTATAAAGGCTGGCTCAAGGTAGAATACATACAATGCTACACAAGAAAAAAATTACATTGTAAAGAAACAAAATATGTACCAAGCTAAATAGTTGAATGTATGGTATATGCATCTTGTCATGTTATTTAGCTATTACATGAGATGATGAAACCGTACTGACATGTCGAGAATACTCACCAGGTCTAACTGGTCAAATTAATCTATGGAACTAGATGGCCAAATTGATTAATCGGTCCAACGCTTGGTCGAGCTATTTTGGTCGAATGATCTAGCTAGGTCGCACTGAGCCAGTTGACCGACTGTTGACTTGACATGAACCCAGCTCAATAGGTTTTGGCGATAGTAGCAAAGGTGTCTATGGTTATCTATAATGGCCTATAAGCCAAACTCAAAGCGTAGCACTGTTAAAAATTGTGCAATCTAATGGGCGTTTTAAGCTCACCTCAGCGCAATTCTAAAGAAAAACGCGTCAAGATGTACGCATCAAGTAGCTCAAGTGAGACATATACCTCAAATTAGTTGAGTAGCGCCTCAAGGTGCGCCTCATCTCAATTCCACTAAGGCGTGCGCCTCTCCTGCTTATATTTTTTTTCCTTCTACATTAATAAAACATCTTTAGCACTAATCATGTGATAATTGCCTTAAACCTGAATAAATCCAAGCTTTCCTTTCATCACAAACGATAATTTAGACTTTTTGACATTACATTCTCCTCCAACCTCAAGTTATCTTGATTGACAACCAAACATCCATTAAAAAAGATTGGCTTTTGCGAGAAGAAGACCTTTGAAACAATTTTCCAATTACAAGGCCCCACTGAAATGACAAAAAGAAATCATAAAATCATTACAAAAATACCTCGTTTCTCAATAATGCAGCAAATGTGGTCGTCTTGCTTCCTGAGGAAAAGGGGAAATCAGAAAGAGGAACCCAATAGAGATTTTTTTTTTCTTTGCTTACCTTACTCTCCTGCAATGTCTCTTTCCCTCCCCACCAATTTCTCATTTGTTGATGGTGACCTCAGGGGTTAAGTTTGCCATTAAAAAAATTTACAGTGATGATTCTGACTTAATGCCCAATTATAAGCTCGCCTCCAAAATTTTTATGAATTTACATATATAATACTCTAGCATCATAAAACTTTTCAATTTTAAAAGGTTTATAATGGTGATATGTTTGATGTGGTTTTAAAGATGTAAATGTTATGGATATAATTATAAAAATTTAGAAGTTAAATATGTAAATACATAGGAATTATGTGGTCTGTATATCAAATTTTTACTGATCTTTCAGCATGCAGATACAGCATTTATGCAGAATGAGAGAAATGAATAGAATGGAATAATTCTCCTATTGTTCGCATATGAACAGTTTCTCATGTATGGATTAGAACAGAAAGAACATAGATTTATGAAGCAAAATCAATCGCCAGCAGAAGAAATCTAATTAAAAAATGGTTTTTTTTTTGGAATAAAATTAAGGGGGTATTATGCTGCAACTTAGTTTTATGTTAAATAGGATTTATCAAGTCTGATAAATCTGAAATTACCAGACGTTCTTGTAGAAGAATTTGGGAGCAACAGTGGAATAAATCTGAAATCTAGATTTATGTCTTAGAAATGATGTGATGCGAGAAGAAGACGACGGAATGCGAGAAAGTTGGATTTAATGGAGCGATGGATTTATATTTTTTTTTAGGTGTTTGGATGGATTTAAGAAAAATTCATCATTAAATCCGATAAATAATACTCTGCTAAAAGAAAATTAAGGGTCTATTTGGGTGTGGTACTCCATTTTTAGGTGAGGCCCATCAAAATACATTTTGACAATAAATACATGATTAAATTCAATTTTTTTTAAAAAAACATTTAGGTGGGGCCCACCGAAATACATCCTGATCGTAAATCAATTTACGGTCAGGATCGGATGTGTGCGGTGTCCGATTCGTATGGAATAATTTTTTCTTATTTGGGGCAGCATCTATTTGAAGAAGTAGTGTTGAAACTGATGTTTAAAATGCTATGCTGACTACTATAATTAAAAAAAAAAAATTCATTCCGTAGTTTTCTAGTAGCTACAACACTTAAGGCTTCCTAAAAAAAATACAATTTTTAGTTGAAGTTTTTAAATTTACAAAATAGAAAAAAAAGCAAAAAAAAAACAAAAAATTACGTCACTTAAGCTGCATTCGGACAATCACTTCGATCCGTAAATGAGAAAAAAATTGCATATATAAAATATCAGCGTTATAACCCTGTAATTTTTCTGTAACTTACCTGTAGCTTATCTGTAACTTAGAAATATATAAAAACAGAAGTATCTTACTAGTTACAAATAATAGCGTTCTCTGGAAGCAGTAATAATTTTTTCTAAGATTGAATCGAAATCAAGTTGAAATTACAGTCAAGTTGAGGAAAAATTATTCCATACGGATCAAACACCGCACGTAGCTTGCGTGCGGTATCCGATCCGGACCGTAAATCACCTGATCTACGGTCCTGATGTATTTTGATGGGCCCAACCTAAATTTTTTTTTCTTTTTTTAAAAAAATAAAAATAATTAGATCATCGTGAACTACGGTCAGGATAGGACACCGCAGTATGCAATAATTTCTCAAAGTTGAGCCCTTTTCAGCTGAAGCTGCTAAACAGAACAAAAAAGAGAGGAACCGATCCCTCACCTCAATGGCGGAAAGCCGGCGGTGGTAGAACATATCAACAGACTCCGAAACCACCATCCCTGTCGCCGGGACCTGCACTGTTCGACGCATCCCCGAACAAGCACGCGCATCCCGAAGACAAGAACTGATTTTGAACCAGTATTCGGGATCGCTCACTCGGTTCTTTAGCCATCCCGAGTAATCAGAGAGCTGGTACTCCAGAAACAATCGGTTAACAATCACCTGGCCATGGCCGCTGTCTGTCACGCCGAATGCGAAGACGATGAAGCCGGTTAGGGTTACGATGATGAGGAACATGACGAAGAGGTAGAGTTGCAGAAGCCATGACTGATGGTAGCAGGTGCCGAGGAAGCCCAGGAGGGAGATCACCATGATTGTGATTCCGATGATGATGATGGGCCATTGGAGGAATCGAAGGCATTCGGTGCTGTTTGCGCGGCTGCTGAGCCAAATACCTCCGCCGAGGATGGGGATGGATGATAAGAAAGTGATGAAATTAATGGCGGATATGAGGTTATTGGCGCGGCGCATCATGGTTTCTGCGATTCAGTAGGTTCTCTGCACTTTGTTGGCTCTGTTCTGGTTTTTTCGTGTTGAAGGGACAAAGCGGGCGTTTTGAGGAATTTCCGGGAAGAAGAGGGGTCGGGGATAGCTGTGTGAGATAAAAAAAAAGTGAACTTTTGTATTGGCGGTGGTGGTGGGGGTGGAAAAAATAGTAGTATGGATGTCCAGTCAATGAGTGTTGCGTTGCCGCTGATGAGATGAATGATGATGTAACTCTTGATGATTGACCTTTCGGACGATGTGCGATATCCAAATGAACATTTTCTCGTGGGGGTGGAATAAATATTTTGTCTCGACGCCATGTCTGTCAATGAAATGTATGACGACATGACGCCTGGTGGTTGGTCGTTCGAATGTATTGACTTCGGATGAAATATTTTCTCGTGGGGGTTGGGGTTGATGTAAATGCCTCTTAAATTACATATATATATTATCAAATTGAATGAAATAGATAAAGGCCATTTTGTTAACATGAAGATGGCAAAAGTCTAGAGATGTAAAAAATTCTAGCTTGGTTCTTAAGATAGCACACAAAATTGGAGAAATGATGAAAATGGCATATATTATGTTAATGTTGTATGTGTACAACAATAATCAACATGAGGTAGAGGAAAATCATTATTATAGAATTGTGGTTAAATATAACAAAGATGTAAATTATTCTAAATATGTAAATGAGATCTATAATAAAAGTAAAGTATTTTTGTTTAAGATGTTTGAGAGAGACTATAAAGAACAAGACACATTTTTGACAAAATTATTAAAGATTTAGAAAATTTTGAGGTTAAGATGGATGATGAGGATCATGCTATCAACATTTGAAATATGCTTGGAAAATCATATCATTGAAAGAGGTTCAAACAACTACGAATTCTAACAAAATATAAATAAAATTAGAAAAAAAAATAATTAAGTCTTTGTCCAAGTCAAACACAAAATTTAATTCTTTTATGTCACAAGAAAATACATTACAAGAAAAATTAGCCTCAATATAATATGAAAGAGATGGGGGAAAGGCTTGGTTTTGGGGTTCTTTTTTTGAGGCTTTGAACTTTTACTCATCAAGGTTTTGTCCGCTTTGGCCAAATAGTCTCATAGGTTTGCCCTGTTGATGTAACTTCCTAGGAGGTCACCCATTCTAGGAGTGCTTCGGTATGAGCACACTTAATTTTGGAGTTTCTAATAAAATTTCACGGTTACACCAAAAGTCGTCTCGATGTTTAAAAGTTCAGCTTCATTCAACTTGAGAGGTTTCACAACTTCAATGGCATCATATGTACATATGGATTTCTAAGTATTTGAAAGTTGCTACTTATTCTATTGTTGATGATTGGATGATTAGTTTAGAACACTTATTTCATTTGACTCTCAATAGACAATGGTAAGAATCATATAAAAAATTCATTTTTGGTGAGGTTATGATATGATACAATGTTATTTGTAAGTCATTTGAATCAAATTAATCAAAGCCAAGATAAAAGATAGAGAAATTAGCACTTTTATCTTTTCTTCTCTCGATGTGTTAGAAGAGTTGGATTGCAATTTTAAAGCTCTTCCTTGGAATAAAATCCACTAAATTTTACAAGCACACATCAATCCATTAACTATCAAGCATAAATAATTTATATTATTTTACAATAATAGACCTATTTATTTCTTCATCAATTGCATAATCAAAATATATAGCTACTACTAAGGCTATAAAAGATAGCAATTAGCTTAAATGATAGTTTAACAAGCTAAAGAACAAGATTAAGAAAATTATGATCTTGTGCCACAATTAAAGTGCAAGTTAACCAATGAAGGACTAAATATTTCATTAAAAAATATAATAATATTGACATATGAATACATATTATCAAGGTAATATTTAAAACCAAATTTCAAAATCAATTGACTTTGCTTCTAAGTTGAGAGATCTACTCATGAAAGGGGAGGGGTTGGGAGGAAGAATTACTAAAATATTTTTAAGTCTTTTGCTTCAAGCTAAAGGTTTGTGCAATAATTGAACAAAATCATAGATCTAGTATACATTAGACTACTTTTTTTTAACTTCTTTTCGTTAGCTGTGTTAGCCAATCTTATACTCTCTATAGTAACTTTTATGCGACTAATTGAATGAAGACATATTATGAATCAAGAAGAAAGAGGGAGAATATTATGTGCATAGTCCAGATGCATCCGAGGTGTGCGTACAATTTTGTCATACACTAGGGGTGTAAACGAGTCGAGTCGAGCTCGTCTCGCAAACTTTGAGCTCAAGCCCGGCTCGTACCGGTAGCAACTGGCTTGCGATCTCGAACTAAAAACTCAATTTTTACGGGAGCTTGTCGGAGAAAGTATCGGTGGCTGAAGGAAAAGGCAGCAAGGGCTCATCAGAAAATGTACCGAAATGACTAGTGGTAAACTAATCAGACCAGCTCGTGAGCGAACGAGCTGAGTCGGGAAGAGCTCGAGCTCATGGCTCGGTAAGCTCGGCATGTGAGCTCGTTAACGAGCCGAGCTCAAGTTGTTTCGCAAGCTAGATGCAATCGCAAGCTGGCTCGAGTCTTTTGCACCCCTATTGTACAAGTTGTGCACAACACATTTGAGTACAACATGTACAACAATGTTGTATACGTAGTTCGGATTCCAGATGAATTCTGGACACCACATGTAATATGTTTCCAAAAAAGGAGGTAGAAGAAAGAGAGAGAGATAGACTATGAAGAATATGAATTATAATAAAATTTTGATCACCAATCTTAAAGCAACAACAAAAAGAGTATCTCTGCAATAAAATACCATAGAAATCAAACTCAAATCTGATCATTAAAATTGGCAAATAAAATCCATGCTCTAGAGCCCCAGATGAGATCACAGACAGTTCAAGTTTTTTTTCTTAAAAAGAAGAAAATATTTATACAATAGTGTTCAAAAGTACCCCAAATTCAACTTCCGGAGTTGCAGAGAAAAAAATAAGGAACGAAAATCTCCCATGACAGCAAAACAGTTGCAAATCCTCCTTAGAATAATGACCTGGCCGGAGAAACAAAAATGGAACAATATCAATTTTTTATTCACAAAGTAAAGATCTTGCAGGAGATAGCAGACATCCAACTCACCAGTAAGATCAAATCTGGTCACTTTGAGCCCTTCTTCCACAATCCGCCAATCTTCCTCAGCATATTGCCATTCTTCCTCTTTGGAGATTCATCATCCAAGTCGTCGGAGAAAGGGGAGCTTAGCAGCTTCCCAGGGAGCAGTGAATTGTAGTCTGAATCAAGAGAGCCCGTCCTCTCAACTATTCTGCCATTGCTCCCTGGTGTGAGAACTGCTGCAGCTGCTTCAGCTGCCTTTCTCCACTGATCTGACTGCACCCTAAGCCTCCTCAGCTCAGCCTCCATCTCTGATTTCACTGCCTGAGCAGCCTCAAGCTGCTCCAAGACCTTTGCTGCCTTCTTGTTATTCTTTTCCGCCTCCCCATTGACAATACCTAGTCTCATTAGTGCTTCTTGTTCTGCAGCTTTTGCTCTCTCCACATCCAATATAATTGCAGCATAATTCTCCTGATGCTCCCTGTCTCTCTTGAGCTTCGATTTTAGCTGTTCATTCTCATCCATAATGCTTTGCAGCTGTGTCTCCTTATCCAAGAGGGTTGATTTCAGTTCTGTGACTTCTGTACTAGCCTTTATCAGTCTCATCTCCAAATCAAAATGGTTTGCCATTGCCTTATCCATTTCATCTTTCAATTCCTCATTCATTCGCGATATGGCTGGGAGTTCCGTTTCCATACTCAAAAGGCGAGCTTTCAAATCTAAAAGCTCTGCAGTTGTTTTCTGTAAGGTTGACTCCAGTTCTAATTCCCTCAGCCCTGCATCAACTTTCACATGCTCAGCCATCTCAATTGCTGATTGGATCTTCATAGTGCTTTCAATTTGTTCCTCATGGAGCTTAGCCTCCGCTGCTTCAAGGGCAGCCCTCAATAGTTCCAATTCACATTCTGATGCAACAGATTCAGCTTCAGATGGAGGCTTCCCTCCTACTTCATCATCTTCTACAGACACCTGAAGTTCTTTCACCATTTCCTCGAGTGCACTGACTCGAAGTCTAGATTCTTCCAAATTGGAAGTTACAGAGTTCAAGGATTGTTGTAGACCGCATCCCTCGCTACGGAGACTTTCAATGGTGGCATTGGCCATTTCTAACTGCTTCTGGATCTCAGAAGCTGCGAGTTTTGCCTCTTCCTCTACTACCACCTTCTCATTAATCTGGACTTTAAGGTTCTCAACAGTGGATTGGGTAGCTTCCATATCTTGTTTCAAGGCTGCTAATTCAGTTTGTACAGTCTCAGAATCCTCCACCTGGGATGTTTCAGATTTCATAACCATATCAAGCTGTTGTTTAAGCCTTTGAATCTCATTCATCAAAGATTCCAGAGCCACTGAGTCATCTGAATGTTGTTTCTGGAGGGCTTCAAGCTCAGATTGCCATGCCTTATCACGCTCCTGAGAGATTTTGTGAAGCTCTTGACGACGAGCATTCTCTGCAGTGGAGAACTCCGCAAGCTGGTTCTGTGACTCCTCAAGCTTTCCTTCCATGGCTGTGAGCATTTTCATGACCCCTTCAGATTCCAGTTGTACCTGCTTCTTCAATGATTCAGACAAGTTCAACTGATCATTTGTTTTCTTCAATTCATCTCGTAGACGAGTAACCTCATTCTCTAGGTCGCTCGGTTTGACCATCAGCTTCTTCTGGAATTCAAAGAGGTTGACAAAATGATGAAAATATAAATAAAGATTCTACCTGTAAAATCTTTATAAGTTTCAGCATAAATTGCCAAAAACTAATGCTAAAATAGCAGTTTTCAAGTCATATTAATATGGAATTTGTTCCTAGTTGCAGCATATCACAAGCAACAAATCAGTTTAGTAAACTCGCAGTTTGTGCCTACCGCAAACACAGGGCTTTTGGGCGACCGGCGTTCGGTGATCTTGGGACTTCTTTCAGCTGAGCTCTTTCCAGGTGTGAGCTTTGAACTGACTGAATCAGATTCAGAGCCCGCTTTCTTTGATCCGCGAGATGATTTGGGAGTGACGGGAGAAGTCTTCTGAGGAACTTCTGATGATCCATTCCTAGTCAAAGAATAATCGCAGTTCGAAAAAAAAAAGATTTAATTGCGATGGAAACTAGCAATAAAAAGTAACTGCAAAGTTGTTGAACATTTACTTGACTTAAAATTCTTTAAACATGGCCTATGATGAATGTCTAAGACATTAAGAAGCACTAAATGAAATAACTTTCACTAGTAGAAATTAAAGCTTTCAAAAAATCAATCATGGGTGCAATTACCTGGCACTGTAAGAAGAAAACAACAATAACAACAAGTCTTTATCCCACCATGTGAGATCGGCTACATGAATCCTTTTTCTCCATTGTGTCCTACTGAGTGTCATATTTTCATTTAATTCTAATAAATTAAGATCATTCTTTAAACAATATGTTCAAGTCTTTTTAAGTCTTATCTCTGTCTTTCTTAACACAAGTCAAATCTAAAATATATACTGTCCCAACCGGATCATCAGATGGACGTTTAAAGCAACCAAACCATCTAAGACGACTCTCTAATCTTGTCTGCCAGTGGAGCTACACCAACCCTTCCAATCAACAAAAATGACTGCTCAAATTCATTTGAAAATATTGAGTTATAGATAAATTTATTAGACTTATGAGGTTCAATCTACAAAAACTTCCCTCAGCAAAACTATAATTTCAGTAGGTCCCAGAGATTCATAATTACAAAACAACCAATGCCAAGAAATTCAAGAGCTGAATCAGGTCACGTGAAAGGTTTAGAAAATCCAGGGCTCACAAGGATAACACCTAGATCATCAAACTACTCCGAGATATGATAAGATGAGAAACAAATAAAAAATACATCTTTGGTCCCATCCTTTGCCTTCATTGTCACATGCACCCCATTGGCCATCAACTAATCAAATAAAAATAAGAACTAAACTTTATAAAAAAGGCGGAAAATGATTGTAAGAAAAAACCTGGCTTTTGATGTCGGCATCTTTAATCTTCTTATGAATCGTGAAGTCTTCTTCTTCCTCCCACGTTAAAAAACTGTAACAACAAAGAAACAGAAGCGTTCATGGAGACACAGAGAAAATGTAGAGTTATAATCTACAACATATATGCAGACCAAAAACCTTTTCTACCTTACAAATAAACAAGACATCCACTGTGAAGCAGCAGAGAACAGAACACAGAAAAAAGAAAAAAAAAAGAGTTTTAATCATTCATGGAGCTGGAGTGGGCGATACAGGAAAGAAGAGGAAAAAGTAAATAGATGGTAGTTATAAAATTAGGGTTTTGGGCTACACCAGTGAACTGGCGGTCACACAAACAAAGCCACTCACTGGTCGCTAATGCCGTGAGATTGGGGCAACTGGTTTTTTTTAAATCTTTCCATTAACACTAGTTTCTCAAATTTTAAATGCCTGTCTGCAACCCTAATTACCTCAAAATGGACAACGGAGGAGGAAAAAGAATTGGGGATGGACGAAACCAAAGCTCAGATCTTATGGAAAAAGCTGAAAAAGAAAAGGAGAATCAATCAACACCATCTATTTCCAACACTCTTCCTCTCCGTTCTAAGCCTTATCTAAACTTGCAAATACAGAAGAAATCGGATTAAGAAAACGGCTTTCAGAACAGAACGAAAGATTCATGAGACCGCCATTAAGGAAAACCTCACCCTCTCCTTGTTGACGGCTAATGAGCTCCTCGCCGGCCCGTCAGGCGTCCCCTGCGTCTGCCGTCTTCTTCCTCACGCAGCTCCTGGGGACTTTAACAGGGGAGGAGGGAGAAAGGGGGAATCTTGGGGGAAGATAGAGAGAGAGAGAGTAGAAAATTTATATTTTTCAGGTAATAGTGAGTGCTTCAGCTTCTGAGCTCTCCCCGCGCGGGTCTATTAATTGAATTGTACAATTTCCCCGTGTCCGGGACGGTGAGTTTTTGTTCACCGGTCAGTGATCTTATCCTGGCTGGGGACGACGGCCATGGCGGACTGGTGCACAGTGTCTTTAAGGTACGAGATATCGTCACCTTCCTTTGAACTTACCTTCGTATCCGTAACGGTCGTGTACAGTGTCGTTTAATTGTTCTTAATGGAGTTTGGACCAAATAGAGCAGGGCTCAAAATGAAGCGAATATATATATGATAACTTATTTTTGAATCAACTGAGATTGGCAGCAAACTACGGCTGCTTTGACATCCCCATCATCGCCAGTCCACTGCTGCTGGCCATCATCGGATCACCGATGCCCGATAGTTGCCATCACAACCACTGTCTTCAAGACGCTGTCATGGGAGTAGCCCAGCTATTGTCTCCAGGTCAAACAACTAATATTTGAAGTTGTGTAGGACCACTTTCTATGTTGAACCGACAACTCCATTATCATCGAGTTGTTGTTGTTGTCGCTAGTGGACTACCATTGCCCGGGAGCCACCATCACCGTCATCATACCACTAATACACAGATACCACGATCGTCGGTAAATTTTTGCTCGGGCACCGTCGTTAGGGTGACCTTCGCTAGACGTTGCAAACCGGTCGCTACAGCTTCCACCTTCATAATGTGGATATTTAGCCACAGTCTTCATGTCAGAACCATGACGTCAGGCCACCGGCATCTGATGGCTCTGCCGGTGTGACCATGCCCCATTCCATGGGTTAGGAGGCTCGTTCGGCACACTGGTCCAACATCATAGGCCCAACCAGCCTACTCTTTGGTCAGCCCACTCCAGCCCTCTTTGGCCCGCTTTGTCGCAACCCATCGACCCGTAATCCGTGCTCTCCCTCCACATCAAGCAGTCAGACTTTGCCTACCTCTAATCACCACATGCGCCCTAAAAATTCAAAATTCTCAAATTTCTTAGAATTTTTGCCCAATTTTTTTATGTTGAGAATCTTCAGACGAATAAGAGAAATCAACAAAAAATTAGGAGCAACGAATATATCATCAACAAATGTCATCATTTGGCATGAACCACAAATCATTTGACACAGATCTCAAGACATTTTTGGAGATTAAAACATTCCAATTCAAATTAAAAATCATCTAGAGCTGTAATTTCAACAAACTTATAATCAAACTGACAGAATCAACGAGGCAAACCCAATGCCACTAAATTTGATTTAATTTGAGTCAAATCAAGTCATTAAATCACTTTTAGAAGCCTTGGATGGTTAATTAGAAGGTCAAACGAATCCAAAATCTGGCAAGCTTATGGTCAAATCTAGTGTCTTGATGAGAAGAGTCTAGCGTGTCCATAATCACTCAATTCTAACATCATTAAGACACTTAAATCTCCATAAAATTTTATCTGATTAAGGAAATCACTCCTGGACGTTCGATGGAGTGGTTCAGATTCCTACCTTATTTACAGGGGATGTCACTACTATAATCAAAAAATAGATCCTACTCCCTTCATGAAAGAGAGAGGGAGACCTGGACCCGAAGAAGAAAAGAAGATCTCAATTTCAAGAGTTGTTATTGACTTAAGAACCAGTGATCATTTTCTATCTTCGTAGTTGTTGACCACCAGTGATCATTGCTCATCGGTTATTGTGAACCACTATCAGCCGTCCTCTGCTCGTTACTATTGTTGGACTTTGCGGAGTTGCAACACACAATGTAACGAAGCACTCTAAGGATTAATGACATAATTGCAGAGCAAAAAAGCCTTGTGTGGAGCAATGATTTACGTTACAGAGTAACAAAGCACTCTATAAAGTAATGCAATGTCTAAATATTGTGCAACAACGTACCCCGGTTGTGGCGTGCCAAAGTTACAGTGATAACTCCTTGTAATAACTGCTTGCAACCACAAAACTAAGAATACAACGACCATCTCTAGACTCTTGAAGTTTTTTCTTTACATTGCATATCAACAAGTGATGTCTCTAATGTAGTGGCCTACAGATATAGTAGCAACTACAACCTCTGATGGACAACTAACATTCTTGCATGTTGGCACTATGACATGTATGACCAACTACGACCTACGTCGCTCACAACTTATGCAATTCCTAACTCCAGCATATGTCACCTACAAATGTTATCACAATTCACCACTACAGTCTATGTGGCCAACTGCCTACGTGGATCACAACTAATGCATCTCATATCTTCGATCTCTACATTCTATCAGTATTATTGTAGCCCATCGCTATGGTCTATGTGACAAACTATGATTTACTTGGCCACAACTCATATAGCTCCTAACTCTGACCTTAGTGGCTAGTTGATTCTTTTGCAACTCATTGCTATGACTTTTGTGACGAACTACGACCTACATGACTGAGAATTCATACAGCTCCTGACTCCGACCTCTATGACCTATGAGCATTATTGCAAGCATTCAACTATTGTTTATGTGACCAACTACGACCCACGTGCTTCACAGCTTATTCAGCTCCCAACATTGTCTTATGTGGTTTATGGATGTTTTCGCAGCTCACCATTGCAGCCCATGTGACTAAATATAGTGTATGTTCCTCACAACTCATGCAACTAACTCTGGCCTATGTTGTCTACATATTTATTGTAGCTCACCACTACGACCTATGTGACCGAGTACAATGTCTATAAGGTCCACAGCTCATACATCTCCTAACTCCCACCTCTGATACCTATGAACGTTATTGCAGCTCACCAATACAGCCCATGTGACCAACTACAGTCTATATGGCTCACAACTCATGTAACTCCTAACTCTAGTCTTTATGGCTTACAAACATTATGACAGATTTCCACTATGACATATGTGATCAACTATGACCTAGGTGGTTCAAAATTTATGGAGCTTCGAACTCCACCCTCTGTAACCTACGGATTTTATGTCAGTTCAACATTATGGTCTATGTTACCAACTACAACATGATTGGCTCACAATTCTTGTAGCTCTCAACTTCAACCTCTGTGGCTTACGGATAATAGCTCACCATTACAACCAATGTGACCAACTACAACATATGTGGTTCATGGCTCATACAACTCCTAACTTCAACATATGTGGCATACAAGTGCTATTGTAGTTCACCACCATAGCTTATGTAACCAGTTACAACATATTGTCTCATAGCTCATGTAGCTCCCAACTTCGGCCTTTGTGGCCTACGGGTATTATTATAGCGTACCACTATAGTTTATGTGATCAACTACAATATATATGGCTCACATCTCATGTAACTTCCAACTATGGCTTATGTGAGAAATTACAACTTACATGACTCACAACTTATGTCGCTCCTAACTTCAGTCTGTATGGCCTACAGATGCTATCGTAGCTCCTTATTATGGCCTATATGGCCAACTGATATCATTACTCCCTTTCACTATAGCCCTTATGGTCACTTAATGCTAATTCAACTCACCACCATGTCATACATGGCCAACTACTATCATTACAACCTTCCATTATAGCATTTATGACCAACAAATACTCACAATGCTACCAGCGATAGCCTATATGACCAATTACTATTGTGACTTTCAACCACTGCCTATACGTCAAGATGAGACTATTATAACCACCTTCTATAATATTTGTGGCTAACCATTATTTTCATAACTAACAATAAAAGCCATTGCAATCCACTATCGCTATTATTGCTAAAAACTACATTTGTTATAGCCCACAAAAGATTATGAAGGTCAAACCACTATTGTACTTCCGCAAGTTCATCTTTCCTAATTCATGATAAGAGTGGACTTATGTACTCACAATTAATAGGGTTTTTCTTCAATTAGGCCAGACCCAATGATTTTTTCTCTCTCCAGATTTTTCCACATAAAAAATGTGTCGTCTCCACAAATTTTTCTCTATTATGTGTCTGTTGGATTTTCATACAAGACTAAGACGCTAATTTATTACTCCAAGATAACAAATCTTTTGGCACACAACAACAATTAATATCTTCACTAACATAAATTTTTATGCTTATACTAATTATATACTTAGATGCACATTTTGAAAGTTGATAAGACTGATACAATCATGCAAGTAGGTTCAGGGTTAGGGTTAGGATTATTCAGACCATAATTACGCACTCATACCTGCATGATAAATAACGAACATCACATCCAAGCATGCACATAAGACAAAATTTTGAGGACTTGTGGAGGTTTCTTGATTTGCAATGTAAGCAACACATTTCATTCCTTATGCTTTTGATTAAGGATCCAACCAAAGGGACATGATTTAATGATGGTAGTTGGAAAAGAAGAAGAAACCATTTACTAAAAGGAGAAGATTGCATTTGTTAAAGTTGAGCCAAAAAAATATAAAAGTTTTTGTTTCAATTACATTCATACCATAAAATTCTTAAGTATTTACATATCTAACCCCATACATAACACTCAAATACTTAATTTTACATTAAAATATCACTATTTCTATCTATTTAAAAGTGAAATATGGACTTTCCATACATGCTATAGGAAGTCAAAAGGTTGTAAATGTAAATATCAAACTTGAATGTATGTTGTATAAATACATATGTGCTACTTATGCAAAATTTTCATTTATTGATTTATTTTTGGGGTTAAGACTGCAAATTCAAAAATTATGTGCCATTTTACTGATTTATACCATAAATACTTTGTATTTTATGAAAGAACTAGATTTAAAAAATTTAATTATTGTTTTCCAAAAGTAAGAAGAATTAAAAGAGAAGTTTGTTATGTTGAGTTGTGATCATGGCAACTAGGGGTTTATTGAGACGAGATGCTCTTCAATGAGCTCACAAGTAGGGCTGTAAACGAGCCGAGCTTGAGCGCGCTCAGGCTTGGCTCGTTTTCGGCTCGTTCGAAATAGCTCGTGTTCGAAATCGGCTCGTGAACAGTGTGTTCGTGTTCGGCTCGATTTAAATATTCGTGTTCGTGTTCGGCTCGTGTTCGGCTCGAAATTGGCTCGTTAACTAAAATTGAGAAAAATAGATGTAAAGAGTGGGATTCGAACCTGGATCAAATCTATACAAAGAAGACCTTAACCACATTGCCACATGATGTGTTATAATTTAAACTTAGACATAAATATATATAATATATTATTATATAAATAATATATGCAATATATTGTTATAAAAAGAGTTGTATAATTTTTTTTCGAGCCATTTCGAGCCGAACACGAGCGAACAAACTGTTGTTCGTGTTCGGCTCGTTTACATTTCGAGCTTAAAAATTTGTTCGTGTTCGGCTCGTTAGGCTTAACGAACGAGCCGAACACGAGCTGCTTAACGAGCCGAACACGAGCTGTTCACGAACAACGAGCCAAATTGACAGCCCTGCTCACAAGCGAGCTCTATTTGCTTATTATTAGTTATTTCGATGTGTTTTCTAATGAGATAATGTTGTATCCTCCTCCTCTGTCCACCAATATCTTCTCCGATGAGTTCACGAAAAAATTGAATTTTTAATTCGAGCTCGCGCTGACTATTATCACTACGAGCCGAGTTTGAGCTCATAATTTGAAAAATAAGCCGAGCTCGAGCTTAACATGGCTCGAGCTCCACCCGACTTGTTTACAACCCTAATCACAACTATTTTAAGTTTGGGAGAGGGAAGAAAGACTTTCGTCAACATAGATATTCTTTGAGTTTGGGACCCACCTTTGGCTTACTATATATATATATATATATATATATATATATAAACACTCAAATTTTAAACATCACATAAAAAAATATTATTATTATTATTTAAGTAAACTTATCACTAGTCTCAAAAATATATTGAAATCACTTACCTATCACAGATAGTCACATCACAACACACCTAGTACAAAGATATTAAGAAAATATAGGGCTCATCTGACAGCAACAAATTTCCAACATCCTGAACGAATCTTGAGGTATGACACGGATCTCAAGATAATATTTTGAGTATGAAACATTCAAACTTTGGTCAAAACTCATCCAGAACTCTAATTTCAATAAACTTAAGTCAAACAGACCGGCTCGACCAATGGTACTAAATTAGTCCAATAGAAACTAAATCAATTCCTGATCAAGTCATTAAACTACATTTGAAAGCTTTCTAGCCACATATTTAAAAGGTCAAATAGATGTTGAATCTAATAAGTTTATAGCCGAATCGAGCGCCTCAACAAGATGAATTTAATGAGCTTAAGATAGCTTAATTTGGATATTGTTAAGACACTCAAATTTCCATCAAATGTCGTCTAATTGAATGAATCTCTCTAGGTCGTCTAATCAGAGTGATTCATATTTATTCATTAATTGCAATTAGTACTTTATAAATAAAGTCCTTCCCCTCTCTTGAAAAGGGAGAGAACTTGAAGTCTAAAGAAGACCGAATCTTGGAAAAGAGTTAAAGTTGCCTCCAACTCTGTAGATGTCGACCACCACTAACCACTGTTGACCATCACTCGTCGACTGTCGTCGATCACCTTCAGCCGCCGCCCACTCCTTATGACGGAGCATCGTGCGAAGCAACAACCGGTGACGAGAAGTCACAAAGGAACCTCAAAGTGACACATCATCCTGAGCACCGGATTGACCCCAAAGACGATGCAACAATGCATCCTGAAGCCGGTGTAACAACGCACCCAAAAGACAATGTAACCTCCTTTCTCGAAAATGGGGTAACAACGCATCTCACATACGTTCGTGCCACTCCTGACTCCGACCCTCACGGCCTATGAACGCCAATGCTACTCACCACTATGGCCTACAGGACGAACTATAACCTATGTGGTCCACAGCTCGTGCAGTTCCTAACTTTGGCCTTTACGACCCACAGATGTCATCGTTGCTCACCACAACAGCCCATACGACCTACGTGGTCCACTTCTCTTACTATAGTCAACCGGTGCTCCTGAAGCAATCATCTACGACCTACTTGGCCAACTAATGTCATGGTTATTAAATATAACTGCTACGAAAAGTTGACGTTACAACCACCATCTACAACACTCACAACACATTACTACCTCCGTGACAATCGACTATGACTCTTGCAGCCTATTGTCTCCAAGAAGTATAACTAGATTACAGATAAACGATTTTATAATTTATTCTTCTCTACTTCATGAGAAGAGTAAACCAGTGTACTCACCATTCATAATGAATTATTTCAACTGAGTCAATCCCTGTAATTTTTTTCCCTCTCAAATATTTTTCATGTAAAAAATTGAGGCGTCTTCTCCTGCTTACATCTCTTTCATCATCTAAGTATGTGTTGAATTCTCGTACAAAATTAAGACGATAATCTATCATTCCGCCATCATACATTTTCTAGCACGTATCAAAGGCCTTAGATGCCAAGCATTTTAAACTTAAATACTTTTAAAATATTAATGCAATATTTATGTTTTTTTAGGGGCCATGTGAATGAGAATCCCTGTGAGCAGATGAGCAGACCAACAGCTCTTCAAAACGCAATAAAGATAGCTAATCTAGGCCAGAAATGCATTTTTTTTTATCACCCTTAAAGACTATAGAGATAAATATGAAATATTAATATTTAATTTGATGCAAATAAATTAAATATATATTTTCAAAAAATGCTGAAATTCCTTCCTCAATTTATTTTTATTAATTTTTAAATTAATCAATTTATAAAATACACCCCAAGCTGTCATTGTTGTAGCCATAAAATGCCACCAAACACCACAACTAATCATTGCCATCTATCCCCAGACGTCTGACCACCGACCGTCACCTCGCCCGCCGATGAGATATATGACGACGTAGAGGTCGATTGTTGGCCGTTCGGACATGCTGCATTCGGACGAAATATTATCTCGTGCACAACTGCACACACGGACGTGTTTAACTAAGTTATAGTAAGATAGAAAATATTAAAGTTAATATTTAAGGCGTGTGTTTATTTATATAAATATTTATTGGTTCAATATATGAATAAATTAGCATAATTAAATTTCCGAAAATTTAACTTAAAATTATTTTTGCAAAAGGAATATCGAAGCATTAATTAAAACCCAAAAAATAAAATTAATAAAAAATAAACGAAATTGAATTAAATGATTTGATGCAAATTTAGAAATTTCAATTTTGTTAATCATCTGATTTTGCTGGTTGGGACCGACTTGAATAGATTCATTGCGGCTCAAAATTGGTTCATAGCTCATTATAAACGAATTCGAACCGAGCCGGCTTGAATTTCTCGATCCTACTTGACTCACACAAACTGACTCAAATTGACTTAGTTGGATCCATTTCAGCTCATAATCGGCATAATCCGGCTCAAAATTGAAACCGACTCAAATTGAGTTATTTGGATCCTCTCCAGCTCTCGAAATCAACCTGCGACTCATTATATTCAATTTTCCCTAACATTACATATATAATTTTTATAAATTAAAAAAAAATACTACGAGCAAATCTCGAGCCAGTTCAAGCCCATGTACAACTCAAAATCAGCTCGAAAAAATTCAATTCAAAATTTTGATCTGATCCCGATCCAAACCACAAATTCGAATCCATTTTCGAGCGATTAATGATTAACGATCTTCAAGATAAGATCACAGTCCTATAAATTGATCAATTTCAAGCCCAACTCAACTACCTCAAAGTGATTAAAAAAGGGAAGCCTTTAATAAGAAGGATGGATGCTGCAGAGCATTGAAGGGTGCACAACAAACTGCTGCCATGAATTCATTACACAAATCATGTGATAACTTTAACAAAAGGAGTCCAGGAACAGTTGCCAGCCTTCTAAAGCTGTCTTTAATCATCCACCCTGAGCAAAGCCTTACTATGTGCAAAATAAAGCTGAGCCTCTCGACTTATTTGGCGGCAATCATACGATTAGAGAGCTCGGGTCTTGACCGTTTTGTTATGAAGGCGGTTGGCTAAGCCAAGCGGGCAGAAGTACGGGTCACTTTCTTGCTAACAAAAATTGATTTGAGAGTAAATTTAGTAGAATATGTGATGTGACACTGGCTCTATGTGAGCTTAGATAGAAAGTAAATTCATCGCTTGATGAACCGGTGCGGACTGAGGAGGGTGGATTGGTCTTTTTTATGATTTTTAGTTTTAATATTTTATATTTTTTAAAGTTTTTTAAAGATTTTATTATTATTTTTTGTTATAATTAAACTTTATCAACTTTACGTCTTGCTTGTAAAGGATCAGATTTGCATGATTGAATCTGAACCTTGTCAATTATATCATGCTTATAAAGGATTGGGTTCAAGAATTATGATACCCCTTGATTGAAATCTTCTGTCTGCTTGGTTATTATCGAGGATTTGATTGTATTGAATTGAACCTTATTAGCTTTGCCCTACTTATAGAGGATAAGATTCAAAGTTGAGAATTGAATTCTAAGTTTGTTTTGAAAGTTAACTCATCCGGTTGAAATCATCTATCAAATCAGCTATTATCACAGAATTTGATTGGATTGATTTGAACTTTGTCAGCGTCGTTTTACTTTATTGTTTATAATAAACAGTTGACTCTATCGTGTTTATAGAGGATAAGGTCTATGAGTTGAATATATTATTGTGATATTAAAGATACCATTTTAAGAGGATTATTTAATAAAATCTATCTTGATGAATTCTTATGGATGAAACACTCCCTACAATATGGATTGGCTAAGTACTGGTTCAGCCCCGTCGACTCCTGTCTTATTTAAAAGCAATATCAGATCGATCAAGTGGGACTTAAGACCTTGTCCTACATATAAGGCGATCCCTCCAATCTTAATTAAGATAAGGATCAGATTGATCTGTTGTGTAATTTAGAACGAAGAAAAACAAGAATCGATATAAAACCAGAAGAAAAACACAGAGATTTAACGAGGTTCGGTAAAAATGCCTACATTCTCGGGAGCGAGCGGTGAATTTCACAATTTCAGAGGAGTTACATACTCATAAGGTTATACATCTATTTATAGATAAAACCTACAGATAAATTTACAAACATGATTCGCTCCCCCTCAACCCACTAATTCAAGAGACACGCATTTTCACACCAAGAGACACGCCTCTTCATTCCAGAAGACACATCTCTCCAAATCCAAGATACTCCAAATTCCTGGTATATGAGCCATACGTAACAATTCTCCGCCTTGGCGAATATCCAGCCCCTTACGAGAAAATCCCCACCTTGCGAATATTTAGCCCCTTAAGAGAAAAAATCATAGAGTTTCTTACACAGAATTTGGTTGGGCAACCATGTCAACTAGCAACTACAAACATTCAACAAGTTCAAGTAACGCGAAAACTTGTTGAAAATATCTGGCTTAGTTAACTTTCCTATTGCATTCCCATCATATGATCCGACAGAGTGAACCCCACCTACAACTGTACTCCCCAACAGTTTATAGATATTACCATCAGGCTTCATAGCTCGCAATGCCTTCAAAATTCGTTGTTGTGCCAACAAATCTTTCACACTTGTTTGCCACAATCCGAAGTTCCCTTTTTTTATCGAACTTCATTATCTCGAATTTTGCACCAGACATTGTCATTTGAAATTAATCTTGCAGTGAACTTTTTCTGTCTTGTATTGAAACAAAACACACCACAAATAAATTCAAACAAACCTGAAATTTTCTCTGTCAATTGCAGCAAGTTTCTCAAAGTTTCTTATGATTCATGAATCAAAATTTTCACACGAATCACCTTTCCTGTTCGGACAAAAATTTGACTGAAATACTGCGAGCACCAGCCAAACTCCACCTGTCACAATTTCTCCTGCGACAAACCTGTTAATAATCCGTGAAATTCTTGAACTTCATATGTTGCAATTCCTCCTGTGACAAACTTGAGAACTCCGCTGGCAAGCATCACCTGTCGCAACTGCATCTGCTGCAACTCTTCCTGTGACAAACTTGCGAACTCCTCTAACCGAGCACCACCTGTCGCAGCTCCACCTGTCGCAACTACTTCTACGAAAAATTTGCGAACTCCTCCGTTCACAAATGCTTCTGTTCGCGATAACTGCACGCGAACTCCTGTTCACAAACTTCACCTCGTCGAATGCCGCAAAGGTTCGTGAAACTGGCGAACCGCATCGTCGCTGCAGCAGAGGAATATTCACTTCAAACCAAAGAACCAAAGAAATAAAATCTTCCTATCTTGAGCCTCAACCAGAGGGACTTTAGGGAAAAAAAAAACTTTCCTTTCCCGCCTCTGGAAAATAATTTCCCGCCTCCAGCAACAAGAAATTCCACAGAGAATTCAAGAGGAAGATTCCCTTCTTTCCCTGATTCCAACCGCCGAACTCCTATAATCGGCGCTCCTCTCCCGCGAACTCTAACCACCGCCTCGGACTCTGTTGAACACCTCCGCGAAACCCTTCGCGAAATCCAACTGGTGTCGAAGATCTTCTCAGAAATGAACACCTCTGCCGTGAATCCTCTTCACGCGACCCGTCTGGGAATTGGCTGTCGAACTCCAAACTGCTACTCGTCGCTGAATCCAAACCTCCAGACTCCTAATTTCGCAATACATGCTAACCTTCTCCCAGGCAGTTATCGAACCGCCTATGGAACCGCCGAACCGCAGAACTGCCGGCGAACTTCCTCCCGCGGAAAAACCTCGACGAACTCCTCGAGAACTCCCGCGCAAAACTGCCGCAGTCGCGAACTCTCCGATGCTCCTCTGTGATTTCCGACTGCAATGCTCCTCACCGACCCGAAGAACCTTCACCTCCGCCTCTGCTAAAACTTTTGTAAACTGATTTGCTCGTTTACGAACTGCGAACTCCTCTGTTCCAATTCGCCTTGATCCTCTTCTTCTTCCTTCTTCCTTCTTTCTGTGTCCACCTCCTCCACCCTAGAACCTTAATCTCACTCATATATCAAGTGGTGTAACTTAAGGGTAAAAAAATAAGAATCGATACAAAACTAGAAGAAGAACACCAAGATTTAACGAAGTTCGGCAACTATGCATACATTCTCGGGAGCGAGCGATGAATTTCACTATTTCAGACGATTTACATACCCATATGATTACACATATATTTCTAGATAAAATTCACAGATAAATTTACAAACTCCCTCGCTCTCCCTAAACTCACTAATCCAAGAGACACACGTCTTCATTCCAGGGGACACACCTCTCCAAATTCAAGAGACCCCAAATTCTTGTTATATGAGTCATACCTAACATGATCAAGTGGGACTTACGACCTTGTCCTACATACAAGGCGGCCCGCCCAAGATCATGTACTTTTAAACTCGAATATTTTATTTTTAAAATAAGTTTGAAGTTTTTAAAATAGCTAGTTAATTTATAATCACTTGCATTCTTTTCAGAGCGAAGCTAAATCGAATATATTAGAAACTCACCATATTTTTCCAGAATAAAATATTTTAGGGTTTTTGCATACATAGCCAAAACTTTCTTATTTACCTATCTTACATCAAACCTTTCATAATTACAAATATCATATGAAAAGCAGCACTCATTATCATCGTTTAATAGTCAAATCCATCTTTTCATCCATATCCATAGGTAAATTTTAGGTGTGAGAGGCAAACCTATAAGAAACGGGTGCTATGTATATAATTATCTTCGATATTTTATTTGCATCAATTTATGCCCGCACAGCATTCTCGAATAGGCCGCTCGAGCTTTCAGTACCGTAATCGGAGCACATGTGTATTTCAAAAATAATATTAAGTCCAAAATTAATTTGAATTTTAAATATGTGTGCAAATAGTTTAACGTTAAATTGTCCAATTATTTCATTTGAGCTTTATGCACAGTCTTCTGTCCACTCATGCTGGGGGATGGGGATCTGGTGGCGACTTTGAGGACGAGTAGGAATTTTGTAGGCATTTGCCTTTAAATTTTGGAAGTCATGGGTTAGTTGCGTGGAGTAGGAGCGCTTATTGCGTATTGATATTGCACGTAAATTTATATGCGGTATCCAATCTAGAGATCTAGATCATTGAAATACATCTTTTTTTATGGTTAAAGTGGGGCCCACTCTAAATTTTTAACGCTCCAGATAGAACACCACATGCAAATTTTGCGTGCGGTGTCCGCACCCTAAAATTTTTTGTGGAGCGGAGAGCTCTATTTGATTTTACAAATAGAACACGGTTATCTTCGTTCTCGTTGGTGAGCTATCGAGTCCCTATAAGTTGTGTGTGTTTAAATTTTTTTAAAAAAATTTTACGATGAACCTTTTTTTAAAATTTTGTAAGCCGTCTTTATATCAATTTGATTTCTTTTATAGCTTGATTAATTTGACTTCTTTTCTTACTTTTAAGTCCAAATTTCAATCAAAATTTCGAACCTGTTCTAACTCATGCCCACCTAGAGGGCCATGACATAAATAAAGGCATTCCCACCATGTCTAAGTCCTGATACAGTTTCACGTGCAAATGATAGCATCTAGGTGTTATTGGTAGTAGTGCAATATTATTTTACCAAAAAAAAACACCACAATACTACCGATAACACATCCAATAACACCATCGGTGTCTAATCCGAATGCTATGTATGTTTTTTTTATTTTTTGTATAGAGAGAAATGGAGGTTCGGGTAAGTCGTGGTGTTGGTTTGGCGGGTTTGGATTGCAGCCTTTTTCGATTTTGGCTAGAAAGAAGAGCTGGGAGTGAGTTTGGAGAGAACTCTATGAATTGATACATTGTACACATGTTATACAACAGTGTACAACATTGTTGTACACAAAATCCACATGCATGCGAACTCTACACGTAATAAATTTTTACGAGAGTTGACAACAGTGACTATGAGCTTATAGGAGTTAGAATTTGGGGTTTAATGATAATGTAGTGAGACAGGGATGTGAATGTGGGTTTGTGAGGGAGGCGGCTGCTTTAGTAGGGGTTGCCGGAGAAAATGTCTTTTGTTTGCCTATGGACAATAGGCTAGGCTAGCGTAGGAAGTTTGATGGTAGATTGCTTATATATATATAGATATATACATACATATCGCCTTGCAAATTTTCTCGTTCGGATGCCACTGAATTCAAGTTATCAACCTGGCAAGAAGGCAGACGTCTTCTCTCGTGCTCGTGCATGGACTTGCCAAGTACAATTGTCGCTTCGACATAGATCAATTCACAAATTTGTGTCAATTGGGTCCGCTCGACTTGTCGATCGAAGAATCTTGGACTTGATGTTTGTGTCATCACATTTATTACGCGCCATCTCCAACGGATGACCCTTCGTAGACATTTTCAATGTTTTAGATGCACTGACACAGATCATCTCCATGAATATCGGGCAGAGCTTATATAACTTCAGCAACTATCAAAATAAGTCGTGCTCAATCAAAAGCTTTGAAATATATATAAATGTGCACGTTCTGTGGTCTGTTGGTAGAGTAACCTCTTTGAAGATCGTAAGTTCTCTCAGGTCCCGGGTTCGAATCCCCTGTTGGTGCAGTATCTCCTTAAGCTAGGTGGTATTCAAATTTAGTTGCATACCACGTCAGCTCCCAGACCTGACAGGAGTTAGCGCATTAAACTGAAATGAAAGAACAAGCAAATCAATGGAGGGCAGCAGATAATATGTAAGGAAACAAAGTTACCTTTATTTTATTTCTGTTAAGTTTCTGTGTTCCTCAGCTAATATTGCATTCTGTGGGATCGGCAGGTGAGCCATCTTCAGGGGTTGAATCACTATCTGAATCAGCTTCTGTGGGAGTTGCTTCTTGATAAATTAAGGCTTGCCTCCTCTGGAGCATCAATACATGCATTATAACATCAGGAGATAGTGTTATGCCAGATCGAACTTCTCTTCTTCTTTTGTTAGCTGCCATTATCTGTTATACAATAGACCATCATTCGAAATTTTGGTGTTGGATATGCAAAAAACAGAGAAATTCAGTTGTATGAATTGAAAATTTCAAATCTTGTTCAGTAATCAATACCTCTTCTGCATTTTTAGGAAGAGGAGCTGTGCTTCTGGACATTGGTGTCCAGAGCTTAACGTTTTTATCAAACCCACTGGTAGCAAGCAAAGGGAAGAAAGGATGAGGCTCCACAGAGTTTACAATCTGCTTGTCTCCGACCATCATTCGAACCAGTTTGCCGCTCTTTTTATTCCAGATATAGACATGGCCGCAGTCCGAACCGCTCGCGACGTACTCATCGCATGGTCCGAAGAAGCTGACTCCTTTCACCGTATGTGAATTTCTATGGCCTATATACACCTGTGGTTGATCAAGTTTCTGCAATGCCTCAGCTTGGATAGTATTAGGCTGTGTGCCAATGCCCATCTCTTTCTGAAACAAGTAGATGAGCTCATCACTGTAGGAAACAAGCAACTCACTCATGTTAGAGTAAGCCAGCCCTGTAATATGAACATTGGTTGAGCTAATGAGATGCCGAGGGCAGAAGGTGTTAATGGGTTGGTCTAAGCCCTTTGACACATCCCGATGATAATTCCTGATGTCGTAGACTCGGGCATAAGCATCGAGACCTCCTGTGGAAAAATAATTAGGATTTCTTGGATCTATTGTGATGGAATTCAATCCTATGGAGTTTTTGTTTGCTGAGAATGATGAACATGTTAGAAGTTTGATTGGGGTTTGGTTTCTCAGGTCAAACTGCAATGCAATAGTTGACATTTATCAAGTTGGAGCACACAGGATACAGTTTCTGGAGAAAAACGATAATATGAATGAGTTGAGTATTTTACCTGCTGAACAAGGCCGTCCTCGCCGCAGCTGTAAAAGATGTGCGGGCTTCCAGGCTCTATGGCGAGTTTGTGAACTCGGCCTTGATGCATCCCGACCCGTCTAGTGCTTACTTGATCATCCTCCATAACTTCACCAAGTCTTACCTGAGAAAGATAACTGTCAGGTTTTTTTGATGGAGAATATGGAAATAATACATGCAATGAATGGATTTATGCCATTGTGGGTCATTTAATTCATTAGTATAAAAACAATAAGTGCAAGTTAGGAAGTCAATCAGTCATGTAAGTTCTTAAATCTCTCTCCTTTTGGATTTTTTAGGCATAAATAAAAATTAAATGAAAAACTCCCATTGTTGGGACCCTCTTATTCCCCTCCTCGATCCCAATACCCCATTTTCAAGAGTTATTTGGCAAGATCAAATCACCGTTTATCCGTAAAAACTGAGTTCAAGAGCGATCTTTAATGGAAAACATTTTAAATGTGAAGCAAAAAATGCAAACCTTCACTAGTGAAAACAAAAAAAGAAATTTCAAATGTTACTTTCTTGTGTAGAATTCAACCCCACATAAGGCATAGGTTGGTATTCATACTGAGGATTGATCCCGCAAGATCGAATTAATGCCTATGTCACATTTTTGTATAAATGTCCGGGATGGATTCATCTTTAGTCAATAACTCAATCTACCTGATGGTATCTTTTCTGTTTCTTGATTTAGTGCAACCCATAACTTGTTCCTTTCTTATCATGCTCAGTTACAACAAAATTTGATGATTTTACACGAGTTCCAAGGCCAGTTAAATTTTCATATGCTCGAATGCTATTATTAGCTAATGGCTCCAAATAAATAGTGAGAGCATCCCCTTAAGTAAATGTTGTAATAGTGCACGTGAAGCCGATCCTTCCTCCCCACGCCGAAATGCTCCATGCTCGAGCAGAAGCAGAGCTCTTCCCGAAACTAAGCCGACCCTCTCTGCTCCTCCCTGTGTTCACACGATCTCCTGTTCACATCACTGCCCCTACCCAACTATCCCTACCTGAGCCCCTTTGTGATTTTTATTTGAGCTCAAATACTTCACTCGGCCCAATTATCACTGCCCTCCCCGAGCATCAACATGTGTTGTATTTTATTTTTGTTTGTCGTCATCACTGTCAACGCTTGGGGCAATGGAAAAAAATTTTGAAAACCTCCTATTGAGGAGATCAAAGTAATCGTTAGGCGGGGAAAACTATGAACTTTTCTAGATAATTTCTATTAAAAAAAATTAAGATCTGACACTTTCTTGCTGGTATAATATTGGGGCCGTGGGAAATTTTTGAAAACCTCCATTTGAGGACAGCAAAAAGCCCGTTAGGCGGGGGAAAACGTGAACTCGTCTGGAGTAGTTTTTGAAATCGAGGAAGGGGGCTCTTTGCTTACAATCTAACCCTTCATGTAGGTATACTGAAGGCCCATCGCATCTTTTGAGATTGCGGGTTAAATGTTCTCTTTGCTCCTCGTTGCTTCTTTGAGACTGCGAAAAGAAGAACACTTTTTGTTCTCTGACAACAGTGCTTTACGACACTGGCCAGTGACTCTTTTGAGATACCTGAGAAAGTTGGCATTCTACCGTGCCCCTAACGAGCGTTGACACTGAAAGGCTGTCAAAATTTCAGGTGAATTTGGACTTGTAAATAATATAAAAACATGGAATGTTTGGACTTTAAAAATAATATATAAAATTAAAAGTAATGTATGTTACAAGATACAAAATAACACTTAAATTATAATTGAAGCCATTTCAAGAGAATAAATTATATGCATTTAAAACTTGCATAAGATTCATAAAAATGGAATGACTCGCCAATTAAAATAATTAAACTTTTCTTTGACTTCAAACTCGATCATATTTGAAAAGTACACAAACAAAAAAAATCTATATCCAAGTATCAATGAATTTGTATATGGTATATTTAAATCTATAAATTGAGGCTTAGCTTAATTGGGGTAAGCTTGGGGGGCTAAACTTAAATAGAATACCAAATTATATAATTTTGGAGCTGAGCTTGACTTAAATGTGAAACATCACAAATTGGGGTTAAACTTGATTGGAGTTAAAGCTTAAATTGAATGTCAAATTATGCAAATTGAAGGCTAAGATTAATTTAAATGTTGAATATCATAAATTGAGGCTAAGGTTAAGACATGAATGCCATTTTTAAATGCTAAAATAAAGAATTAATATGTCAAACTGCCACCAGATTCGCAATACTCTTACTAGTGAACAAATGCGGCCCCACTTAAAGTCTGAAGAAGTAACATTGCATGTGATAATTTTCAAATAAAAGTTCATAGCTTCAAAATGGCTAAAATCCTTAAAGCCTATACAAACTTCATGGTTACTCCTGAGATAAGTGCGATGACTTGAAATATATGATAGTGTTCTGAAACTTATTTTGTATTCTTTAAATTGGGTATGCTTTAGGAGATTCATATAGATAAGAATCAGATACATGATTTCAAAATCCCTTGTTCTAAATTTCAAATCATAGCTATAGTTTAAAGGTTTCACAAGCTTTCAAAGTTTTCAAATTCTTTAAGTTATTCAAAAACATGAAAAATAAAACCCACATGTGCTCCGACCAGTATATTGAATTCTCAAAAATTATATTTAAGAATATTGCACGGGTTAATCGGGTGACTTTGTCTATAGGACAGGGTTGTAAATCACACCCCATCAGTCCGATCATCCTCCTAGTAAGAATTAGAGTTGTTGATTCTAGTATTTTTAAAATAAACGTCCAAATCTAAAATAGGAGTTTACATGTCCAAATCACTCCACTAGTCTGATCCTCCTCCTTGCAAGGGCTGGAGTTGACGAGTTTAGTAATTTTAAAATAAACGTCCAAATCTGAAATAAAAATTTACAAGTTTAAATCACCAAGTTCGATCCTCCTACCTAGAAAAATATGAATCGACGGGACTTATACTTTGAATAGCTTAAACTAGCAAAACTAAAATGCCTTCATTTCAAATCAAGATCTTTTCAAATATAAAAATTTTAAATGATCAATAACCCAATGATAACCGTGTTGATCAAAAATTTAAACTTGAGTTAAATCAAGATCTTCAAAGTAACCAACCAAATATTCAAATTAAAATTCAATCGCTTAAAAGCTAAAGTAAATTTCATCCACAATCCGCAATAGTTTGTCGAGGATGACAAACTTTTGATTGATTTCAGCTCACAAAGAGCGAATCTTATATCCATAATTGAAGTAATCGCATGTCAATAAAGACGTGGCCTGAGTCCTCTATTCACGTGATTCTACTGTCAAATGGCACCACAAGATAGTGGTTACGGCTGAGCCCTTTGACCGGGTGGTTGCCGCCAAATGAAAAAATTTATATTATGATCACAGTCGCGGCCCGTATCTTTTCAACTATTTTCTACCGTTTGAATTGTGAATCATAAGGAGACAATTGGTTGGCATAAAGCCTTCGGTTAGCTAAGGTCGACGTAAATTTGTTCCCTTTGACAAGCATCTACCCTAGATCTACAAGAATCCTTCTGTTAGGGTGGGACAATTATCTCCTCCGACTAAGTAAATCAGGGACCACGACGACTTGGGATAACAGAACAATGACATCTTGATCAGGTTTCGTCTTCATTCCTCCACCATCCACTTTAAATTTCAAGTGATGAATTTTACAATTTAAAATCCTAAATCGGCTACTATTATATGTTCAATTCTCAATTCTTAGTGGTTAGTCTTAATCAAATGCGCTCTCCCACAATCGAAAGAGGTAATTAACCATAGAGGTTTGCACTTATGGGAAATTTCAAATCCCAGATGATGTCTTTTAGCATGTTTAATTTACTTCACATTTAGCACCTGTTTTTTAATGAAAAAACACTTTAAGGAATGGTATTTTCATGTTTTTCTTGCAGTTATAACATGTAGGACACATGGATTGAATTGGAGCAAAAAATGAGTGAAACGGAGGCAATTAGAGCAAAGAGGTTTCCGATAGACTGGCGCCTAGGCCTCAGTGTTCTCCCAGAAAATAGAGAAGACAACGCCTAGGCACCAAAACTGTCCGAGGTGGTTTCAGGACGAACCGGGGAGTTATTTGACAAATCTGAATGGTTGGAAAGACACTTTTTGGCATTTTTAAGTCTGGAACTCCTCTAAGGACACCAAGAAGTCAGTAGATAAAAGTAGGGATGGTAGATTTTTATCTTTTTTTCAGAGATTGGAGAGTGAATTTGAGTGCAGTTTTGTAAGGGATTTGTATCAGCATTGCAAGGAATAGTAGACGGCTTTGTTGGAGGGATTTGCATCTCTCTTTCAGAAGAAAAAAACTAAGTATTGTGTTCTTTATTTACTTGTCTCTAGTGTAAACACATATTTGGTGGATTTGCTTTGATGTAATGAAGTTTATTGTCGTGTTAAACATCCTCTGTGAGTAGAATGTGATGATCCCTCTCTTGTGATGAAAAAGTGAATGTATAGGATGTTAGAATGCTTATAGAATGGATCTTTAAAGTTTAATGTTATGTTTTTTACTTCATGTTTAATTTACTTATCAATCTGTTCAATTAGTATGTTAAAATTTGTTGTGAATCCATAATGACTCGAGAGAGTTATGACTTTAACAACTACGAGAAACCACATTGCACTAGTGAGTAAAGAAAAAATAGTCCATAAAGCAGTACAAATAGATAGGAAAATAGACTTTAATTATGTAAATTGGGGACTCTAGGGTGACAAGCTAGAATCCTAACAATTTTGATCTAGTGTTTAATGAATTAAAACTAGGTTAGCAAAATTGAAGGTATAAATTGGAGACTCTAGGGTAACAAGCTAGAGTCGTAACAAATGTAATCTAGGGTTTAAGGATTTAATACTAGGTTAATCATACTTCTTTATGCTCTCGTCAGAGGGTAAAGAAGAGGAATGCTCATATTTTTCACTAGCTACATTAACAATTCATAGTATTTGATCGACAATCCAGACTCAATAGAGTCCTATATTGTTGAAACGATACGTATACTTGCATGAGAAACCCCAATAAGTAATAATACATAATTTTAAAAACTCAACCTTTTTGCTAGGGAGCAGATCAAGTTTCTACTAGGACTTAAATAAAAAATGCTAATCCCTGGGGTGGATCACTAGATAAAAAAATATTCACAAAATAATGGCGAAGTCTCTAGATAGTCTCGTATCTACAAATCAATCTATCTTCTGAAAATTGGACCCTTCAAAGCTCTCTCTCTCAACAAAACAAAACTAATATAAATGCATGAGAGTTCACAGGGAGCGGTCATGAATTTTTGGAGCCCACACAATCCTTGAGATCAAAGTAAATTTAATGTATAAAAGGAATACAAAAGCAATAAAATAGGGTAAAAAGGGCAAACCTGACCATCAGCGGCAGAGGTCACTACAATCCTATCATCAGTATATGGCATGACTTGAGCCTGGAATACATTTTCGTTGTGGCCTGAATCATATGTAAGAATTTTTCTTTTGGTTGACCAATTCCAAAAGCAGATGTCTTTGTCATCTGAACCAGACACGAGAATATCTCCGCTAGGGCTAAAATGCACTGTGTTGACGCACCCCTTATGACCATGCAACTTCCCATAAAGATCTAAGCGCTTTACAACTGCCTGGTCAATAACAGGACAATAAAATGTGCAAATGACCAGTTAAATTTTTAATAGCTTGATTTAAATATTTTTTTCTTATTCTTTAGCACTGAAGAAATATGTTGCTTACATTTAACTAAAGCAAACATGGGTTAGTGTATTAAGAAGAAAATAAAAGAAAGAAGAGAGATGAGTACATTCACAAAAAACAAAATGGAAACAGAGCTTTCCTACACAACATATCAGCATAAAATATCAAATATTTTATATATTTGACACAAGAAAAACATTTAATTTCAAGTTTTCAAATAAATTACTCGATGATCTTTTAACAATAAACAAACAAAGTCGAGTTAACACAAAACAAAGAGAAAATGAAGCAATGAGCAATACATTCATAAAAGCAACTCCTACAAAACTAAAGAGTTTCTATAAAATGAATATTGATGATGAACCACTAAAAATGAACAAGGAAAATAATTTAAAAAAGGTTCATTGGAAATAGATCTCGTCCAATCCATTGTAACAAAATAAATATTATTTCCCCTAGAAATTTTATATTTCCATGTAGCAAAATCTAAAAAATCTTAACAGTTAACTTCAAGTTATACATTACAAAGAACAAAACATTGCCCACATATTGAGAAAATCAACCAATGCAAAGTCTAACGAGTGATTGATGAACACAGCCTTACCCCAACATTCCTGAGAAATAATTCCTAGTACTCAAACCCATGATCACTAGATCACCATGAGGGTAACGAAACTAGTACTCCAGGAAAACTCTCAAATTTAGTAAGAAAAATTTTCTCATGATAAACTAATCTTGCATTGTGCTACATGAAATAAAGTTTCAATCAAGGCTCTAAAACTCAGTTTTATTTTCAGTTTTAATTCTATCACAAAAGTTCATCTTTCAATAGTGTTGATAATCACAATAATCTCCATAGTTAGTTTAAACTTTAGTTTCATTCTTTAGTATTTAAATCTTAAAATCGATACAAAACATTGGTTCCATTTATGCAACTTCCATAAAATTAATGCTTCAAACATGGATTTTGAGAATCTGGTTAAAATGATCACATAAGTTATGATGTCACACCATATGGAATTCTAAAGATTTTTCGAGAGCTGTTGTACTATTTTACTACTATCTTTATTTACATTGTTAGCATGAATAATAAGTTAGAATCAACTATCAAATTGTTAACTTACGTAAGTTTATCATTCACTTTTGCATCTACTAAGTTTTAAATCAAATGTGTATCCACTACAATAAAAGT
Organism: Phalaenopsis aphrodite; assembly: GCA_003013225.1. Taxonomy (NCBI): domain Eukaryota; kingdom Viridiplantae; phylum Streptophyta; class Magnoliopsida; order Asparagales; family Orchidaceae; genus Phalaenopsis; species Phalaenopsis aphrodite. The sequence goes on along the minus strand of NEWO01000328.1, from coordinate 214,715 downwards.
CAACTGCTCAGAAAATGGAACTCGTGGACAGTGAGGGCATAAAATAAGGGATTGTTTGGTAGCACCTGTTAATAGGATTTATCTCCAGATTTACTAAATACAGCCAAAAGGTGAAAATATACATGTTCCGCGGATTTATGAATTTTCGCACTTAGTGGTCCCAATTTTGTTTTCGATTCAGCTTAAATCGAGAATAGCTAAATCCAGAGGCGGGTGGATTTAATGGATTGACTAAGCTCTACTAACACTGAATCCTACCTGCAGTCAAACAGCCCCTAAAGTATTTGCAATCAAACCTTACTTTTTTATTACTTGTCAGCAATTAAGGGAGTTGTCCTATGTGTAAAAGGAACTTAAATAAAACATTGTTCGAACTAAGGACTTTTTAGGTGAAACCAAAAAACAAGCAATCAGTTTCGGGCAATATGAAAAGCTATAGTTTGAAATACTCTCACAACGAAAGAATGGTAGCTCAATAGTGTATTTTTTGTGTACAAGAGAATGAGGATGGGATGTAAATATGAGGTATGGTTTCATTTCACATATCTCCCACCATAAAAAAAATAAAAAAAAATACCAGAACGTTACAAACATAGACAAGTTTTTATAACCAAGATCACAGACATAGGTATAGGGGTGTAAACTAGTTGAGTCGAGCTCGAGCCACCATCGGCTTGAGATTGAGCTTGATTTATTAATCAAGTTTGGGCTCGAGCTTAATTCTATGATTTCGAGCGGGCTCATGAGCCAGCTTGTTTGGTATTCAAGAGAGAAAAAAATATTAATTTTAAGCTAATGCTATAATGGATTGACAAATAAAATGAGTATTTAGGAGTTAATTAATAAAAAATCATTTGATATAAATATATAATATTTTTTAATTATTTTTAATAATTTAAAAAAAAATCTTAAATTTTAATAAAATTTTAAGTATTTTTATTAATTATTTTTAAATGAAACGGCTCATAAGCTAACGAGCCGAGTCGGGGCTAGCTAGAGCTTGACATATTAGAACATCAAGCTCAATTCATGAGCCACTTATCGAGTCGAGCCCAAGCCGAGTCACAAGTCAGCTTGGTTCACCTACATCCCTATTTGGGTATGCAAGAAAAATAAAATTTACTTGTTCAGAGATCATTATGTTTGATTTCCACTAACTTTGATTGACACATTGCAGTCCTGAGAAAACCATTGAAACATCACAAAGTAAACAAATTTCCTTCTAAAATCTAAACTATTACTATCTTCTTCTTTAGTTTATACATGAAATGAATTCAAGGTTCTTAAAGCTTAATTTCTTTTTCAAAGATGTACAATTAAATGGTTAGCTAGATTTAAATGGATGATGAAAGAACCTTTTCTTTTTTTTTAATAAAGTGAATTGCTGCATCTAAAAAATATTGTGGCATAAAAATATAGCATATTAAGAAAAAAAACATCGACACTAGATGACAATTAATGTAGTTCCAAAAAGCCAACCCAAATCAACAAAAGAAAGAAATCGATTAAAATATGACTTACATGATAAAAACATCATCATACATAGAACACTCAACCTGAGTCTAAGGACTCTAGCATCATAACTTGTGGTATAGTCTCATATCTCATGCGCCTGAACAAATTTAAGTTACAGAACAAGTAAACCTACCTTTTTAACAAAAAAAAAGATTAATCAATAAATCTCATAATTGATTGATTATGAAAGATATGTGCCAACATTCCCTCTACCATAAATGGATAAGTGCAAATGTCAAAGGTTTTACAAAGAAAATTCTTAACAAATTAAAAGTATGCTTGAATCCCTTGTTTTTTACAGTAAAATACCTATTCATTAGTATGTACATGTCCATGAAACATTCCCTCACAGGGTTTAATACCAAGAGAGGTAAAATAACTTCCAAATACCCATAAAACAACAAAATTGCAAATGACAACTGAAGGAACAATCAAGATTATTGATTATGTATTTCAAGCACAGATAATTAATCAATCCCATGAAAGCTCTATTTGATTTTTCACATCACTAAGTCATGTCTATCATTGTTGAACTTCTGTGGTTGGAATACACTGATTAAACTTGCAAGAAAAAAAAAAGGTTAAAACGTTAATCATTTGAAAAAATAACCAAACGGTTTTTCCAAACGTTTAATTAGAACATCAGGATTTCTGAAAATAAAGTACAAAAATGCAATTCATGCAAAGTGGAAGCAGTTCGATACATTACAATAGTGTAAGAATTCATATCTACCGTATGGCAAATACAGTAGATTGTTTACTATTGTCTCATGCCAATACAGCAAGGGTTGTATCATATAGCATGATGAAGGTACCATGTATCTTCTCCTGAAAACCCTTTCATTGGCAGGATTGTATATAATGTAGTCCAGACACCGCTTGAATCTTAATTTTGACGTACAGTCCGGGGCTCGGCTTATGAACAAAGAAAGATTTAATCAAGCAATGAATATAGAGCGACACTATCACTAATTCAAAAAAATTGCATTGTTTTCTGTAATCTAACTGAAGAATACATTGTCTGAAACAGATAGAGGGGGGGAGGAAGATTCTGAACCCTAAGACTTCAAAATTCCTTTGTATTTCAATCATTATACGTTCGTTACAATCCTCAATTTCCGATAAAGATAGGTATATCAGGTTCGAATTGCGATAAAGGCAAAGAATAACATGAAAACTTTCAGTTCGAACCTTGGAACCACCGACCCGGTAAGCAAAGGATCGTGGCTGCAAGAGACCGAGCTCTCTTCTCCAAATCTCTGGAAGCTCCGGAGTCTCCATTGCCTTAATTAGCTTAAAGCGCGATATTCTTTTGATTCTCAGGTGCCGCTCTCTCAACCATGGAGTTAAAGGATCGAAGAAGGAAGCCACGGCCGAGCTAGAGCACTGTTATAAGTTGATGTAAACGTTTGCGGCGCCTTTGTGGAACCTTAACGCAGAAACACTTCTTGTAAAGAGTGGTGGGGTGGGTTTTTTTGGGATAAGTTGATGTAAACGTGGTGCCGTGGGTTTGACCTTGTGGCCCATATTTTGTTCCCGTGAAATTCTTTACTTGTCCTCGGTTTTGTTCGGGTGACCTCGACTATGTTTGTTGTCGTGCTTTGTGTATTAGTGCCCTAGCTCCCTTCTCCTCTCCTTACTAACTTTGGTCGGCTGTCTCCGATGGCATTGTCATCTTCTTCTTTCCTCTGTTTTGTTCGACATGTCCTTTGTTTTGTTCTGGTGGCATCTCTTATCTCTTTCCTTCCTCCCTTCTACCCAGTCTCCAGTTCCGGTGACAATCTCCCATATCCCTTTAGGGTATTCTCAACCTTATACAAGTGAGTTCTTATTATTGGTTATGGTTTGAGGTTTGCCTTGTGTGGCTTGATCTTTGCAATTTCTTACTTTTCTCTAATTGTGATTTCTTGCATTTTTTTTCCATTTCATGTGTGGCATTTGCTCTACGGTCTATGTTGGAAAGGTTTTATGTGAGACACTTTGTAATTGATGGCATTACCTGTGTGGCTTGTGATCTCTGCTCTATGTTGAGAGGGTATGAATTGAGAGCATATTTGATTTTTGGCACTACCCTTACCTTTCATTTTATGAACCATGTGGTATGTGGTTTGATTTGGTGTGACTTGTTGGCTTCTGGAAAGAAAATTTAATTTTTTTGGCCCAGTATGGCTTGAGCTTTTTGCTCAATGTTG
>NEWO01000328.1:198750-210777 GCA_003013225.1 Phalaenopsis aphrodite | reverse complement strand
AATGTTGGTGGTCTTATTGGTGGAGATTTTGTGTCATGGTGGTGGTGTTATTGGTGGAGATTATTGATATCACTTTTTGAATGATACGGGACTGTTTTCAGTTTCCCGTAGTCCAAGACACTCACTCAGACCCTGTTATGTGTCTCGAGCACGGAACTAGGATCAGTTCCGATTGAGTCTCACCCAGAAGAATTCTCCGTCGGACAACGATGGTTTTGAAATGAAACATACGTGATGTCCATTTAGGATTTTATAGACAATACTTTGTCTATTCTGAAGTTCCTGTGGTCAAGGGCAGTGACAAAACTCTTCTGAGCTCATTTTGGAAAAATTGAGATTCAGACTGACCCACCAACGCAGGGATCCGGGACGCTCGTTGACACTAAAATCCCTAGTTTAAGATCTCTCAAATATTCATTTTTGAGTTACGAGATTGTATTTTAGTGATAAGCAATTTTTTGTAGTTGTCGGATTGGTCAAAACCTTCTTATGGACATCTCGAAAAAAACCTGAGATTTTGATCTGCGGGGTTGTATTCAACCCTTGAACAACGATTTTTTGCCCTATAAGGCTCACCCGCGGTGTTCGTATAGATGTTGGAGAGCCCTTTTTCACTCCTGAAAAGCCTTTAGTAGTCCTAGGATCCATAAAAAGCCATTTGCACAAAGTTGTTCCCATGCAGGAAGCAAAGGAGACAAGCCCCCACCCCTCGGTTTGGTGCCTTCCAAAGGAGGGGCCATTTACTCTATGGGCGTTATTGCGCCCATGGTGGGTGTTTTTATGCCAACCTCTCTGTTGCAATTGTTGAATCACAGTTTGGGCCTTGGGCGCTTGAGCGCCCAATTTTCATGCGACATTCGTCAAACTGAGCCGACTCCGCTCATATGTCATTGTAGCGGCTTTTGCGCCCAATAGGGAAGTACCGTACATTGAGTGGCGGGCGCATTTGCGCTCGCTTCAGCGCTCGAGCGCTTAAGTTTCAAAATGCGACATTTTGGCCCAACAGGCCATTTTTTTTCTTTAAAACTCACTGGATAAACCTCCATTGCATCCTATTGCCTTATTTTTAACCCAAAAAAGCGAAGAAGTGAGCACCAAACCATTACCATTTGAGGTAAGTAGTTTCGATCTGTTGGTTGGTGCAAAAGAGATGGGTTAAGCAGGTGGGCTTTGTGGGAGAGAGAGGATCGAACTTCATTTCGCAAGTTTGGTTTGGGAGAGTTGTGAGGGAGCTTGGGAGAGATTTTGGAGAGATTTGAGAGACCTTCTTTCTGATTTTTCTCCTATCTCTTTCTTTCACCTCTTCTCTTTCATTTTCTTCTTCTTCCTCCTCTCTGTCTCTCTTTCTGACAATCTCTTTCTTACCACCATTATGTCGAAAAAAACAAAGAAAGAAGGGATTTCTTGTGCGCTTCCTAGCCGGAGTCTCCTTCTTGAGAGAGCTTCCTCGTTTCTAAAAGAAGGATCTATGTCGAAGTTTGAGACGTCGTTGAAATCTCCTCCATGAGGAGAGCTTCTTCGTACTTGAGAGAAGGACTTGGGTGGGCTTCTCTCCTACCTTAGGAGAGCTTCTTTCCGGACACCATTGAACATTAGCCAACCACCGTGACAGTATAATCCTCCCAACTTTCATATTTTTATTCCTAAGGTCCCTTAGGTCTGGTTGTTAGAAGATTAAGGACTTAGGGTTCATATGTTTAGAGGAAGCTGAGAGGTTAGAAAGCCTTTCGTGGACTTTCCCACACGAATTTGAGTGATTTCCCCTTGAGCCCTAACACCAAAATCCCATAAAAATAAGATTGTGTCAATCTCGCTATTTTTCCAATAGTTTTGCTTGGACAGACTAGTGAAATCAAAGGATCAGGCAGATGAAGACACCCCTTTTGATAGTCATTCGCTCAATGGTGAATAGTTCTCCTCATGAGTAAATCTTTCGCTCTATGTCGGGAAAACGGGTGAAAAGGTCACGTTGCTTCATGCAATATGGCGTTGACACCTCTTACATCGATTTAACCCTAGATCCCAAGTGATATCGATAGGACGAGTTCGACGTACCAATGTACCGTTGAAGTGATTTGGATTGTTTTGTTTGCGTGATCACTTATGGCTTTATTGCATTTTTCATGCTTAATAATGTGATCGCTTCTATTCAATTGGTCACTCTGGCACGATCGACCGATCACTTTGGGCTCGATCGGCCACCCCAGTCTGATTGTCGATCTCTTGGGTTTGATCGACCCCACCAATATAATCGTCCGCTTTAGGTTTGATTGTTTGTCCCAACCTGATCGACCCATTTCATGGGCTCGATCACTCGAACAAGTTTGATCACCCGCTTGGGTTTGACTAGTCGTCTCGACCCGATTGACCTATTTCTCATGCTTGATCGGTTTGTTTGATCGCCCTATCACTTGTGTTTGATCGAATGCACTGGTTCGATCACCTACTTTGGGTCTGAATGGTCGTCCCGATCCGATCAACCTATTTTTCAGGTTTGATTGGCCACCCCGGCCCAATTGCCAGTCTTTTGGGTCTGATCGGTTGTCCCAAGTCGTCATCCACTTTGGGTCTAATCGATCACCTCAAGCCAATCACCCACTCTTTCGAGTCTACTCGATCATCCCAGAATGATCGACCCACCTTTTCGGTTTTACTGGTCGCCATGGCCTGATCGACTGATCACTTGCATGCTTGTGTGTTTTCTTACATGTTGAAAAATCTTTTGACTTGATGTCTATGATTTATTTAATTACATGTAAGATAGTTTGTCTTGTATGCTTTGCATGTGGCAGGTTTGGATGCATCTTTGAACATTAATGTTTGGGGTGCCTCTTTAGGCACCCACACTTGTAATTGTCTTTTCCATCTACGACGTTGTATGCACGGGGATGGACACTTACACACTTTTGAAAGAGTTGGTTCACTTACAAGCCATTTATCCCACTCCCTAAGACATCACTCAGAGTGTTGTGAGTATTTCACATCGTGTTGAATATGAGTTATGTTTACAGCCACTGAACTAGTATGAGGCACTATTTGCACTCTCACCTGTATGAATCACATGACTTAGTATATTTGGCACTTAACATGTTTGTATGCTTGCCATTTGTATGTCATTTGCTTGACATTTATGCATATCATATGCTTGACTTTTCTTATATGTATTTTGCATATCTTGCATTTTTGCATGTGTTCTCGGTGAATGCTTATTGAGTAAGGTATAACTTCTTATTATAGGTATATTTTTAATTGATGCAAATTCACTCGTAGCGAGTGCCTACTTGTTGCATGGTGCCCTGGGTCCCTCGGGCAGGTGTAATTCCTTTCTATATGTAGATTATAAATATTATCCCCTTCTTTTAAATTTATATATGTTAGGCCATATGTGAGGCGACTTTTTAAGTGTCGCCCATTTCTTGTATTTAAGATCTGTTTGATCCTTAGGATGGGGTCAAAGTGGCAAACCTGTCAAAGTCATATGGAAACCAAAGACTTTACCCTGTGCACTTAGATGATGGTTAGAACACTTTTCGCTAGATGATGTGCTAGGCTAGGACTAAGATGCTAGATAATATTTTCGACTCTTCTAGCTATAGTTCTCTGCTGATTTTATTATTCTAGCCAAGCGTCAATTTACTCTTTTAGTGATCTTGTGTGTGCCGATTTTTTATATTCATAGTAGTATATTAGGTCGGTCTTCTGCAAGGAGTCATGCCATACATATGCACACACATAGGTACAACAATAGGGGGAGCATGTGATGATTTACATGCTAATTTCTACTTGCAGTTGCTGCTTAGCACCCCCACCAGGCATGGCTCAGACACATTGCTTGTAGATGACTTTTTGGGTTAACATGTTTTTCTTCCTGTTCGTGTCTTTTTCTTACTTTTCATGTGTATTTTTTAAAGTCCTTAAGAGAGTTCTGTAGCAAAAATAAGATACGGGCACGGGTTCTAAGGTATTTTGGTGCAGGAACCACGTGACGGGAGACCAAGAGCAACAGTTCACATCTCGTATCTTAATTTTGCATTTGATATTTATGTATATATTTAGAATCAGACATGTATATGTTGAGTCCAATAGCATTTTTTTCTTTTTTGGGATATATTGTCAACCAAACGACATCAGCCTTCTCATATTATTTGATTTGACTTGTTTTTCTATTTTCTATTGCATGCTTGAAATAAATTTCATTTTTTCTTTCTATGGTTTGTCTGAGAAGCACGATTACAATATAAGCTTTTTAGAATTTAAAATTTAAAATTTGTCATAAAATCCTAATAAAATATTTAAGATGAAGATTTTAGGATTAAAATATTCATGACTTTTAAATTCGCACTTTTACTTTCCTGCATGGCCTTCGGGCCAAATTTTAAATTTTTTGCAAGCATGGTTATCACCTCAGTCATAATTAATAGGGTCACAATGCTTTGGATTGTGGTAAATAATTGTATCTTATTAACAATTCTGAGGAGAAACCCCCAAGTTTCTTCAACCCGACTGACTCAGCATAGATTTCTACGTTAGGTGATTGTTTAATTTGTTTAGGGTGAAAGGAGAATCCTGACGCTGACAAGTGTAAGTCTTTTTGTGAAGAGTGTTTTCAGCTTTATAGCTGGACCTCTTGAGCTCCATGTTATAGTTATAGGATAGAGTTTTATTCCTTTAACCTTAGGGTTACCGAGGTCCCCATGGACGACGCAATTCATGGATTGCTAGTTGGGGATCTCTGGATGTGTTGGGTCGACTACCTTCACGACCAGGTAGACTTAGGGTTTTAGTAGCTTGGAATGATGGTTTTGTTGAGCAGCTCACTTCGCTCCGTCCAGCCGCCCTGGCCCGACGAGCATTTCACTTCACTCCGTCTAGCCGCCCCGGCCTGACGAGCACCTCACTTCACTTCGTTCGTTCGCGCCGGCCTGACGAGCATTACACTTCACCTCGTCTTGCCACCCTGACCCGACGAGCATTTTATTTCACTTTGTTCGGCCGCCCCGGCTCGACGAGCACCTCACTTCGCTTCGTTCGGCCGCCCCGGCTCGACGAGCACCTCACTTCACTTTGTTCGGCAGCCCTAGCCCAGTGAGCACTTTATTTCATTTCAATCGGCTTCCCTGAGTCGGTTGATACAACACTTTTGTTTGATTGGATTACTCGACCCAGTCGACCAATTACTTGCACCACCTTATTGTCTTGCATGTGTGTTTGCATTTTTGTATGTTGTAGTGCATATGCATGAATATATTATTGCATCTTGCCTTGCATTTATATGCTTGCATGATCATGATAGATATTGTCTACTTGAGTTGCATTCTTCCGGGTCACTGCCTTGTCGGTATACCCTCTTTTCGGGCCTCTGCCGCTACGGCATGCCAACCACCGGGTCACTGCCTGGCCGGTATACCCTCTTTTTGGGCCCCTGCCACTACGGCATGCCTACCTTCGGGTCACTGCCTTACCGGCATATCCTCTTTTCGGGCCGCTGCCGCAACGGTATGCCCATCTTCTTAGGGTCACTACCACCATGGTATGTCCACCTTTATTTTATTGCCTTATCAGGATACCTCTTAGGGTCGCTGCCACCATGGCATGCCCATATTTTTGGGGCCACTACCGCTACAGTATGCCTATTTCTATGAGTCATTGCCTTCATGACATACTCTTTATCACTATTTATATGTTTTGATTTGTCTGCATTAGCATTTGCATTTGCAGGTTTGCATGGATAGCGAGTCAGACCCATTAGGAGAGTGACTCCCATGTTAGTCGCGATGCCTTAACGAGCATTGCTTGCTGGGTCAATCCCAATGAGCAATGCAAGTTAAGTCATCGGGACTGACATGAGTATGAATGTACTAAGAATCCAATGAATCTAACTAGTTTCATTCCCTTTTGTGACACTCTTTAGATTTTTTTTGGATCCTTAGGATGGGGCCAGTAAAGTGACCCCGCCAAAGTCATACCATACCAAAACTTACCTCACACTTAGATATTAGGTTGATGCACTTTTCGTTAGATGGTGTGCTAGGCTAGGATTTAAGGTGCTAGGTAGTATTTTTGATGTCTGGCTATTGTTCTCTACTGGATTGGTTGCCCTAGCCAGATATTTTTCTTTTGCATTATGCTTGTGATGTGACTGCATGTTGTATATGTATGGTAGTGTGTTATGGCGTTCTTCTGTAGGGAGTCATGCCTATTTTCATCCACACACATAGATACCACTCTGGGGGGAGCAAGTAATGATTTCTAACCCTTTTGCTTGCAGGTGATATTAGCTCCCCCCACTTTTAAAGCATGACTCATGATACGTTATGTGCATGTAATATTTCCCGCTGACACTTATTTTCATGCAGGATTGAGTCTTTTTCTTTTCTCCATGTATTTTTTTAGAGTCTAGGAGAGTTTTGTGACAAAAATAAGATACGGGCATGAGTTCTGAGACGGTAGCACGGGAACTACATGGAGGGGACTAGGAGCAGATGCTCGTACCCCGTATCTTAATTCTGTATTTTATATTGATGTATAGAATTAGGACCGGGCATGCATATGCGGAGTCGGGCCGCCCTTTTCTTTTCTGGGATATGTTGTCGACCCAGCGGCAGTGGCCTATTTATTATTTTGGTTTGACTTGCTTTGCTTTATTTTTGCATCATGTTGCATGTTTGCACTTGCATGAGTTTTTCTTATTTTCTTTATGTGTTCTATCTAGGATTTCACGATACAACATAGGCTCATTAAGGACCCTAAAATTTTAATTTTCTACAAAATCTTAAATAAAATATTCAAGATAATTAAAATTTAGGATTAAAATATTCAGGATTTAAAAATTGCAACATTTACTTTCTTACATATATTCATAGGGCCTTCACAATACTTAGGATCATTCTAGATAACTGCATTCATGTTTGCATGTCCCGAGGAGGAGTCCATGTACTTTTCCAACCTGACTAGCCCAGCATACCTTCATATAGGTGGTTCTCTAGTGCGCCTAGGGTGTTAGAAGGCTCCCCGACCCAGACAGGGTGTAAGCCCTTTTGTTAGAGTGTTTACAGTTGAAACTCCGCTTTCTCTTCTTTCCAGAGTCATCCTTGCCATTACAGCAGGTATAAGTCCCACTTCTTGGAGCTCCAGTTTATAATCATAGGATAGAGTTTCCTTCCTTTGACCTTAGGGCTACCGAGGTTCTCGTGGATGATGCAATTCAGGGATTGCTGACCGGGGATCTCAGGTTGTGTTGGGTTGACTACCATTACGACGAGGTAGACTTAGGGTCATAGCGGTTTGGGATGACGGGTCCGTAGTACCCCGACCTGACTACCTCTACCTCCTAGGATTACTTTTCCCTGCCTTTTGACTACCCCTGTTGAGTCATTTCTACTCCTTTGACTTTGTTGGTGTCACTTTGACGGTCTGATGCCGATAAGCTGCCGCTTGTTCAGGATACGACGATTTGTCATCTGCCCTTACGGTCCATATGTGCTATGACATATTGGGATACCCCTGTTGAAGTGATTTATGGTTATTTCATACGTTTCGTGAGTTGAGAAGCCGCTACCCATTTGGCGTGGGAGATTCACTCTTCGCCCGATAGTACATCATGAGCTTCAAAGCATTGAGACTGTTTCATACGAAATAATCACCTTTTTATAACCTATACCTCATGTTCATAATGATAAAGTGAAAGTCCTTCCATCGAGAGTCTTCTTGGGTATCCCCTAAGATGTAATTAACCAATAGGAATACGTTCCTCTGGACGACTTTTGACGCAGAACAAAAATGTTCTTTTTTGGTTCTCTGGTTACGGGTAGTTTATATAGAGATTTTACTCGTAGAAGTTTTTTTTTAGGTACTTCAATCCGATTTTGTTTGGATGTATACTCTCGACCCATTACACGAGGATTATCCCTATATAAGGCTTCCGTCTCTTTTCTTTTTTATTTGTTTGTCTATTTGTTGTAATACATTAGTTCGTTATTCGACTCCTCTCCTCTTCGAGTCATTCATTTGATTTGGGAGATAGATTTACTCAAATAGGAAAATTATAAGACATACAAAAAGGCAAGCTGACGACTCTGAAATCTAAAAAGAACCAAAAAAGAAAAACACAAGGTTGTTTAAAACAACTCAAGTTAACTAAGGTAACCTAGAATTAACATACATTAATCTTAGGATTCCTAAATGTTGATAAGAGTCATTTAGGTTTGAATGGCCTTAAGAGGTTAAAATTAAACTAAAATGAATTTGAAAGTCATTTATAATTTTTGGATTTATAAATATTTTTTAAATAAATAANATTTACTTTCTTGCATATATTAATAGGGCCTCCACAATACTTAGGATCATTCTAGATAACTGCATTTATGTTTGCATGTCCCGAGGAGGAGTCCTTGTACTTTTCCAACTTGACTAGCCCAACATACCTTCATATAGGTGGTTCTCTAGTGCACCTATGGTGTTAGAAGGCTCCCCGACCCAGACGAGGTGTAAGCCCTTTTGTTGGAGTGTTTACAGCTGAACCTCCGCTTTATCTTCTTTCCGAAGGCATCCTTGCCATTACAACAGGTATAAGTCCCACTTCTTGGAGCTCCAGTTTATAATCATATGATAGAGTTTCCTTCCTTTGACCTTAGGGTTACTGATGTTCTCGTGGATATGTAATTCAAGGATTGCTGACCGGGGATCTCAGGTTGTGTTGGGTCAACCACCTTCACGACCAGAAAAACTTAGGGTCATAGTGGTTTGGGATGACGGTTTCGTGGTACCTCGACCCGACTACCTCTACTATATAGGATTACTTTTCCCACCCCTGTTGAGCCATTACTGCTCCTTTGACTTAATTGGTGTCACTTTGAAGGCCCGATGTCGATAAGCTGCCGCCTGTTCAGGATACGACAATTTGTCCTCTGCCCTTACGATCCAGATGTGCTATGATGTATTAAGATACCCCTGTTGAAGTGATTTATGGTTATTTCGTAGGTTTCGTGAGTTGAGAAGCCGCTACCCATTTGGCGTGGGAGATTCACTCTCAGCCCGATGGTGCAGCATGAGCTTCAAAGCATCGAAACTGTTCCATACGAAATAATCACATTTTGATAACTTATACCCCAGGTTCATAGTGATAAAGCGAAACTCCTTCTATCGAGAGTCTTCTTAAGTATCCCCCAAGATCTAATTAACCAGTAGGAATACGTTCCTCTGGGAGACTTTTGACCTCAGAACAAAAATATTATTTTTTGGTTCTCTGGTTACTGTTAGTTTATATAGAGATTTTACTCGTTGATGTTGTTTTTNATATGATTTTTATTTTTTTAATGACAAATTTTATTATTTTCAATTTTTTTAATTTATTTATTTAATGAATATAATGTTAGTTGATTAATAGTAATTGCCTGAGCTTAGATAATTAAATAAAACATCAAAAAGGAAATAATTGAAAGGTACATTTACATAAATGCCACTGAATTCCCATGTGTTTACATATTCAAAACAAAAATTTTACTATTCACATCTAAAATAGCAACATTTTAATTTTTAAAAGTAAAATACGCCTTTTCATGCACAGATAAAACGGGCGCATATGTAAAAATTGAAGTTTAGGTGTCAGATAGTACGAACTATCTTGGCTTAGTAGTTCAAATATCTGTGTTTCAACCAAGAGGTCCTGAATTCAAGGCCTTAAATATGCAATTTGAGTTCATTTTTGAGTGCGAGAAAAAAAAAAGAGTTAGAAATGTAAATACATATGAATTGAGAGGCATGTAGGTAAATCTTCCTGATCTAAATTATCCATGTAATTAACATAAATATTTTTCTTAAGATACCAATTACAATTTATTTCAAATTAAAACAAAATTACAGAAAAATAAAAAACAAAATCCTAAATGGCCTCTGAGGAGTTACAAAGATCTATCATGGATGAGCTACTGACCAAAAGAAAATATGTTGAGAGTTTCATACCTATTTTATACTGATTTTGATGATATTGCACTTTAAAGAAGGATATTTTTGATGTTTTGTTGTAGGTATGATGGTTTATGGACTTTTGGAGAAAAAGAAACAAAAACGGTGCAATTTGGAGCAAAAACGAGCAAGAAATGAAATTTTGTCCTATCACCTTTCGATAAGTCTTTTGATGCTTAATCTATTTTACACTTCTTGCATATTTTTTTTAATAAGATTACACTTTAAAGGAATGTTGTTTTCATGTTTATTTTGTAGGGCTATCTGTTAGGAACACAACACAACTGAAATGGGGCGAAACAGAGCTAAAACGAAGTCAAAAGGAGCGAAACGGTGGAGCTGCGCAGTCTGCTGTCGACGGCGAGATTTACCCGAGAAGACCGAAAAATGACAGAAAAGCTAGCCGACAGCGCCCTCGAGCCCGCCGACGGCACCCGAGACGACTATGAACCGACTTTTGGCGGCTATGGGTCGAAATTCAACATATTTGGACGCTTTTTGAAAGGATTCTTGTGACAACTCTTCAAACTTCGTCCCAACACTTTAAAAGAACGAATTTAGGTTAGAAAAAGGGGGATTTTTGTGAGAGGAATGTTAGGAAAAGTGTGGAGAAAGTTTAGAATTTTTAGAATAGGATTAGAAATGTAGATTTATACCCTTTTGGAGAGATTGGAGATAGAGATTTTAAGAGAATTTGTAAGGAGATGTTCTAGCATTGCATGGATCAACGGGAGACTTTGTGGAAGAGATATTCGTCTTTCTTTCAAAGGGAAAAAACTAAGTATTGTGTTCTTCATTATCTTTCGATTTTTGTAAACACTTGTCTAGTGAATTTGCTTTGGTTAAATGAAGTTTCCGTTATGTTTTCTTCGTGCTTTGTGATTGGCTTCTCTTACTCTCTTCTTGTTTAGAAATAATGGCATAAGAAGATTATGCCGTTGTTTTCATTTTACTTTTCTTTTGTAATTCATGTTTAGGATTTTGTGATGCAAGTTAGAAGCATATTTAATTATCAATGTGATGGTTTTTACTTGCACTTTATTTACATTACAATAAAGGTCTGTTATAGTGTTAAAATTCGTTGTAATTGCATTAAGACCCAAGAGGGCTATGTAATTCTCAACAAAGTATAACCACATACAGATTCCATGGATGTTTAAGTTCATTGGAGTTGAATGCAAATAAATAGACAAATATACTTTGATGGGCGTAAAATTGGAGATTTTAGGGTAACAGACTAAAATTCCCAATTCAGTCATATTGTTTGAGTACTGAAGCGGAGATGTTAGCCCTCAGGCAAGGGGAACGTGGGAGCTCCGAAGTGAGAGTCGGTATCCTCCCAGCATAGCCACGGATTCAGTAAACAAGCATATGATTAGTCAATGTTCTTTATGCATGGACCAAAGGGTAAAGAATAGGATTGCTCATATTTGGCACATACAATATTTAATGCATCTCATTCATTTACATTATCCAATTCATTACATAAGAATAGTAGTTTTTAATATCTCAAAATTCTCCAAACCAATTCATCCAAAAAGGGTTATCTTTAGAATTAATATTTGCATTTAGTTACAGTTACTATCTTTATATTTAACATTTGCATTTAGGAGTAGTTGCTAGATAAAATATCATTTTAATTGACATTCCAAACTAAGGACTAATTGTAGTATACTAGGATTTGACTAAGGACCTCTTACCTCGCTTCCCTGTGAGATCGATAAACGGGACTCCACTAGAGCTCTGTATTACTTGAGCGATACGTATTCTTGCGTTTGAAATTGTGACTTTACAAAATCATTATAAATATATAAATCTGGGCTCATAAATTCTTGCATATTAAAAGTTGCATCAAGTTTTTAGCATTGTTGCCGAGAGTTTAAATTTTCTAATAGTGGTGTCAAATTCTTGTATTTTTTAGGTATATAAAAAATCGTTGTCAGCTACTGAGATGCTTGTTGATAATATGAAGGGAATTTACATGTATGTCACATAATTCTTGTGGCCCGGAATGCGGTACACCCTGACAATACAGGAAATGATTTACTAAATTTAACCTATTCT
>NEWO01000328.1:179420-191512 GCA_003013225.1 Phalaenopsis aphrodite | reverse complement strand
ACTTTACATCACTTTTTTTTCTAATTAAATTAAATGAGATAATTTTAAGTAGAACATAACCCAAAAATGAACAAGAACATGTAAATCGAGTCGAACATGAATACACTGTTCACGTGCAATTTCGTTGTTCGAGCTCGACTCGTTACAGCTCTACTCCTGAGGTTTGGCTACAGTAACGCCAAAGATAACCTGAAATTGGAAAGATTCTTTTCTTCAGGCCTTTCAGGAACCGTTTATTAAACATCGCTCCAACTTGTCCTAATTGTCATGGGCTAAATTTGCTTTCTGGTTGGTAGAGTTTCAACAATATTGCAGAAAAGGAATTGTCAAATTCTATTGGCATGTGTCACCATCTTAAGATACCTCCCTACCCTTTATCTATATATATATATAGACAGGGTTTGGACTGGGGTTAAGGCATTATTCACCTTCTTTGATATCTATATGTAAATATTCATACTCTTGCTAGCAGCAGAGATGTTTACTACAGAAGCTATAAATGATATTTTTAAAAAAATCTGTTAAAATCTGGAGGAGTTAACGTACCCAAAGAAATTTGGTGGTTGAACATGTCAGAAAGTGAAAATAAGTACTAGAAAGTGCCACATTGATAGACAGCTGCAGTTGTTTGAAGAAGTTGTTTTGCAATATCTGTACAAGAAAGTTGTTGCGGGAAAGATGTTTGTCTGTTTGTTTAGTTCTATTGTACAACAATTATGTTGCAGTTGTTGATGAAAAGAAGACACTTTTGTTCTTATATTATTGTGTTGTTTGTAAAATAACCGCCCTAAACTTAATAACTTAAGAATGAAAACAAAAATGACATTCAGAATTCTTAAAAACTCACAAGTTCAAATATTACATCTAGAAGTGACATCTCATTTAACAATGAGTAGCACAACAATCAAAAAAAGAAGTGACATCTCACTTAACAGTGAGTAATTTAGCAATCAAAAGAACAACAATTACTATTATCAAAATATTAATTTTGAAATCTAGACGATCAATCTTACAGGATAACTTCTTTAGACGTCTGGTCACTATCTAAAATAGAATCATCAAACTGATCCACCCACATAAATAAGTCACAATCATCTATTGATCTATTCTTGGAAACATGTAAAATTTTCTTTTCGTGATGTAAGTAGAGAACACTGCAATCCAAAGCCACAGTACAAGACTCTAGCAACATCAAAAGTCATCAAGCTCATATTTACTGAAAGTTGGTGAGACAGTCACTTCCTCACAACCCAACACCAATCCATCACAATAAAATAAACAAAAAAGGTATATTGCACGTTTGAAAGGTTTGGCGAGAATCACTTCCTCACAATTCCAATATCAAACGCCAAAAAATGCGTCACCAAAATGGCACGACAACAAACTCATCCACCAAATGCAAATCAACATACCAACTCAATGAAAACCAACAAAAACAGTATAGCTAACTGAGAACAAAAAGAAGAAATCAGTATATTTTATGGCATAAATCTCCACATTAATGAACTCCAAATGTCAAAAATAAAACAATGAAGTGCCACGAAAAATGAAAGAGAACGAAAATAACTCATAAATCCAGAAGCAGAGCTCACCGGAAAACCCAAAAATAAGAAAAATAAAAATAAAAACCCATAGATAAGGCATATAGTTTGTAAATATCTCACGGGAGACCGGGCAAAAGAGAGGATAAGGAACAACAAAAATCAAAGATAACTCGTGTGGGATCGTTTGTACTATCTGAGGTGAGAGTGCAGAGAAGCTAACACTAGGGCAAAATCCAAAACGAGGGCGCGGGACAAAGGAGGGACAAGGAGAGTATTTACTGACGTCCAGAACAAGGAACATGAGGCAAGGACGTGACATAAAAAGAATAGTAAAACACGTCTCGTCTCATCCCCGCACCGATCTCTCGAATGCACACAAAGCAAAATGAATTTCCACAAATGTGGAATCGTAGCATTACAATTTGTTAAACAAAAATAAATGCAATATAACTATTTCCTTGATCCACTACCACCAACTTCAAATTAATTTCATAAATTTAGAAAACAATTTTACCAACTTAAAACTTCGGCCCTTCTCATTCAAATTTAGGCTTGACAAAAATACTTTCCACCATCTAAAATACTCAATAGAAGTTTCTTGAACAGGATGTAGCTATCCTCAAGAGAGAAGAAACTTTGGATTCATTCCATAAATTTAGACATTAAGGTTACCTTCAATGGTCGACTAACATCAATCTTCAATCCTTCTCATTCAAATTCAGGACTGGCATTACTAACATAAACTGCCGACATTAACAACCTCAACAACTGGAAATTATAACTACGAAATATATGATACAATCATACAAGTCATCATAATCCACCAAACATGCACGGTCAGTTGCTGACAAAAACAACAAAAAAACACAATTTTTTGGTATAAATATGGCAATTCTAACAAGTACTAAAACAAACTGTGGCAGGTGAGTGAAAGAGTACAATCAACTTTTCTGTGATAAAAACTGCAATTTCTTTACATAAAAGCATTTGGACTGCTCTACAGAAATAGAAATAACTATAACATGAGTTAAGAAAAACTTGAAGAAAAATTATGTAAGCCATCTCTATAAGCTATCCTAAGGAGCAGTGCCTTAACTTCTGAAAGGAGATAAATTGCTTGGAGATACAGCCTCTTGACAATGCCCTAAAATTTTGTTAAATTGAAACAAAAACAATTAGAATTCACACAACAAAACCATTGCATAATTTCATAAATTTATAAAGGGTAAAACAGAGTAGGACAGGTACCCGAAAGGTATTGAACTTTCAACTGCTAGTTTCAATTGGTGAAACATCTTTACTATAGCTACCAAAAATATACGCACACTGAACTAGTCAAGCTTTCTAATCAGTTCACACCAGCACCACAGAATCATCTGGCAATTGAACAAAAAATTTATGAATGTAAACATAAAAAAGCCCCATTTCCTTGATAAATTTCAACAGTGAGAAATAAAGGGCAGATACCTGGAACTACGGAGGTCTCTGCTTTTACTGGAGAGGCATCCTTTTGTGGCGTGGTAGAGGTCTCTGCTTTTACTGGAGAGGCATCCTTTTGTGGCGTGGTAGCAGGAGAAGATGATGTTGAGTACCTAAGCCTGTAGCTGACAAGTTTGGGCCCGAAAGCACTAAATTTTCCTGAACTACTGAAAGCCACTTCAGCATCAGCACCTCTTTTGAACATGACTGAAGCGCGTTTGCTCTTTCTCGAAACTTCAGTTTCTGCCTCTTTGAGAGGGCCAAACTTACTGAAAATTTTTATGAGATCTGACTTGGAAGGAAGACCATCAGGATCACTAAAGCTCAAAATTAGCGCAGCAGGATTGGACTCTTCCACATTTGGATCATTAGACAAGCTTACTACTCTTTCTTCTTGTTGGTGCCTATCACTAAGAATAACAGAACCATCAGACACATGTTCAATAGTGTTCAGTGTGGGGGCTTCCAAGTTACTAGAAACAAATGATATCCCTGCAGCTTTTGCTTTCTTCAATTGATTAGTTTTAGAGGTAGCTTTCCTCTTTCTGCTCCAAGAAGGATCCTTCTTTGGGTTCTCTTCAAATATGACATCAGACCAGTAAGAATCTTGTAAATAATCAGACTTTACCTCCACAGGGACTAGTTCAGACTCAGCTAATTCTTTCCTGCCCCTTTTGCTCTCCACTAGGTTCTGCAACTTATCATCATCAAGAAAGTCACCAACATGAGAATCCCTCCAATTCAAAAAGAAACGGCTAACAATAGGTTGAAATCGATGTGCTTTAGTTGGACCTCTTGCGGCAAAACAGAGCTGGGACAGCATCTCACTTGGTGCTGGATAGTCCAGCTTCAAAGCTGCTTCTCTTTTTGGAGACTTAGCATTGCCCTTATAGAGTTTTAAGTCATCTTGCTCTGTGCTAGAAAATTTCATTTTATTTGCAACTCGGCTGATGCGTTGTCCAATTTTCAAAACCGTTGAAGAATCTGAAATGCTTCCAAGATCAACCAAGGACTTCAGTCTCTTCGTCTTGCCTTGTCCAAAGCCATCAGAATCGGGATAACTAATCTTGCGCTTTTTGCTGGAAGAAATTGAAGCAGCAGGATAAGCTGTTTGCTCCATCAGCTCATGCAAGCTTTTTTGTTTCCTGCCATCCTCTTCAATGGTCTTTCCGCTACCAGGTGGCCTGCCTCTGCCTCTTCTCTTTTCCTTAGCAGATGTGTCATTTAAAAGAATTCCATCATCGTTATATTCCATCTTCCTTCCATCCTCAACAATGGCCTTCTTTTTACCAGGAGGCCTGCCACTTCTCTTTTCCTTTGAAGATATCTCATTTGAAACAACTTCATCCATATATTCCAACCTTCTGCCATCCTCTTCAATGGTCTTCTTTTTACCCCGTGGGCGGCCCCTGCCTCTTCTCTTTTCCGTTGAAGACATATCATTTGAAAGAAATCCATCTTTCTTATATTCCACATGATCTTGTCCTCCTCCTTCCCCTTCATGAGCTGAAACATCTTCGTCATGCGATAACCATCCACCATTACAAAATTCTGGAAGTTCTGAATAACCCTTTGACATATAGATGGCCTTCAGTTGTGCATATACTTTAACAAGCTCCAATTTTTCAAGCTCTCCACAAGGAAACTGAGCTAATCCATAAATATAGTCAAGCAACCTGTTCGGATCAAACGAATTGGCAACCAAACTTCTATCCAATGTAGGGCAGCATGTACCTTCTTTAATCCCAGCATTCACAACCGTTTTGTGCTTTAAATCAGCAATGAGCAGATCCGCAATACAACCACAGGTCATTCCAAACTCTATGCGTCTCTCCACCTCTCCCAATGCTTCATCAACAGCATCCACAAACTCAACCAGGCTGCTCTGCTTCTCCATCTGAGCGAAGAAAGATTCAAAAGGCTTCAATCTTGTCTTATCATTCCAAGCAAAAGTTTTGTCCCCAAAATATGCTACAAGAAAGTGATCTTTCTTCCGATGCTTCAGCGCCATATCTGACGCAAATGAAGGATCGTAGATCGATCCAGGCCACCATGGATGGCTCCTCACTTTACCCCACACCATATCACAAACAGAAAACTCAGATTTGCATGTTTGTTCCTCCTTTATTTCTAACAGCTTTCCATCAACATACTTCCCCAACTCAGACTTTGGAGACTCCTCCACCTCTCCAAAAAAACCGTCTTTCTTGGAAACCTCATCAGAACCATTATCATTGAAAAATAATTCTTTACTCACCAGATTCGCATCCTCCCGCAGAACCTTTGCACCGCTTTCATCCGCATCGTCCAACTCAGGGCCATCAGCTTTCAAATTCAAATCGTTGTTGGAATCCGCAAAATCCGCATCCAGAATAACGCCCTCTCCACCTCCATCAAATTCTTCAACCTCCATATCATTCTTATCTTCATCCGGATCCACTGCCCTCACATCATCCTTAGCAGACGAATCCCAGTCAAATTTGCAGGCATCGCCGGAGCCATCGAGTTCTGTCTGGTGCACCACAGCGACGGAGTTGAGGTCGAGGCTCCGAGGCGAAACGTAGGAGGTAGTCGGCTCGTCGGACATTGGAAGGGCAAAGCAGAATCCTTAGCGTTGAGAAAAAACCCTAATTCGGGGAAATAGGAGACGAGAGAAGAAGCCCTAATTTTCCGATCGACAAGGAGCACCAATTGAACGATCGGGGAGGAATAAGCTTTTCCCCTTTTGCCGCCACCTATGCACGATAAATCTCACCCTATGAACTGCCAAAAAGAAAATAAATAAATAAATAAATAAATTCCAAATTAAAAAAATATATATTGAATTTATTTTTTTAATTAATGCATATTTTTTATTAATTTTTAAATATTATAACCATATTTTCTAGGAGATTTTACATGCAAGTCCTATGATTTGTATGTATTTACATATCTAATAACTAAATTTTAAGCATAACATTCAAGACTTTAATTTTTATATATAAAAAATATCACTATTATTTATTTTTAAAGGGTTAAATATATTTTTTTTGTCATTAGATTGAAGCATTAGAAATATAAATATGAATGTTTATGTATTAGATATGTGAATAGAAAAGAATTGTAGGATGTATGTAATTTTTTTCTAGTTTTAATTATTTTAAGACTCTTTTCATTATATTTTGATGGGAATATTTGAATAATTTAGCTTGTAAATAAGATGTTCGTGTTGAGCTCGATTTTAA
Source organism: Phalaenopsis aphrodite (assembly GCA_003013225.1). Taxonomy (NCBI): domain Eukaryota; kingdom Viridiplantae; phylum Streptophyta; class Magnoliopsida; order Asparagales; family Orchidaceae; genus Phalaenopsis; species Phalaenopsis aphrodite. The sequence continues at coordinate 185,265 of NEWO01000328.1, read as the reverse complement.
GCTCGTTTGTTCGAGTGAGTGAGTGAGTTTATTTGAATTAGCTTGTTTTATTATTTATCATACGAACTAGAATTTAAGTTTAATTAATTAAAAAATTAATTTAATTTTTTATCAAGCGGATGTAGAGTATTTTACACCATGAGCCCCACAAAAAGTTGTGTACTTGTCATTCATTTATACATGTAATTAACAAAGATAATTTGTGTACTACAGGTGCGGGGCTAAAAAAGTTGGGCATTGGGCATGGGGCTGAAGGGATATAAAAAAATCTTACATATGGAGCTCAATAAAATCTTGTCACGTGTATGATTGGGCCACCTAAAAAATGATGAAAATGCACTTATTGTGGTGTTATTACAAAACAACTCCAATAACACCGCAATACCACAATTGAACAACGCCAATGACACCGCCAGGAGAACCATGCAAATAACACTGCGGTTCAACTTCAAAAACCTTGAAAAATAACTCCAATAACACCACAATAACATCGGTGATCAACGCCAATAACACCGCCCGGAGGACCATGCAAATGACATTGTGGTTCCACTTCAATAACCCCACAAAACAACTCTAATAACACCATGATAGCACTGCAATAACACCAGTGAATAGCGTCAATAACACCGCCTAGAGGGCCACATCGACAACACGAATCTTAAAGCAACCAAATGACAAAGACAGAAGATGATCATTGGAGGATCAAGCGACCGAGTAGCAACACAACATGGATCTCAGAAAAGTGAACGATCATAGGATAGATCGATCGATCAGGCACAAAACTATTCTATCGGTCGGCAACATAAGGATCTAGAAATCATTCGAGGAAAACTCAGACAGTCGACATGGCTCGAGATGATTGATCAAACATCGGAATCACCAACTATTTATTAACGACACATAATCAAAAGGCAGTCAATCGTTAGAGCTTAACGATTGTCAGACTCAATACTAGTTAGACAACCAATTTTTCTATTTTGTATTTACTTCATAATTTATCAATCGGACCCCTTCACAAGCTAATGATTAGGGGGCAAATTTGTAATTACAACACTCGTATCCCTATGCGTATAAATAGGGATCATTTCATAATAGAAGGTTAAGTGTTTTTCTGTTCTTTATTGTATCTTCTTTCTTTCTTGTGCTACACACTATTCCTTGGGTGTATTTCATAGATTTTTTTTTTGATTCAATATCCTTCTATCTGTGGTGAGCATGGAACCATGTCGTCAACAATAATTTGAGCACAACAACAGCAACAAGAAGAAATCATCCACAGAAACATAGTAGAAGCAGGATGCACCAGAGAGTTTGTAGAAGAATTCGTACAACAGGCACTGCATATCCTGAGAACTCAGACAATCTGAATAACACCAAAGTCTGATGAACGATTCAAAGATAGCTCGTGACAAACAGTAATATTTGGAATGTCACTGACAATCTAAAAAAAAAACTTCCTCAAATACTACTGGAGGTTACATTGATTTCTCAAATTTGTTTCTTTTGAAAGTACTTATGTTCCTCCTGAATGGATGTCCAGTATTTAAAAATATATGGTGACAGTCAAATAATGAATTCTTCTTGCCATGTTGAAGCGTGAATGTCTTAGATGAATTCATGCAATATGAACATACTAGCTTTCCCACAGTGCTCCACCCAAATAACATTTTATATGCTGAAAAATTATTTATTGTTCACATTAATGCTTCTTTCATTAGGAAATTGTCTTTCAAATCGTAATTCATAACACATCTTTCCCAAAGAATCTACGACTTAGCTATTAATGGCTGCAAGTATACATCAATTCGACTTTTAGGACTACTAGGACCTCGAATAATCAAGGTCGAGAATAAGAAGAGTGTCATCGGGTCGGTTGGGTTGGGTTGGGGGGTGATTTTATGATGTAGCGATCACTACCAACTAAGAGTAGGGCGTCGCTGTCTAACTATACAGTGAGAAGTCATCCGAGAATAAGCTAAGTCTCACATTGTGTGCTTCCTTAACAAACTTAGGATGTAAATGATAAAAAAAATTTCATGCCTCTCCATCTGCAGGATGTCTCAATAATTGATATCCTATGACTAGCTATGATGTCACGTCGTATGTGGATAATTACATGAGGAAGCAACTAAAGACATGGAATAAGCGATATATGGAAGAGATGCTTGTATGGAACTTATTTCTGACTCTTTATTATTATTATTTTGAGGTTTAAATCTCGAAGAAGTGCATAATCTACACTGATTTTCTATTGTACTTGACTTAATAAAGTAACATGAAATCGTTCACGCAACAATCAATCTTCTCCATTTTCAACTGTAACTTAGAGATCAGCATTTTCGTCCGGTATAAATCTTCTGGAACTAAGATCTCTTGTGGATTAGTCTTTTCTAGCAATGTTTCAAACTAATTGAAACACACTCAGAGCATATTAAACTTTGTTTTAATTTTTAGCATTCTAAGGGCTACACATAACTCAAAATGAGAAGTGCATCCCTCCCACAATAGCCTTTGAGTAGTATTCAGTAAATAAAATGTTTGAGCCTCCCGATAGAAAGCAGAATGTTAACAGCTTACTGTTGTTAAAGCTATTGAAGATTGATAATCTGTCATATTTTTTTGAATTTTTGGATATAATATTATCTTTCACCATAGCTACACTAAACCTTACACGAGTTTATTTCTTTCATATTTATTTTTCAAGTGGAAAGCCAATCATTAACATATGCATTCTCATCTCCACAAACCCCACACATGATTAACTGCACTGCACACCACAAAATATGTTTTTAGAATGAAATATTTCACATGTTGTAAGAGTTTTCACTACATCCTCCAATATGAGGTCTATATTCCATTGTCAAAATAAAATTTCATTTCAAAATCTAATTTATCAGTTCCAAAATGAAAATTCAATTCAAAATTTAATTTGCATTGTCATAATAGGAATTGAGGCAATAAAAATTAGATTTTGAAGCGAATTTTTATTTTGAAACTAACAAATTAGATTTCAAAATGAATTTTCATTTTAGAAATTCAAATTAGACTTCATAAATGAGAAAGCGGTGAATACATTTACATTATATGAAATATTTTTTTATATGAAAATATTTTGAGATGTGCAATTAATTGCGTGAGAGGCCGCGACGACGAGAAAGATTAGTTTTTTGATTGGCTTTACATATAGAAACAAATTACGAAGTTAATATATTCATGAGAGGGTTGAAGTAACTACAGTTGCAGACAATATTAGAAAGACACTACGAAAAGTCCAAGTAAACCGTAAGAATTATATTTCTTTAATATGAAACAACGATTATCACTCGAAAATTGACTAATTTATTTTAAATTGGATAAAAGGCCGATAAAAATAAACGACCCAAGCTTCGAGCAAAAAATTTGTATCAAATTTTTTTAAAGTCGACCACAATTAAGCTTGAAATCAAAACGTTAACAACATACTGAGGTTTTTAGGGTTATCAAAGATTGATAATCGGCAAACATTTATCCATATTTTACCTCTAATTATATCTGTCACTGTAGCTACATCAACTCTTTCAAGAGTATATTTCTTTCATATTTTCACTACAATTGTAAAGCCACTGACCCACCTAAGTATTCTCGTGTCAATAACATTTTTTTACTAGATTATTTTCACACCTCTAAACAAATTCTGAGAAGTAAGAGTCTTTCATAAGATGTAAGAGATTTTATTTCTTCCTCCAATGGGAAATGTAATTTTCATTACCAAAATAAAAATTCATTTTGAATATTATGTTCATGATATTGCAGAACATAATATTCAAAGTTTATTTTCATTTGGCAATGAAAATTAGACTTTTGAATAGAATAAAAAAAGAAAATTCATATATCTAATGAAACACTTCATTCTCGGATTTTATTTAGAAGTGTGTAAGTAATCTAGTTAAAAGTTGGAGAGACGAAGATGCTTAGATTTATGATCATGTTTTCACTTGGCAACAAAGTATGAAACAAATATATCTGTGAGAGGTTTGGTGTAGCTACAGTAGCATACACTATTATAGGGAGACAACTTAATGGATTGCAAATAAATGTTCAATTGATTAATGATCATCGACATAACTAACATCACTAAAATGTTAAATGATCCGACTTTGAGCTGAGATGATGTAGGCTCCAAATAAATTCGATCCAAAACTTTGGCTCATAGATCGGCGTTTATTTTAATCTCAGTTTCATGAATGATTCAAACTTTGAATTAATTTTTGAGTGCTCATCGTTCTTCGAGATAATTTCACAGCCCTACACTACTCACCACCAAAAACCAAGAATATCAACTTGCATACAAACTGGTTTTCATGATTTAATAATTTCGTATTTGCAATATTTATTAAATCCTATTCAAACTAAATCCTGCCAGCAACTAAACAGCCCCTTAATCTAACACTTAAGGGCTATTTAGGAGCAAATTTTAAGCATGATTTATGCAATATTTAAGTTAAATCCTCTCAAATAAAGAAAAAAAATAGAAGTTTTGTGGGTGGAAGATTGGAAGAGCTATTGTGGGTGTAGTGGGGAAATGTTGGACTTTTCTAGAGCATTGAAGAGGATGGTGCATATTGGCCTTCTACATACCTAAACAATCTGATTTTGTTTCGACTGAACATAGGCTCGAAAGAAATTTAATCCAAAATTAATTTTCGAGCGATTGTTACATAACACATATATAACTTAAACCTTAAATGTCCTAAGTTCCAATATAACAAAAATTTTAAAAATGTTACGCCTTAAATTCACAGACCTACCCTAAGTGTTAAATCAGATCGTGGATCGATCATACTAAACTTTAATCTGTCCCGACGTTGATCAATTATTGGCTTCAGCCTCAACTATAGATATTAAATTCTACTCTCAATCCTTATGCAATTACGTATCTAACACATAAACATGCATTTTTAGCAAACATATGATTTTACATTTACATGAAAAATTGTATTAAAATGTAAAATTTAAATGTTAGATATATAAATATATCTAACATTTAAATAAATATTAAAATTTAGCGGTATGTATCTAAATCTTTTTAAATAAATATTTTGGGATTCTACATTTAAACATACATAACAACTATCATATTAAACAATTGAGTTTAGGGTTTATCTTAAAAACAAGAGAAAATAAAAAAAGTTAAGAGCTTCAATGAAGAGGAAATTAAGAAATGAAGTTTTTTTAAGATTTGCAACTGTAAAGCAATTCAAACAAGACAATCACAAGAAATTGAGTGACAAACCAAATCAATAAAAATCACAAAAGGAAAGCAAAACTGCCAAAACAAAGAGAAGAAGAATAATCAATCAGAGCTTAGAACTCATCAGAATGAAAACATTAAAATTTTGTCATAGATATTGAACGTATAAAAATATATTCAAAACTAGTTAAATTTTAATGATAGCTGGAATTCATCAGAACTCAAAAAACAAGTCTCAGCAACCAGTGAAGATCAAGGAAGAAATGTAAGCTTATCAACAGTAAGTTAACCATAAGAAACAACGACTAGGTACATAAACTATATCACAAATATATTTATTTCGCATTTTCTCTATATGTGTCAAGCCACTCATCCATCAAAGCATTCTCATCTTAGCAACACTTAACTTTGTTTTATTCTTCTCTTTTAAAGGCCAACATTCTACACCTCACAACATTGCAGGTCTCGCCACTATCTTATAAAATTTTCCCTTAAATCTAAGCAGTATTTTCTATCACACAATAAGATGGATGAATTCCTCCACTTCAACCAACCAACTTGAATTCTACTAATAACATCCCCATCTATATCACCATCACTTTGAACAAGAGACCC
>NEWO01000328.1:83210-159891 GCA_003013225.1 Phalaenopsis aphrodite | reverse complement strand
TATATATATATATATATGATAAGAAATTTCTAAAATGTTTGATGAAATTGACTCTCTTGTGCAAGGACTGAAGGAGCTCCGACTTATATTTAACCTACGCATTCCCCAAGAAATGCTAGATTGATATGGTATGACTCAGAAGCAAGGCATTAGAAGATCAAGGGAAAAAAATTTGCAGGAAACTAAAAAGTAAAGCCATGCCATTTTCGAGCTCGGCTCGTATGCCAAATTGTGAGTTGGAGGCTCGTGATGGTAGCAACAGGCTCGCGTGCTCGAACTAAAAATTTATTATTTTTTTTTTATGTGAGCTCACAGGAGAAGGTATTGGTGGTCGGAGAAGGACGTTGCAGCACCAGCTCACAGGAAAATGAATCAAAATGACTAACGGTATGCTATTCGAGCTGGGATGAGCTTGAGCTTGAGCTTATGGCTCGATACGCTCGAATCATTTACATCGTAGAGATAGTTGTTTGAAGAATTAGTTGTGAAGATACAACAAAAGAAGCTATTGTTCAAAAGGTTATGGTGGCTAATACATTTTTTTTTTAACAAAAAAAAGTTAGGCCGCAACTTTTTAGCAGCTTCCACACTTAGCTATGTCAAGTAGCAAAACACTGCTTTCAGTTGCATATTTTTGAAAAAACAAGTAAAATGCAGTTTTCTCAAACACAAAATTGTGTCGTGCAGCACCGCCCTATGCTCATCCTTAATCTCATTCGATATCCTTGCTATTTATTTTAGTTTACAACTAAATTTCATAATTATAATTAAATATACTTCATTGTACTCCTCATAAGAATATAACCCCATATTAATTTATGATTTTTTGAAATTATTTCAAACATAGGTAAATTTACATACTTATCATACAACTCTTTCGTATTTATGCATCTAACACCTAAAATTTGATATTTATATTTATGACACCGTATCTTATAGAACTTCCATAATGTTCCTACTAAATCATATATTCCCCATGCTATCATTTAATCTAAAATATTTCATCCTTTTGTGCATGAATAGATCTCCATATTTACATCTTAGTGATCCTCATCATTACAAGAATAACCTTTAGCACATATAATTATTTCTTGGCCAACTTTATGAACCTAACTTCATGCATCCAAATGCCCATTAAATGAGCTTTGTTATGAGTGGCATTTTCCATAGTTTTAAATACATAAGTGGAGTTGGTGCCCAATACACAAGAGTGAATACAAGTTCTATAATGGAGGAAAACATGCCCCCAAGTAATCATGACCAGTACTAGAAAATATTTTTTTGCTAATTACTTTTTGAACCCTTAGTGGTTGTTTGTGTCATAAAGTTTACTTAGAATTTTTTTTATAATTTATATGGTTGTTGTAAAGAGATTTGTAAGATTTGGGCAATTATGTTATTTTGTTCTTTCATGAAGTTGTGTGGCAATTCTTTTTTTGGGTTTTTAACATATACATCATCCACTTTTTATGTATTTGCATGTTTAATACATAAGCTCTACTTTAAAATTTTAAAAGTCAAATATCTCTTTTCAAGCATTATAATCATAAGGTGTTGTGTGACAAATATCAATTTCTCATGTGCAATCCTGCCCCATGATGAGAGTCTGCGTCATGTGCTTATAATTCGACCTTCCAAGCACAACGGTAATGATCGAACCCTTGCCAGAGGGAACTTATAGTGACCCTGCATACCAACTGAACAAGGAATGCAGAGCACACACACACACAGATATATATATATATATGTAAAAATTGGAGTTTAAGTTTTAGATATGTAAATTATATCGAGGAATTAAGTGGTATGTATAAGTATTTATATATTTAAGTTAGATATATAAATACATAGTAATTATGTGGTTATTTTGTAAGTGCTCACACATATGCATGGAAATGTTTTAGACATCAGATTTGTGGTATTTATGTAAATACCCTTTTAAATAAATTTTTGAATGCAAGGAAAAAAAATTGATTTTTGGAAGTATGATTGTAATTTGGAATGAAAAAAATAAATTAATTAAGAAAATTTAAAATATATATATAGAAAGATTGATTACAATAAGGAAGTAATCAGGTATTAGACCCTGCAAAAAATGTGAAATAGATTTTTTATTTTTTTTATTTGGTGAGCTAGAGATTAGTTTTATGAGCAAATTTAGCCACTTCAATAAACTAATACTTGTATTTGGGATTAGGTGTGCGAACGAGTCGAGTCGGACTGGACTCATGCCAACTCAAGCTTGATTCATTTATGAAAATACGGGCTTGAATGAGCTCAGATGACAAACTTGAATTTGGCTCGCAATTCTCGAGAGCTTGAATGAAGTTGCAATGGAAGTTCACTGAGTTCACTAGAGAAGTTATATATGTCATCGATGGCGGGAGAGACGGAGAGTGTGATTATAGCTCACTTGAGATGACATCGACGTCGATCGAGTTAGCTCGTGAGCCAACAAGCCAATCACAATCTCGAGCACTCCACTCGCTAAGCTCAACTTGTGAGCTCGTTAATAAGTCAAGCTCAAGTAGCCTCCGCTCGCTTGCACCCTTATTTGAAAATTTTAAGAAGTCAAATTATATATATATATATATATATATATATATATATATATATATATATATATATATATATATATATATATATATATATATATATATATATATATATATATATATATATATATATATATATACACACACACACACACACACACACACACACACACACACACACACACACACACACACACACACACACACACACACACCCCATATGGTGTCGCGTACTCAGCTTAGTTAGCCGGTCATCTGCCTATCAGTTGTAAGTGCCCTCTAGTCCGGTGTTCGATTCCCCCCGAGTGTAGGGTGTGTTACTTAAATTCTTAGGTGCATGAGGGATGGTCGGGGCTCTTATAATACCCTCCGACTACTCATTTTTTTAGCGCGCGCGCACACACACACACCCTATGCGGCTACTCGGACCAGGAAGAGCTGAATAACATAGTCACATATAAGCATAAAAGCCTGTGAATAATATAGTTTTAAATGCAAATTGGGGTTTATTAAATGTAAATTGGGATCCAATCTCTCAAATTTTACACTTACTAAACCCACGGAAAAGCCCCCACAAATCCCCATTCTCCTGTTCATTCTGACGTTAGGGTTCGTTCGGGACAGCTGCAGCTTAATAATAAATTGTTGCGCAACAGCTACCACATGAAGCTACTACGTATAAGTTGTTATTGATAAGCTAACTATCTATTTATTTTTTGCAATTTGCAAATAGTTGTGTTGCGGCTATTTCTGAGCAAATAATCATTATGTCACTGTATACTAATGTTATTTGCAACAGAACTGTCATACCAATATGTTTTATACTTTAAAATCAAAAATTCAGTGCATAACAATACAAAAAAATATAAACCTCACTTAACAGTGAGTATCATGATTATTACAATAAAAAAAATTCAAATAATATTTAATAATATGATAATATTATTTTTAAAATACAAATGGCGTATTTCATGATTTAAGCCATCCTCTACGGATACTCTCCATGCCTGATCACTCTTGGCGGTGGAATCCTCCAACTTACCTGCCCATCGAAAAAAATCACAGTTTTCCATGATTCTCTGCGGGCACCTATAAAAGTGTCTCCCGTAGCTATGTGATTGACGTGAAGTTAACACGGAACTCAAAAGGCCACAATAGCACTTCAATCCTCGGGATATATTAAAAATTCTCGAGCTCATCTTCCCTAAATGCTTTAAATGGCATCTCATTAGACATAAGACAAGTAAACATTGATAAAAAAAAAGTAATCAATTACAATTTTATGCAGATATGAGATCTCAGAGAAGTCAATATATCAATCAAGGAATCAGTCACTATAAGAATACAACATACCTTATAAAAAAAGGGTTTTTGGTTGCCTTTATCCACGTAATACCAAGCTTGTGTGTGTCACATATGTACATCACCAAGAAAGATCATCTAGAAGAACCTCAAAAACCGTAGCACCGAAAAGAAGAGAGGAACTTAGTTGTCTTCATTAGGATTTCACACGTGACACCAATCAACTACGACAAACATGTCATCCAGAAGAACCTATAAGGTCAAACGTCTCATCATAAACCTTCAAAACTCGCCATAAGAAAAACAAAAGAAATGCAAAATAAAAACCCACTTACAAACAATATGAAAAGCTCAAACAATCAATATTAAATACACAATGAACAAAAATAAACATGAACTATGTAAAATACAACTACAATAAACAGTGAATCTCTTCAACAACAATTTCAATCAATAATATGACGAATACTAAAATCACCCTCATACTATTGCATCAATAATTTATTCTCTCGACTTTGTCTTCTAGTTTTTACCTTCCCTATCTTTAGTATAGGTTCAGAGAATAACATTTTCAGCTTGTGACAAAGATTGTCTAAGACGGTACTCAAATTCTTCTGCAGGAGCATGCTCATAATCCTCGTCCACCTCACAGAAGTCGATGTCGTTGTGGGAGTGATGTCACTAAATGTAATTCTGGAGATTCATCATGACAATCACAATTTGCACATGTTTGAGAAATGAGTAAGATGACATATCGCGAAGTATTACACATTTATTCTTCTAAACACTAAAAGTCTTCTCAATGACACCACATAAGGAGGGATATCTTTTGTTAAACATTTTTTTATGCCCTGTGTGACATTGTTGGTTCGCTCAAAATCAGATATGTGGTATCTCATATCGGGATAGGGCTTAAGATACCCTCGTTGCAATGAATATACAATATCAACGAAATAATATTTACTTGATGTGAATTGCGTGATTAGTATTGAAGGAAAATTGAGTTAGGAGAGTAGCTCAGCCTCAAGCATACCCGTGGGTGAATGTGGAAAGTTGTACTTGTTATTTCACGTTGCTGCTTCAAATTTTTTATTGTCTTGTGCATTATCCTTTCAACCGGTCATGATAAAGGTGAAACACATGTTGAAATTGCATACCACCATGTTATTTTGCACTGAGGACCCACAACGACCGATGAATGAGATCTTCTCATTATTTGGAACATGAGAATCAACGTGTGTTCCATGTATTGTTTTATTATAATTTTAGAAAGATAGCGAAGAGTTACATGATTATGATATTTATTTAAAAGTTAAATGTAATAAATAAGAGAAATTACCTTAAAGTATGATATGTACCACACATCACGTGAAATCTCTGTGAGGTCCGTTCGAACGTAGGATATGTTGGTTTCATGACTTATGAATAAATGCATACAAGTGCATTCAACCATACTGAGAAGTATTTCTAATTTGTTTCAGAGGAGTGTTGAATTCACTCAATTACTACTTGCATTGATTCACTATGCAATAATATGTAGAGGTTTATAGCTAACACCTCTCGCGAAGTCATACTGAATGAACTATGAAGTCCATGATTTATGCATAGTTCCTCCAATAGATTGGCGAATACTGTTTGTGTCATGCAAAACATATTACTAAACATCGTTGGGTGGCTCGCAAGAAACTCCCCAACCCATTTGTCACTAGCATATGAGGATGTCATGCAAGGGGAGCGTTCTATGTACGAGTTATAATATTCGTACATCAAGCATACGACAACTGCAACTCTTCTTTTGCGCATTTCTCTAGTTGCATCCATGTATTTTGGTTTCAAAGTGGCTAATACACAAACATCAATAAATTTTTGAAGTACTTTTCAAATGTGCTGAACTTTACCTAATATTTTGAAATTTGGGCATTACACTTCCTGATATTAAACTATCATAATAAATTCCTCTTTTTAAACATCAAATATTGTACTTCTAGGTAAAAAGGGCCTCCTTAGGATAATAGGCAATTTCTTGACCTCTTTCATGCTTAAGACATTGAAATTAGCTAAGAAGATAAACATTCAACATTAACTAGAATAATATTTATCAACCCAAGGGTAAGTTAAAGTTTCATCAGATACCTGTAAGGTAATATTGATGTGTCACACTTCTCCCAACCCCAATTTCTTCACATAAGGTTTTCCAAAAAAATATCCTCTATGGTTCATGGAATAGTAAAGATATCATAGTTTTTTAGCTTTCAAGATAATTTTCTTTAAATAATGGTACTACATTTTTTAGTCAGAGCGTCCATTTCAAATTCGCCAGTCGTGCCACCAATGTTGTCACAAAATCATTGTTATTTGACCATTGGTGCTACTCAGCCGCTACCGTCAAGCTAACACCTGACCCTCATGCCTAGAACACTGTCATCGAGGTGTCGCAACTACCATATGGTCGACGCCACCACCACTGGACCACCATCCTGCCACTAATTAGGGTCGTTAGATTGCCTTTGCCATCAAATCACTGCAGCCCGACCACCACCACCATTAGATCACCATTGCCCAACCACCACTGTTGAGTTGTTGTCAATACCGCTTGACCACATTTGCCTTACGACAGAAGTCTGATCATTGTCACCATATGAACATTGTTGCCGACCTACTGCATTTGAATAGCCGATGCCGCCAAATCATCGCCGCATGACCACCACCATCAGTCGCCACCACTAGATCACTGTCGCCAAACCACCACCATCTCCAGACAACTATCGTTGAATCACCACTGTCGAGTCGCTACTACCGTCAAACCACCATTGTCTGAACCCCGCCACTGCTGGATGACTACTACCCGACCATTGCCGTTGAGCCATTACCACCGTCATTACCACTAGACCACCACCGTCGACAGGCCTCTGCTACTCAATCATCACCATCATAAACATTGGACCACCGTGTCTACCAACAACGCCACATTAATTTTTTGTGGCATTTACCCTTTAACGTTAGTCTACCTTCAAAAATCATAACAACGTGTCGTCTCCACTCCTACCATCAGTCTTCCTTCATAACAGTGGGAGCCGTTTACAGGTAAGTGACAGAGGTAAGCCATTTAACAACAGATGACTCTTTCAAAAGGGGCCAAAACCTTGGGTCTTTGAATTGTAAATTTTGAACTTTAAGTAACCCATACATTATATTTAATATTTTGGATGATAAGTACGTAAAAATCCATATATATGTTTTCCTAAGGAAAATGATAATATTTTTTTTTATGTAATATAAAAGATTTGGTATTTTAATTGTAAAAATAAACAAGTTTAAGTATTTGGTATTTAAATATATAAAGAGAAATTTCTTTCAGTCGACTCTTCATAAAAAAACAATAAATGAATAAATAAAAAGTCAGAATGGATGAACTTCTTGTCCCCTACGTCTCTGCGTTACAAATTTTTATTCGGTACATGTACCGCATGGAGGTCTGCATGCGATACCGAATTAAAAACGGCCACGTGGAATTCGATACCACTTGGATTTTTCACCTTAAAAACTCTTTCATATTATGCTCTACCCGGCCCGAATCCCGCAAAAAAAAAGTGTCTTTTTGTCATTTTTTATTCCCACCAATTGAAAAAAGTGGTATTTTGTCTGTTTTAGGGTTTAAGAATTCAGGATATTCTCATTTTTTTGTCTCGTATTCGCTGGACCTGGCTCGATGGAAATAATTTTTGACGAAGAAATATTACTGAAATCTCAAAATACTTGCGAGAAACATAACAATGAGCTGGAATCTCAGAATATTTTCGAGAATTATGAGAATGAGCAGAGTTTAGATGCGATAGAAGAACATCAGCAGGTACGTTGAGGACTTGTTTAAATGCAGTTCTAGGTTTTAAGGAATACTTTTATTGTTAATGAAGTTTGCTCTGTTTTTAGATGACGTGTAACACTAAGTTTCAGTAAGGGTGGGATGTGGTGTTATTTAAGTAATATCACGGTGATACACTGGTTGTTTTTGCAGTTACTTTCCATTTCTGATTGTTCGTTATAGTATTAGTGGGGTTTTGGTGTTATTTTGGTAGTATCATATTGTTATTTTGGTAGTATCATAATGTAATGATACTGTCGTGGGGATTTGATGTTATTTTGGTAGTATCACAATGTTATTTTAGTAACATCACAATGTAAGGTTACTGTCGTGGGGATTCAGTGTTATTTTGGTAGTATCACAGTGTTAATAAGGTAATATTGGATTCGCTGACTTGGTTTTCTTTTATGAGGCTAGTAACATTTCTTAACGACATTTAATCGGCATGTTATATTGACATTACCATGGTGTTATTTGGGTTATATTATGATATTATTATCATGTTATTTATGTATTATAACCTTGTATTAATGATGTTTAAATTTGCAGCCACACGAGGCAGAGAAATTACTTCATGTTGTGGTCCACAACGAGAAGGAAGTCTATGAACAGTATTGTTTTTATGCACACCATATTAGATTTACTGTGCGAAAGAAACACAGTGGTTTCTGACCGAATTCAAAGAAGCTTAAGACAAAAGACTTTGTTTGTGGTAAGGTTGTTTTCAAGAAAGAGTTGAAAGACACTATCACGGTGAGGTTTAAAAGAGTAGACACAAGGACTGGTTGTCCGCCATGATCCGATACTTCTTTGATTTAGAGGGCAACTGGTCAGTAAAGAAATTCATAGAAAGTCACAACCATCCGTTGAAGGAAGATGGTGACAGGCATCTAATGCGTTCCAGCAGAAAGATGTGTGACGTCAGTGCTGATATCCTTAGATCAATGATAAAATCAGGGATTAGAACAAGTGATGCATTCAAATTCCTTGCTAATGAGGTCGGAGGAGTGAAGAATCTTGATTGCACAAAGAGGGATGTATATAATTTCATACAAAGAGAGAGAAGAGTTCAAATTGAATTTGGGGATAATTCTCTCATACAATTGTTCACTATTCGACAAGCGAGGGATCAAATGTTTGCGTGGCACTTCCAAATTGATGAGGCGAGATGTTTGGTGAATTTTTTATGGTGCGATGGGATGTCCATGATTGATTACGACTGTTTTGGGGATGTAATAATATTTGATACAAGTTATAGACTAAATAAATATAATTTATGTTGTGTTCCGATTATCGGTGTGAAACACTACTGACAGAATGTTCTATTTGGTGTTGGTTTTTTGTCAGATGAAACAATTGAATCATTCAAGTGGTTATTCAAAGTTTTTATCCGTGCAATGGATAATAATCATCTAATAACAATATTCACTAACCAGGACCAAGCAATGTCTAAAGCCATTGAAGAGTGTTTTCCACAAACCAGACATAAATTATGTCAATGACACATTTACAAGAAGTTATCTTCAAAAGTTTACTGTGGCATGGGTAGCAAGAGAGTCATTATCTTTTTTTTATAAATGCTTGAGCATATGTGACTCTGAAGAGGAGTTTAAAGAAACTTGGGGTGAAATGATCGAGAAAGGAAACCTACATGAGAATCTTGCCATTTCATCCTGCCACCTCAGCTCCTTGCTCCAATCAACTGGGTTGGCCTCAACTAGTTTTCCAATGTACTTGCAGATAAACATGTCACAATCAATGTTGTTACTTTGAGTTGGTACGCCCTTAACCATTGTCAGCCCCCATGATCAGATTTCCTCGTACCAAAATATAGTTTAGCATCCGCTGCAAACATTGATATCTACAAATGTGGATGGCACATTTGTTATTGCATGACAAAATCAGAATGTTATTGACATACTATGTAGTTTATGATTTAAAATGCACTCGCATACTGTCTTATGCATTTTGTTAGGTAACGAATCATATATTCTCCATTTCTTATCCTTCAACTCAACAATCAACAATATCTAATGTTGGTTTTAACAATGGGAAACAAGATAATCTCAACATCTTTCACAGCTTCCTTCGTAATGTGTTGCAAAAACTTTAAGTTGTCACCACCTTCCATTTTCCAATAGGTCTACATGAATTGACACTTTTAATATAGTCATCGACTGCATAAAAAATCTTATGATGACCATTAGTTTATTGACACGTATAAATATCGCTAGAATGATGTTGGAGTTTGAGTCTTCCTCCCATGAAGAATGAGGGCTAATGCATCCATATGATCATTACCAATCCATCCATTGTACAAGACATCATCCATCTTACCCAGATCAATATAGATTGAACTATCTCTTAGGTGGACAATAAAGTCATTCCTGAAGGGTAAAAATAATATTTATATCACCCCACATTAATAAACTTGTAATGAAACAACCAATTGAATGCTACTCACTTTACAGGGTATTGTGACAAGCAATGATCAATTACTGTTTGCATTTCCTCAGATATCAGTACTCGCCCCGGAAAATCTACGTGCTACTTAGTCAGTGAGGACTACACATAAACAAAGCTATTGAAATATCAAATGAAATAAACTACATATAAGAAATTAATCCAAATTAGGGTAGAAATACCGATGGTTCAGATACATCCACTGCATGTGGTATCAGTGCATGTACTGGATGTACATATACTACTGACCGCAAAGTTGTTTCAGTTATTGGTGAGGTGATAGCAGTATCAGGTAGTTCTGGGGTGGCAGCAGTAGCAGAAATTGGTTGATCTGAGATGGCAGTATCGAGTATTTGCTCTACAATCTCTGAAATTTGTACATGTGTTTTTCTAGAGAGCTGGTAGTATCGTCATCAGTCATTGTTTCATCAACAGACAAAATCTTTTCAACATCCTTTGATGTTTTCCTTCGTTTATATTCAAAGGGTGTGAAAGGGGAGCTCACAACCTTCTTCCTACAACTGCGTCGGCCCTTTACCCTATGCAATAAGCTGGAAATCAACTGGGTGGGGGGCTTGGCAGGTTCCTCAACATCATATGGTATTCCAACAGGAGAAGAGGAGGGCTGGGAAGATTCTTCATCAACATGAGGGATCATAACATAAGGGGAGGGGGGCTGGGCAAAATGCTCATCAGCATGTGGGATTCCAGCAGAAAGAGGAGGGGAGGGGGCTAGGCAGATTGCTCTTCAACATGTGTGATTACAACAGGAGGGGAGGGGGCTGAGCAGATACCTCTTCAGGGGCGCTGGGAAAATTCCTCAACAACATGTGAGATTCCAACAGGAGGGGAGGGGTGTTGGGCATATTCCTCGTCAGTATGTGGGATTACAACAGGAGATGAGGAGGACTTAGTATATGCTTCCTCTAGTACTATGCATATATCAGCACCGTCATTTTCAATTTTTTTCAATTTTATTCGGTAGTTTCAACATTTGGTCATGCAAACCCAAAACTCCAATAGTAATTGTATTAAGAGTCCCTCGGAACTCCTTGAACCATTTCTCATGTCCTTTGATAAGATCAATTATTGCTTCAAGGTTCTTGTTCATTACATTGAAAATTGGTTCTGAGGCAGTCTCCCCTTCAACAATTGACCTCATATCAAATGTTACAGGAAGTTCTGCTCTAATTTCAGGCCGACAAATTTGACAAATATTAGGTAGGCTGACCAAAGTAAAATATGTTGAGATTTTCGTACCAATGATATTGCACTTTAAAGAAAGATATTTTTGATATTTTGTTGCAGGAATGATGAATTAAGGTCAATGGAGCAAAAAGATGCAAAAAGAGCGAATTTGGAGCAAAAAGGATCTAAATGTGGAGAATTGCATTAGGGCGCCGACGGCGCCATCGACGTCGCCGACGACGAGCTTTTCCCGAGGCTACAGGACAAAATCTCCAGAAGGCCGCCGACGGCGGGATCAACGGTTATGTGTACTTGTACAATGGATAAGACCGGATTTTAGAGGGGTGCATAAGCAACTCTTGGGAAAACTCATCCACATCTTTAAAGAGAAGATTTTGGTCGAAAATAGAGGAGTCCCGGAGATAGGATCCATTAGTGTGCAGAGAGCTTGCTAGAGCGTGTAACTGTGAGGAATTCTTCGAGAAATTGTAAGAGTGGAGGGAAAGTGAGAGATTTCTTCCTCCTTGCTACTTCAAAGAGGAATTCCATGTGCTGTAAAGAAAGGAAGAGATTCAGAGGAACTTCAAGGAGTGTTCTTGGGGAGAAATTTAGAGATAAATTATTTACTTGTTATAGTTTGTATGACTTTGATTTTATATATAAATTATGAGTTTTGTTGTGCTTTCCCCATGAGTTCTGAGTAGTTTTCTCTGTTTTTATCCTTGTCTCGAGATTTGTGAAATGGTGATCTGAATTGGCAAAGCCATGAAAATGTTTAAGAAATTGTGATGATCTTTTCACTTCAATCTTAATTTACTTTCAATCTGACCAATTGATTTGTTAAAATATGTTGAGTTTTACAACTAAAGTAAATATTACATCCAAGATTCAGGGAGGTCAAAACCCTTGGAAGTTGGGTGCAAATAAATAGGGAAATATTACTATCGGGCGTAGAATTGGAGATTTTAGAGTGACAGACTAAAATCCCCAATTCGGTCCTATCGTTTGGGTGTTGATGTGTAGATGTTAGCCATCAGTTGAGGGGAACGTAGGAGCTCCGAAGTGAGAGCCGGTATCCTCCCAGCCTAGCCGCAAAATCAGTAACCAAACATAGGATTAATCAATGTTCTTTATGCCTGGACCAAAGGGTAAAGAATATGTATGCTCCTATTTGGCACAATATAAATTGAACTAACTCATTTTATCCATTCAATATAATTTCTTGACAAGGAGAATGTTGCTTTCTTATATATTGAATATCACAAATTAAACCCTACTTTCTATCATTAGTTATTTATTAGTTATCTAAATTATCTACTTATTTCAATTATCTATTAGTGACAGATAAGCAAATTGAACGTCGTCGTTGTAGTTGAAGTATTACTTTTTATTAAGCCTTAGTCTGTAGTATTTTATTTCTCCCTGTGGGATCGATAACTAGGACTCCATTAGAGCCCTATATTACTTGAGTGATACGTATACTTGCGTTGACAAATTTGACTTTGACATTATTGAATATTATATTTATACATCTTTATTAAATCAAACACATATATATAAAGTCGCAGTCAAGATTTTGACACCGTTGCTGAAATTTAAATCCTCTAGTAGCGTCATCAAATTCTTGTAATTGTCGATTTACAAAAAGAAAAAGGTCGGTCATAGGCCCTCATCTTGATTGGCCAGAAAATTTAGTTCCTCCTCTTGTAGGTCCAAGAATTTATCATTGACCAACAAGACATTTCAGGATACAAAAACCTTAATTATTATTCAAAAAATAAGTTATTTAACAATAGTGTAAATGACTGACCTGTTCACTAGTCAACCTCTTAAAGGCCACATCTATCTATGAGGAGTTCAAGCTAACAGTTTTTGGTCATCTCAACATCCTAGGTCTAGCCTCAGCATTGACAGACGTTACCATAAATATATGCTTAAAAAATCAGAGCTGCATAAAAGGTACACAATATTCAGCATAAAAGATAATTAATAAACAGTAATGATGTTTAGGTTCTGCAATATACTGACCGTAAGCAAATAAAGAAAACCATTTATGTATCCAATTGGCTTGTTTCACAATAATTTGATGGCCACTACATTAATTTGCTCTATAAGAAAATCACAGAGCGCAACTGGCCAATTAAATGAGGTAAAAGTCCTTATGTTCTCCCCAAAGTTGTTATGTCCTTTGGGTACACTAAAATTACTCGAACAAAAAAATAGATTAGATAATAAAAATTTTATAAATGATTTAACAAAAGGGGTAGAAGACCCCCCTCTTGAGAAGTCCAAAAGATTGTTCCTCATGTGGCATCCATGTCACAAGATGGACATTTACTCCACTTTGACACTGCACCTCTATTTGGCATGCCAATTAACATGGCAACTTCATCGGGCAACAGTCGCAACTCTTTCCCTCCAATTTTGAAAACCATTTTATCTCGCTGTCAACATTGCAAGATCTGAAGTGTCAAGACATTCTCTTGAGGATATCAAGGGAGGTCCAAGAACTGTTCAACATTCATTGCTTTGAGCTCATTTATTGTATCCTCAGATATTAAATGTCTCACCTTATCCAACACATCTCTAACAACAGATGGTCAGCATCTACAACTCATTGATCGTGGGTTCACAAACCTATCAAAATAATACAATGCAACAAATATCAGGTGCTATTTCGGTGTGATAGTATTATTATGGTATTATTACGGTATTATTGTGGTAATATTTTGATGGTATTATTTACGTAGTACTACAGTATTATTACGGTAATATTGTTGTTATATTTCAGTGATATTATTAATGTTGTAGTACGATATTATTACGACATTATTATGATCTTATTAAGGTTATATTTTGAAGGTATTATTCTTGTACTATTATTTCACTTTATTACGATATTTTTTGACTTTATGGGGTTATTACGATTTTATTTGACTTTATGACATTATTAGAGTTTTATTTGAATTTATTATTTAGTATAAGTCAAGTTTTGTATAAGAAAACAATTTTTTGTTAAAGAAATTGCATTTTATTTAAAAGAACTGCATTTTATCACCGTAATAATCACTATTACCTTTAAGAACCATAGTATTAGAAGAAGAAAAAACAGCCAAAAAACCCTAATAATCAATATTTAAAAGAACTACTACTTATCATGGTATTATTTAGAATTGCATTTAGAAGAATAACTGCATTTAGAAGAAGAAAAAACAACCAAGAAAAAAAAAATTACCTTGCGGAACTCTCTTTAGTAACATTCTTCTTACGGTCATTGTTTTTTTTCTTGTACTGTATTCTTGACGGCTCATCTTCGGTTTCCATTGCCAATGACTCTTCAGCTTCCACTGTCGTAGGCTTTTCTTCGATTTCCATCTAAAAAGGCTCGGCTTCCATCATCAGATGAACTCTAGCGGTGAACTGAGGAATGTACTTCGACCGACGAACGAAGACTCGAAACCCTAAACAAATGGCGAATGGCAAAAGAGGTGGTGTGTCTGTCGGTTTTTCTCCGGAGTTCTTTTTCGATAGACGTTTCGTATTATGTTAGTTTAATTAATTTGGGAGGTATCGGGCGGGAGTACAGCCGGGTCCCACGTGATAAAAAAATTTTAAAATTTCAAGGAACCCTCGAATGTTACCATAATACAACCATACTAATACTCCACTAAATAAAAACATAATAAAACAACAATAAAACCACGATAACACCGCATGACACTAAAAAAATTACTGCAGAGCTAATCACATTAATGCCACCATAATAAGACTCAAATAATACCCTAATACAACCATAATAATACATCACCTCAATGTTAATAAACATATAAGTTAATAATACGCCAATCACTCTGCAATAAAACAATATACTACATAACAAAAAATAGATTAACAATACTCGAATAATTCACTAATTATACCACAATATTACAACAAGTCGAATAAACATAACGATACATATAATAATAACCACTGTTTAATACATAGTATGCGGCAAAAAGGAGAACAGGGCGTTGGCATGTATATTTAGCTCCAACTCTGTTTATTAAATTTGTGGGCAATGAGATCAGAGTTATTTAATTACTCATTGAGGGCTTGGTCAAGATCAGTGAAGAAGCTGAAAATTGCAATATATATAATATTCATTTTAGTTGAAGGTAGAGTTTCCTGATTGCTCGGAGGCAATGAGATGGAGTTATTTAGTGATTCAGATAATCTTGATTAATAAGCAGTTAAAAAATCATTCACATATATGATCAAATGTTGATTGAGAGGAAGTTTCAGACTGTTCGCACTTCTAAAATTGATCGAGTTATATAATATGATGACAATGCTGATGATGTGATTTGTATCAAGTAATTCATGTAATGGGTTTGCTAAATTGTGGAAACATAATAAAATGTTATTGCAAGTTATGTTGTTCTACACTTCTTAAGTCTCATGTGACTGGTGTTCCAACTGGTTCACCTGACGGAACATCATTCATTGGTTCACCTGACGGAACATCATTCACATCAGACTTAAGAAGTTCAGAACATCAAAACTTACAATTACATTTTATTCTGTTTCAACAATTTAGTAAACCCGTTACGACTTACATGATACAAATCACATCTTCGGCATTGACATCAGATTATATAACTCGATCAATTTTAGATGTGTGAACCATCTGAAACTTCCTCTCAATCAACCTTTGATCATTGAAGCGAATGATTTTCCGGCTGCTTATGAATCAAGATTATCTGAATCATTAAATAACTCCATCTCATTACCTCCGAGAAATCATGAAACTCTCCCTCAACTAAAATGAATATTACATATATTACAATTTTCAAATTCTTCATGATGGTGACCAAGCTCTCAATGAGTCAATAAATAACTCTATCTCATTGCTCACAAATTTGTGTCAAATGGTTCAAAAAGCAGTACTTGCCTTGTTCGCCCATCTTCATCCTTTCCTGCATTCAATGATTTAAGTTATAAAAATACAAATAAGAAGACAATAGTAAAACAAGTGCGTCTATTAAAACAACAAAGACAATAACACAATAATCACACAACAATAAAACTATAAAGCCCAGCAAAAAAATTCTCTTCAACAGTATAATAAAATAACAATAAAACCATAATAATATCACAATAATCCCACAATAACACTAACATCCCTCATTAACAAAAATAATACGAGAATACTGCCAAGATAATGTCGCGATAATACTATAAACAATTACCCCACAATAACACCAACAACAAAGACAATAACACCATAATCACATAACAATAAAACCATAACGCCGCAACAAAAAAAACTCTCTTTAACAATACAATAACACAACAATAAAACTATAATAATACCACAATAACCCCACAATAACACCAACATCCCTTATTAACAAAAATACCACGAGAATACTGTTAAGATAATACTGTGGTGACACTATAAACCATTTTCCCAACCTAAATGCGAGCATAACATAAACAGTTACAACAACAACAACTTCAAATAAAATGAAAACCACTAAAGTAAAACTCTGATAAACCCAGAGAAACAAATTGTTAAACACAAGCAATGGTATGTCAGAACTATACCTCAGATAAAAAACTAAATTAATACTATTAAATCAACTAATTAAACCTTCAATAAACCCAGACAAATGCTAATAGTATCCATAAATTCAAAAAATAAAACTCGCACAAATCCTAGAACCCAAACCACAATAATGTCTTTAAGATAAAAAAAATATTCTCCATGAAGCTAAACTCACTTGGATCTGAATGTACTTCTTGTTGTCTTCGTCGAAAATATTCAGAACGAAGCTAAACTCGCACGGATCTGGAAGTGGTTGTCGTTCTCTTCATCTGTAGAGCAATCCATTTCGATAGCTCCAAATCCTAAAATGTAAAAGTAAAGTGGGGGGAAATCAAAAAAAGGGCTTATGCATTAAATTTTCCGAAAAAATAGAGTTTTTAACATAAATAATTACAGCTTCGGTTTGCAAGCCTTCGGTACATCTACCCAATAAAAATTCCTGCGTTAGCCGCGACAGCCCTCCGCCGCCATCATTTCTCCGCTTCTTCCGCACAATCGCCTTCCTTCGACACATAGCCGCTCCTATTTCTTGGTTTCAGTCTCCCCTTTTACAGTCCTAAGAGGCAGATAGGCTTTCTAATGGGTAAGCAGAAAGGAGAAGGTTTAAGAAGCAAGAATCGCCCTTCGAGTAGCAGGTCGTTTCCTCCTCGACATCAATTCAATCTATTCCAATGCTTTTATACTTAGCTGATTTCTCCGTTTCACTTTCTCTATTTAGAGCATTTTTGAACTTCTGCTCTCTGATTTCGCTTGGTTTTTCAGCCTCTCCGCGTCGTTGGTGCCTCTGGGAGCTTCGAGCGTTGGATTTGGAGGTTACCTTGGGAGTTCAAAGATCGAATCTTCTTCTTCAACAGAAGAATATCCATCATTCTTGGTATGATTGTTAATAATGATCATTAGTTTATTGCCTGGGGAATTTATCTTATAATTGGATTTTTAATATCTTGCAAATTGCCTTATTCCATGTGAATATCTGAGACACTATTGTGAACAGAGTTGGTTTTGATTCGGCTATTCATTAATTAGGCCATTGTTCAAGCCAAATTCATTTGAACTATGGGTCTATTAACTTGGATTATAATTATATCTATTCCACTATACTATGTTAAGTCTGTTGCTATTTGGCCACTAATTAAATGTATGATAATTGGTAAAAATACCTTGAATTAGTTATTAACTATTGAGTAATGATGGCAATGAATTGGAATCAGCCACTAGTTAAATAAATGATTACAATTAAATGTTTAACAATCAGGCTAACATTGTTTGTTTGTAGTTAATGTTTATTAAAATAGTGAAATTTACATCCACAACAAATGATTTTTATGTATTTAAGGTCTGTTTGGGGCAATTGCAGCTTAATAATAAGTTGTTGCGCGAAAGTTGATGTGGATAAGCTGACAGTCTGCTTGTTTTTTTGCGGCTTGAAACAACTGTGCTGCTTCTGTTTTGGACAATTGACCATTCTGCTTCCATATAGTTTGCAACAAAACAATTCGTACTAATATATTATATACTTTAAAAGCAAAAACAAACATCTAGTGCAGAATATTACAAAATAAAAATAAACACTTCACTTAACAGTGATTAACATGACTACTAAAATTAAAAAAAAGACTATTAACATAATAATTAATAATATGATAATATTATTTTTAAAATACAAATAACGTATGTCACGAGCTAAGCCGTTTTTTAGAGATACTCTCAATGCCCGATCACTCTTAGCGGTAAAATCTTCTAGTAAAACTGCCGACCAAAAATAGTCACAGTTTTTCATGATTCCCCGTGGACTCCTGTAAAATTATCCTTCTTAGCTATATAGCTGGGAAGTTAGCATAAAACTTTAAAGTCCACAGTAGTAGTGCAATCCTTTAAAGGTGTTAGAAATCATTGAGCTCATCTTTCCTGAATGCTTAAAAAAACATACCCACAGACATAACACAAATAAAAATTAATAATAGAAATAATTAACAATAATTTTATGCAGTTGTGAGGTCACAGAGAACTCATTTTATAAACCAACAAATTTGTCACTATAAGAAAACAATAAATCTTATAAAAAAAATGGTTTTTGGTTGCTGTTAAATCACATAATACCAAACTTGTGTGCGTTATATATGCATATCACCAAAAAAGACAATACAGAAGAACCTAAAAAACCATAACACTGAAAAAAATATAGAAAATTGGTTGTCTTCATTAGGATTTCACATGTGACACCAACTAATAACGACATACAGACCATCCGGAATAAACGATAATGTTAAATGTCTCATCATAAACCTCCAAAATCCATAAAAAAATGTAAAAGGAAAAAAAAAACACATACAAATTGTGTAAAAAAACGAAACAGTAAATATCAAATGCATGAGAAACATGAATAAACTTGAACTGTGTAAAATATTGATACAATAAAAAGTGAAATTCCTCAATAATCATTACAATTAATGATATGATAAAAATTAACATTCCCTCAAATCACCCTCAAACTATAACATCTGTAATTCGTTTTCTCAACTCTGTCATCTCGCTTACACATTTTCAGTTTTTAGTGCAGGTTTCGGTAACTATTTTGGGCTTGTGACTAAGACTATAAAAAACGGTACTCATATGTCTCGACAAGGATTTGTTCTTGTTCCTCACTCATCTTACGAAAGTCGATGTCATTGCAAGAAGGACGTCGCCAAATATAATTGTGGAGAATCATCATGACAATCGCAGTTTACACATGTTTGGGAAACATGTAAGATAACATATAGCGAAGTATAACATATTTCTTCTTTCAAATATCAAAAGTTCTCTTAATAATACCGAGTAAGGATGAATGTTTTTTGTTGAGCATTTTTTTCCAGCCCTGCGCAACATTGTTGGCTCGCTCAAAATATGATATATGGTATCTCGTATCAGGATATGACTTGAGATACTCTCACAACAACAGATATCCAACATCAACCAAATATTATTTTTCTGATGTGAATTGAATGAATAATGTTGAAGAAAAAAAATAGAAGAGTAATTTTGTCTCAAGCGAACCTGTGGGTGGATGTGAGAAGTTGTATTTGTTATTCCGTGTTGTAGATTTGAATATTCGACTGTCTTGTGCACTGTCCTCCTAATCGGGCATAATAAAAGTGAAACGCATGTTGAAGTCGCATACCGCTATGACATTTTGCGTCGGGGATCCACAACGACCGATGAATGTGACCTTCTTATTATTTAGAAATATAATTATAGAAGATAACAAAGGACTACATAATTACGATATATGTATGAAAATTGAATATAATAAATTGGAGAAATTACTTTAAAGAAGTATGACATATACCGCACATCGTGCGAAATTTTTGTGGGGTTCGTTCAAATGTAGGATATGTTGACTAATTACTTGTGAAAAAAAGTAACAAATGCATTCAACCCTATTAAGGAGTATCTGCAAATCGTTTCGGAAGAGTGTTGTAATTGCTTCATAGCTCCTCACATTGATTAATTCTACGATAATATGTAGAGGGTTATTGCTAACACATCTTATGAAGTTGTTTTGGACGAGTGATGAGATCCATGATTTATGTGTAATTCCTCCAACAGATCGATGAATATCGTCTGTGTCATGCAAAACATATTGCTAAATCTCGTTGGGTGACTCACAAACAATTTCCCAATTCTATTTGTCATTAACATATGAGGATGTCATGCAATGAGAGCGATCTATATACAAGTTATAATAATCATACATTAAACATACTGCAACCGCAACTCTTATGCATTTTTGTACAGCTGCATCCATGTATTTCGGTATTGAAGTAGTTAACACATAAGCATCAATGAATTAACTACAATCATATAAGATTACGAACAAAATTAACATAAACAAATAATATTACATAAGTAAATAGAAAACATAACAGTGAATGAATAACTCTCAAGTAAAATGACATGTCTAAAGCAACATAAATATCCAAAGCAACATAAATATCCAAAGCAACAAGAAAAGTCATAAACAAACAAAAATATTAAAAGTAAATAAACAAATAACAAATATGAAATGTCCCACAAGAATCTAATAAAATAATATCCATCAAATATCACTGCTCCCATTAAAATAATGTAGGTAAGTCACCCTACCGTCAACAAACATTATTATGAAAAACTCTCTCTGGGTTGAATCTTCAAGCAACTTTATAGAAAATAACACGTCTTCGTAAATTGTTGGAGTTGCATCCATAATTCGTATAATATGCTCGACAGAAGTTGTTTGTGATGGGCAAGGGTCATTAATGCATGGTGCCACCATCTGTGAGATCAGACTTCTAAGGAAATCAGTTCCCTCTTTTTTTTAAACCCGGGGACACTTTGACCGGCTCGTGGACTCAACTTCATGGAGGTCTGGGATAGGGCCTTCATTGGAATCACCGGTTTAATTAGCTCCCAAATTTCTGGAGATGCCACCAAACTCCGCCTCACTGGTGCATATGCATTTTTGCCCGTTGTCATGATACCTCCAAACACACGATCCAATTTCTCCTCTAACTCAAGATCAAATTCGCTGCATTTAAATTTTTTTTGTAGCAGACACCATCTACAAATTCATATAACATGTGAATTTGAAAAGAAATTAAAAATTGACAAAAATAAGGGACATTTTAAAAATGTAAACGCCAGTCTCTCTATCCTCACTTCTCGGAAGCATCAATTGTTCGCTTTACCGTATTCCATTCCAAGGCCGTTGATCATCATTTCAATTCCTTCCATATTTTTCGATCATTCTTTTGCTGATCCCTCTTATTTTTTAACTGCTTCTTATCATACTCTTTGTCTTTATTTTTCTTGAATTTTCTAATAATATTTGACCAGTCTTCCTTGTTAAAATAGGTTGTTTGCCTATATCTCAGTTCGATCTCCCTTAGGCAAATGTTGCAAAATATTAAGTTTGTCTTTTTATCTCACGTTGCAGATGAACCTCCTCTTTTGTCTTAACCATTGTATTACTAGCATGAAAAAAACTAATTAACATAAACAAGAATGCCAAAATATCGCAGCTCAAAAGAAAAGTAGGACTGTCACAATATCATCACCGATGCCCCTCCACACTACACTACAACATCACCTACACATCGCCACTGCCACCACCTCCACACACAAACACCTCCACATACCAACACCTCAAGACATGAACACATCTACAACACCACACATCAACACCTCCACACAAACACAATCACACACCAACCACCACCTTCACAACACCATCACCTCTACATATCCACCATCACTTCCTCTAACACAAACACAACAATACACCAACCACCACCTTCGCAACACCACCACTTCGACATATCCACCAACACATCCCTAACACAAACACAACCACACACCAACCATCACCTCCACACAACCACCAACACATCTTCTAATACAAACACAACCACACAACAACCACCTCCTCCACGACACCACCATCTCCACACACAAAGCAACATACACCACCACCAAACATCAAAGTTAAAGATAAAATCACACCCCATAATTTTCATTTGATGTAGCTACATACATGTCACCCAAAACATTGCTATCAACAAATCAAACACCCTCTTTCAGCCATTTCTCAAATTCTCACTCAAACAACAAAGGTAAAGATAATTGCCTACCCCATATTTTTCATTTAAGACTACTACATAGAAGACACCCAAAACATTGCTATCAACAAATCAAGCACCATCTTTCAACCATTTTTCAAATTCTCACTCCAACTTCAAAGGTAAAGATAAAACCGCACCCCATATTTTTCATTTGATGCAATTTAATACAGAGCACTCGAAACATTGCTATCAAGAAATCAAACACCCTCTCTCAATCATTTTTTAAATTCGCTTTCAAACATCAAAGGTAAAGATAAAACCCCACCTCATATTTTTCATTTGAGGCTACTACATACCGGGCACTTGAAACATTGCTATCAACAAATCAAGCACCATCTTTCAACCATTTCTCAAATCCTCACTCAACATTAAAGGTAAAGTTAAAACTCCACCCCTTCTTTTTCATTTGAGGCTAGTGCATACATGGCATCCAAACCATTGCTATCAACAAATCAACCACCCTCTTTCAGCCATTTCTCAAGTTGTCACTCAAACATCAAAGGAAAAGATAAAACCCCACCTCATATTTTTCATTTGAGGACACTAGATACGGGCACACAAGAAGCATTGCTATCAACAAATCAAACACCCACCCTCTTTTAACCACCTCTCAAATTCTCACTCTAATATTAAAGTTATAAATAAAACACCATTCCATATCACATTCAACCACAAATTCACAAAATCCAAATTCCAAATCATAAACAGAAAACCACAAATCTCACTTCAAACCTCAAATTAGTCTAGAAATAGCAAAATCCAAATTCTCACTTCAAGCTGCAAATGAGAAAGTAACAAATCACAAAAAGAAAGTCATTTCCATTGAAAATAAACTAGGTGATACCGTGGGAGGACGAAGATCACAATAAACAAAGAGAGAGAGTCGGAGATCGGAGGGAAGAAGAAGAGTAGAGAGGCAACCCATTGCCACCAAATATCTAAGGAAAGAGGGAAAGGAGAAATGCAACCTGTTGCCACCGGAGAGAGGCACGAGAGAGGCGTGACTAGGGCTGAAGAAACGCGAGAGAGAGGGCACCGGTGGGAGGGGAGCGCGAGAGGGCGGAGTAATAAATTCGCGAAGAAATGCGGGCCGCGGGCGCACCGCTATTTCCAAACGCTTCATCCGATATTTTCAGAACTCACCACACCAAATAAGCTGCCCAAACGGGCCCTAAATATCTCACACAAACTTTCATACTTACATTCATACCACTTTGATGCTTTAAATCTACGTATTAAAATGTATATTTCACTTTAAAAAAATGGTGATACTGTAATAGTGTTATTTTTGATGTGATATTAAAGATTTGAGTGCTATGCGTGTAAATATAAAATTTTAGTCTTGTGATATGTAATGACATAAGAATTGTGTGCTATGTGTGTAAATGCCCCAAAAAATATATTTTTAGGGCTAGTTGTCCATGCAGTAAAGAACAAGTGGTTTTGATACAAATTGCTTACATTTATTAATAAATAAGAATTATTTCTATCTTTTACTATAATATCTTATCCTAATCCCATTACTGGTGGAATTGGACCAAGAGAGTTAACTTTAGTTTATTGTTGACGCCTGTATTTATTCTTTGAATAGGGTGTTTCATTTGCATTCACACAAGACACATTACGAGGTGCAAGGTGGAAATTTTATAAATCAAGTTTTTTACTTAGAAAGATAATTCATTTGAAACGATGTCAAGAATCTTTATATTCCTTTTGAAGAACAATTTTGTTTTTTAGAATCCCATGCTAAATTAAGCTCATTCATGATAACTTTACTATCAACAAGATCTTAGATGCTTGAGCTATGATGCACCCTCTAAATAATAACACTAAACCTGTTTGGTTGATTGAAAGTGTGAAATAGTACATTTGCTGCGACTATGTTAGTGGAGTTAATATTAGCATGTCATTAACATCAAATTGGGAAGGCATATTTTTTTAACCTCAATGTGGAATTAAATGAAAATATGACACTCAATAGAACACAATGGAGAAAAAGGATTATGTAGCCGAACCCACTTATCGGGACAAAGCTTTGTTGTTGTTGTTGTTGTGGATCACTTTTAAAGTGTGAAAGACTACCTTTTGTTATAACTATGGTAGTAGATTTAATATTAGCATGCTATTAATTTCAAGCCGGGAAGGCTTATTTTTGTATCTTGATAAGGACTTTGTGAATGTATTAGATTCTAGAAATCAATTTAAAAATAGGACTTGCATGACGTCTATATGTAAGTTTGTGAACATGTAGATAGAAATTTATCGTGTTTATTGTGTGATTGTTGAGTGGTGTTTGCTAGCTTGGAATTATTCACAATGATGATCAATGGACTAGACTTTTCTTGAAAAAAAAAGGGAAAATTTTGGGGTTTAACTCTGTTTATTTTGTTTCTTTTTCACAATGTTTAATTAAGTGTTCAACAATAGACAAATAAAAATATTTAAAGTAATTAAAATAAGTTTAGATTGACATGCAAATTGCATTTTTTTCAAATATATTTAAGATCGTTACTCATGTTGTATGCGTAAGATGTTAAGCAAATCTTAATTTTCAGACATTCTTGAATAATGGGCACAATTAATATATTTAGTTTTTGAACTTTTAAACGGCTGTCTTTATGGTGCATTGGGAGCTGTTTACAATATGTCCACAATTTGATGTTTTTTATGGTTACAGGGATGCGAATACATCATACTTAATTTTTAAGGGTTGGACCAATGCCAATTGAACGAACTTTTATCTATCATTGTGAGAAGACCTTGAAAGAAGAGAACTTTCAACGAAGTAAATAATTTTTTTAGGATGTGAATGGTATTTATTTGAGAAGACAACTTATAAAGAACGGTGGAAAATTAATAGCACTAAAAATATGTTACTAAACTTAATGGATAGAAAACTCTATGGATATTATGTTAAGCTGAAGCAAATTGGAATGTGGAACTTGATGAAATTTGTCAACAACAAAAAAAAAAAAAATCATAAGATAATTTTGTAACGAACATGTTCAAGTTGTTTTGGTTTTGAGTTTTTCAATAGCTAGATTGAGTTTTGAACCTCGAAGGTACAAAATACCCATAAAATCTTATGGATATTTCTTCTTCTTTGTTGGCAGAGAGTAGAAATGAGAAACAACATGTGAAGAGAAAATATAACTATGTTTTTTTGGAAAATATAAGAGGGTTTATTGAAACCTGAAAGGGTGAGTTGAATACATATTGGACGAAATTGTAACAAGACTAAATCACGTTTGTACTTGTCATCATGTGCATGCATTCACATCCATTTGTAACACAGGAGATGTGAAATTGTGAAAGAAAAAAAAATGTAGAAAACATAGTAAACTGATACCGCACAACGAGTTCTCATGCTATTGTGAACTCATGGCTTAGGGTAGTTGAATCCTCAAGGCAACATGTTGAATCCTCATAGAATGAAGAAGATTATGTGAATCCTCAAGCATCCATAAGGGAATGAAACCCCATAAAACTATAACTCGAAATATTTGTTCTTCATACCATGGACAGGTGTAATTGAGTAAAGCAAACTTGTGACCCGGCTCAGACTCGGCTCAATAAGTGGCTTGTGAACTGAGCTCGATGAACTAAAAAGCCAAGTTGAAGCCAACCTTGACTTGACTCTGGCTCGTGAATTGGCTTTTTTAAAAAATAATTAATATAAAATATATTCAAAATATATTAAAATTTAAGTCTTTATCTTTAAAATATTAAAATATTTAAAAATGATATTTTACACTTTATATCAAGTGATTTATAATTAATTTACTAAATATTCATTATATTTGTCATTTTATAATAACATAGGTTTCAATTAATATTATTTTCTTTCTATTATAAGAAACAAACCGGCTTGTGAGCTAGCTCAAACTTGTAAAATTAAGCTCTCAAATTAGATTAACAATCAAGTTCTAGCTCATGTTGAGGGTTGCTTTACACCCCTAATTTCATTGCATTTATAAACAATTAGTGGTTATTTATAGAAATAATTTGAAAACTGGCTCAAGGTTAATTATCGGGTAGTCTTCATGAAAGTATGTGATAGATTTAAAAATTTACTAAAATTTAATAAATTTATAAGTCCAAACTACCCCAAGGCTATTATTAGACAATCTTTATGGAAGTGCTAGATAAATATAAAAAAATTGCTAATTTCTAATAGATCTAAGATTCAAATGCAACACAAATTGTGTCTATCTAGATCTTCATCATTTTGATGACATATTGAATCAATATATATACATATTGGTATTGTAAAATTCGAGTAAAGTGCCAAAATAATCCCTTGACTTTTTACATGGGATCATTTTAATCCTAGATAATTGTACCAAATTGGTCCTCATATTATTTAAATTGGGGTTGAAGTAGTCCTCTGTGGGGACCACTTTAACCTAGACTAAAAGTGTCTTGAGGACTAAATTGACAATTTTATAAACTTCAAAACTAAAATGACCTCATTAAAATAGTTAGAGGACTATTTTGACACTTTTTAAAATTATGAGTAGTTGTGCATGCTGGTCTGTGCACTAGATAGACATCGAACATACACAAATATCATACGCAAATATTCATCAAATTTAATTCTTCTGTTTTCTATTCTTTTTGCTTGGTTTTTTTAGTTGCTTAATTTATGAAAATTGATCTTTTTTTTTTCATTTTTTACTTTGAGTTGAGTTATTTATTAAGTTATAGTTATGTGAAAGCAATATAAAACTTTTGCTCGTCTCCTCTTTAACATCAATTTGTTCAATGAAGAATGTGGATAATGAAGTGGCACAGCACTTGAAGAGGCTTGGCAGAAAGGATCCTACCACAAAGGTAATGCCTATTTATTACACTTTTCTTTGAAAATTCATTTACCTCATTGCTTTAGTTGTGCTAAGCTTAGAAACAAAACGTTAAATCATCTGTTTCATTCATTTTTCCTGCAGTGTCAGCCCTATCATGTTGATCTCTATTACTGAATTTACACTTAGCACATTTAACTTTTATATTGGGGCATTTACATACCAACCACCCAATTTCTATGTATCTACATTTAGAACATCTAAATTTTACTTTTTTACATTTATACCACCCCATTCTTTCATATCACATAAAAAAATCACCATTTTAACTTTAAAAAGTGAAATATACCTTTTATTGTATAGGCAAGGTGGCATGTATGTAAAAATTGAAGTTTAGGTGTTATATATGTAAACACATAGCAATTGAATGGTATGTTTGTAAATCTTTCTATATTTTTTATTGTCCCTTAAGTTCCATATTCTGGATTAACCTAGCAAAAGAAAAAACAAGACAGCTAATAAAAACGATCAATCAAGTTGAAAATTATGTTGCATGCATTCTAATTACAATACTATGTGCTGTTCTTTTGTTTCTTCAATATGTAGGCTAGAATTCATGTTGAGACACCCTGGAAAATTTAATTTTAACAATGTGTCAATGCTTTTTGCTAAAATGACTGAGAAAGTGATCTGTAAAATGTACCTGCTTTAATTTTAGCTTTGATTGCGTGGTCCTTCCTATATACACGCATTGGCCTATAATTCCATATTAGACTTGCTGACTAAATAGTGATAAGCTTGCCAAAACATTTTTAGTTGGCTGTTTGAAGGACTGTAATGAAAACTAAGAGTTTGTTTGCGATCATTTTTTTTTTCTATTTTTATTTTATTTTGTTTATGTTTTGATTAGGAGAGAAGATATTTTAGATTCGACTTGTGTTAAGAACGGCAGAGGTAGACCTAGGAAGACTTGGGCTTATTGTATTAAAAATGATCTTAATTTACTAGAACTAAATGAAAATATGACTCTAAATAGGACGCAATGGAGAAAAAGGATTCATGTAGCCGACCCCACGTAGTGGGATTAAGGCTTTGTTGTTGTTGTTTTTATTTAAATTTAAACTTGTTTGATTTATATGGCTGTTTTTAAAACACTCAACATATTTTTTTACGTGTTTTGAGTGTTTTTAAACTTAAAAAAGAAGGGAAAAAAAGAAAAAAAATTATACTAATCAAACATGTTTTAAAAAAACAAAAGAATAAAATAAAAATTATGCCAAGCAGGCCCTAAATTAACTAGTCTCAAAATCCCAGCTTTAAGATGCATGTAAGTAGTAGGTTGCAATAAAAAACTTTAAGATTGTTTGCAGAAAAATTATTTGCTAGGTATTTTACGAACTTATTTACATATTTACAGTTTGCTAATAGAAACATCTCTGGTATCAAGCTAGTCTCGTGTTCGGACTCACTTCTGCTTGAGGCAGATTTTAGTAAGCGGGGATTTAAAAAAAATGGAAATTTACATAAGTAACACACAATTTTTATGTTTTAACATATATCTCACCCAAACTTTCATATTTACGTACATAACACTGTGGTGCTTTAAAACTATACATGAAAATGTCAATTTCACTTTTAAAAATTGATTATAGTGCTATTTTTGATGTGATATAATGATTTGAGTGCTATGTGTTTAAATATAAAAGTTTAGGTGTGACATATGTTAATACATAAGAATTGAGTGCTATGTATGTAAATGCCATTTTAGAAAATTATTATATCGTAGGCTTTTAATATTCTTTGAAAGGTTATGGTATTTATATTAACATTCAAAAACCTCATGTTATGACAAAAACCAACCCAAAACCTATGATTGATGGCTTGAATTTTGATACTATTATTAGATAACAATTAAGGGCTCCACTTAATGGGTTTATTCTGTTATGCTTCCCTATGTTTTTCTACAATTTAATGGAAAGAATTCAAATACAAAAGGCTATAATTTTGCACAAAAGTAAGTTTGATGTTTTGTAAAGTTTGAAAATATTAAATTCATCTAAGCTATAAATCTCTATTCTTAGTTCTCCTCCATAATACTTTGTATAACAAATTAAAGTATCTATGGGGCTTTACCCTAAAACCTTTTTTGTTTTTGGTTTATATTCCAACCAATCAGGCTGTCATTTGGGCTTGTTTATACTCAAGCTCTTGAAGTCATTACTTGCTAACTATATGGCACATATGTTTCCAAATGGTTTATGTGTCAATGTAAGATATGGACACGACCGTGACACACCTGACACCTCAACATATAATCCCTTTTAACTCTTCTAATATTAAAATCTCACATATCTTATTCGATAGGGGCGTACAAAATTGACCTGACATGCCAACTCGACCCAAACTCGACACAAGAAATTCATATCAAATAGAAATGTATAAATGTTGATCAAATTTAATAAAATGTAACCTCTCAAATTATCATATATCATAGGAACTAAAGCACTTAAAACTTTCACCATTCAAATATGTTAGAACCAATGACACAATTAGTGTTGCTGATTCTGTTTGATTTAAGGGACAACATACATCTTCACTCTGGGTTCTTCAGACTTGCCCTCATTCAAGGTATGCTTGCTAGTTATTATGAAAGTGCTAAGTGTAATAATAGAATTTAGCTTCTTGGAAGGACACTTGATTTTGTGATATTGTTTTAGTTACACCCATGTCTTTTTAGGTCTATCTCTGCCTTTCTTAACATAAGTTGAATCTAAAACATCTACTCTCTTAACCAGATCATTAGATGGTCGACGTTTGATGTGACAAATCCATCTAAGACAACTTTCTCTAATCTTGTTTGCCACTAGAGCTACCCCAACCCTATCACAAATATATTCATTTCGTATTTTGTCTCTTAAGGGACAAGCCACTCATCCACCTTAGCATTCTCATCTCAACAACACTCAACTTTTTTTATGCTTCTCTTTTAAAGGCAAACATTCTGCGCCATTGAGCATTGCAGGTCTTACCACCATCTAATAAAGTTTTCTTTAATTCTAACTGGTACTTTTCTATCACGCAATTGACACAATGCATTCCTCTACTTCAACCAACCAACTTGAATTCTACTAATAACATCCTCATTTATATCACCATCACTTTGAACAATATATCTGAGATATCTAAAATGTTCACACATTTTAATGATTTGATCACTCATAATTGTAATTCTGCCACTAGAGCTACAACTGCTAAAATTACATTCTTATTGAGTTTTAGATCTACTCAAACGAAGGCCTTCAGACTCCAATGTAAACATCCATAATTCAAGTTATTTTCTTTTTTTTTGGTGCAGGTGAAAGCTTTGACTGCATTATGTTCACTGTTCAAACAAAAGTCATCAGAAGAAGTTGTGCAGATAGTACCGCAATGGGTATTTTTCTTTTCTGTTTTTTCTACATTTTTATAATTAGTTGGTAATAATGCCTTTCTGAAGATTATATCTTCGGTACACTAGATGTGGGTTTGTTCCCACATTCATTGGTTTTATTTGCTTTTAACTGATCAATTTTTCAAATATGTTAAATGAGCTGATGCTGATTTCACGGTTTTTTTATCAATATTTATGCAGCAGAGTTGCTAAATTTAGGATTTTTTTATCTCAAACATTCATCTTTAATTTGAACAAAACACATATACAAATTTTTTTGAAAGAAAATTTTAAATTGGAGGATCTTGTACAAAATATTTTGAATTCTTTTAGTTCATTTTATCTTTACAAATGTTAGATGTTTGCTTGGTCACCGTCACTAGCTTTATCCCGAATCAACTATTTGGACTTTCTAATTTATGTAGATATTTTAAACATCCTCAGTTATCTTTCGTATAAACCCTTTTCCTTTCTTTTCCTTTCACATTGAATCCATATGTCTCTTTATTAATGCATCTTTTAGTCTGCTAACACTGAATGATACATAATGAAACCATAGCTTGCGAAACAAAACCCCTTCTCAGAAGAATTGGCATTATTAGAAAGATTTATGTACAACCACTCAATTCTTATATATTTACATATCTAACACCTAAACTTCAATTTTTACTGGCATGTCACATTACCCATGCATGAAAAGGTGCATTTCACTTTTTTTAAATTAAAATGGTGGTATTTTTTATATTATAGGATAGATTTGAGTGGTATAAATCTGAACCTTAAAGTTCAAGTGTTAGATATGTAAATACATAAGAATTGTGTGGTTTGTATGTAAACGCCCCACATTATTTTGATGGGATTTTGTTTGTTATAGGAATTTCTTCATTTCTGTAATAACTGGAATTTTTAGCTTAGTAGTGATGGTGGACCTCCTATGTGAAATAGCTTTTTCGCAGGTGATTCCTCACCTATGAAATTTTGAGTTTGCTGCTTAGAGTTTTTCAAGGGCTCTGAGAGGTTGGTTATGCCATTTCCTCTCTTTTATGGCACCTTTTGACTCTATACTAGTTCTTTATGTTTAGTTGTGTTAGGGTAATATTAAGTTTAGACTTATGACTAAAGTGAGGGTTTAGCTGGTTCCTGTTGCGTGGCTTTAGATTTTAGTGTTTAGGATTCAGGGTTTGTAGGGTTGAGGGTTTTTTGGTGTAGGATTTATGATTTAGTGTTTTGGGTTTAAGGCTTAGTATTCTAGTTTTAGGGTTTTAGGGTTTAGGGTTTAAGGGCTTTCTAGCAACGGATTTAGGCTGAGATTTAACTTAGATTTAAGCTAAATCTTGACAGATGGTCTTTTTAGACAATATAAAGGTGCAACTATGGCAATTTTGGTTTTTGTGTATTTCATTCATAAATCTGAGATTTATTAAATTCTAACTTTGGATTTTGTGGATTTCATTCATAAATCCGAGATTGATTAAATTCTAGGAATTGGTGGATTTAACTTCGAGTTGTTGATTTAACATCGGGATGGACGCTTCTCGCTAAAAGGAAGATGTGAAATTACCTTCGTTTATAGTTTTGGGTAGGAGCGGAGCAGAATGAGGAGAAAGATGGGAGTTTTGGGTCTGTGTACGCCGTGATTCCATCATTACCTTTTCAGTTAGCTCTAATAGTGACATTTTATCGCGAGGGTTCCGTCATGAAGTCGACGACTTAAGGCAAAACTAGGAGGGAAGGGACACCAATGGGAGTTTTGGGTGGAGAGGTGAAGAGTATTTGGGCGAAATCAGAAGGGAAGTGATTTCGGCGAGGGCTTTGGGCATAGAGGGGAAGAGAAGATAGTTATGGTTTTAATTTATTTTATTTAAGTTATTTTTGTTAATTTAATTGATTAATAATTTGTAATTAATTAATATATTATAAAATTAATTTAAAATTAGATAAATTTACATGTAATAATTTAATAATTGGTTTAATAGTTTTTTATTTTGGTAAATAATTTAATATTAAAAAGCATAATTAGAAAAAAAATTCAATTAATTTAATTAAATGTAATAATTAATTTTAATCATAGTAATAAAATAATCAAAATTTAATTATAATTTTTTATTCTAACAAACTTAACAATCTTTTTTAATTCTAACAGAAGGGATCAAAGAGTTTGATAGAATTTAATTGAATTTACTAAGGGTCTGTTTGGGTCAGCTGCAGCTTATTCGGCTTATGCTGATAAACAACTTATCTTGATAATTTGCTGATGATTAACTGATCCAGATAAACTGCTGACTGTTTGGTTTATGCATTTGAAAAACAACTGATTATGGATAAATGATCATTCTGTCCATGTTCTGAATAAGTTGTTTAACTGTTTGGTTCGTGCGTTTTGTAAACAACTTTTTTGTATATTTTTTTTGTTCAATGAACAATCTGTCACGCAGAATTTGTAATTTTCTCAACAAAACAACAATATCTGCTCCTTTGCTATTTCACAACTTATTAACCCACTTCAGACTCATTTGACACATAGAGGCTGTCAAAAATTTGTTTTTCACAAATTTACCAACATTCTTAATGCAAATAATAAATGTGTGATAAAAGTGAAGATTGAAGAACATGAAAATACAAAATATTCTTAAAATTAAAGTTCAAATGTTAAGACATGAAAATAAAAAAAATATTTATATCACTTAAATATTTCAAATCACATCACAGAAGCACAGTTACCTAAACAAAAGTTAAATACACCTTAACACACTAATTTGTCTCATGGAAGGCCTTATTTTGATCTAAAACAATCAGAATCCCTCTTTCATCATTTGAACTACAATAATCATCAAACTTATAGCAGATAAAAGTGAAGAATTTCATTGAAAGTATAAAATACCGAAGTGATAAAAAGCATCCATTTCAACGGCACACCAGAACTGCAACAGTAACATACCACCATTTCATCCACTGTTAAAGCACCGGTTGCCCTTAAAGAGAAGGGCCATCCAAGTTGATCGCCAAGAGGGACAGGAAAAGAGCCTATAAATGGCCTTATAACGGCTATCAATAAAGTTCAGGGATCATCTTATCTGGCTAATGCAAAATAAAATTTACATGCATTTGAAGCTTATTTTTATATGCTTATTAGTAATAATAAGCTGAAGCTTCATTTTTATATGCTTCATCATTAGAAGCTTTTTATATGCAGTTCAATGCAATCACTGCATCACAGTAAAAATACCTTGTGCATGTTATAATTAACCGGGCCATCAACACAAACTTTACAAAGAAAGACAAATATTAATTTAATAGGAGCCATAAGAAGTGGGCACATCATAAAACTAATTTATGGAGATCAACCAAAGTCTCCAAAGACACATGTCCGTATATAAAATTGTAGATTAGTGTTGCATATAAAATGTTATGGGGTAAAAGAGAAAGTTGTGCCCACAAAGACTCATGATGAAGCATTAGAAACTTGCAAGTTATGTTCTCCCTTCATTTTAAAATTTCTTCCCAACAAAGGAATTGAGAAAACCAAGATTCTCTCTCATTACAACCACCAGAACAATCACTATACTAATAACAGATAAATAAAAAAAGGGGCAGTTACATACATACCACCTAATTTCTATATATTTACATGTCTAACACCAAAACTTTAATTTTTATATGAAATTTCCTAGCTCTCGCATATCTCCACTGCAATATCCATTCATTAGTGCTTCTGCCCCTCATTTCGATTAAGCTTTTTCTAACATCGACATTAAGTTTTCATTCAATATGAAGTTAAAAGTCTAAAGTCATACATCATGTTTAAGTTCTAAAAGCAAATTATATTCTCCTACAAAACCAAAATAGATAGCATCAATTAGAGCCCGTTTATACTTTAGGTGTGTAACATTTTGTCTTTCAATCCTATAGAAGTCAAGACTGAAAAAATTAAGCTAAAAAAAATAAAAATAAAAATAAAGGAGCAGAGGAGAGTTGAGTAGCGGCTGAAATGAAGAGCCCTAAGAATCCATAGATAATCTCCTAGGAGAGTGGATATTGCTCCACTTCAAGGACATCTTATAGATCAGCAAACCATAACTTAACCATAAAAATACAGAAGTAAAAATAGAATATAGTAAGGTTAAGAGCACCTACTAACCTGGAAGAGAAGAAGCAGAAGTAGTGCCGAAGAAGGAAGAAGGAAGAAGCAATATCGAATCCGCGAATTGCGAACGGAGTGCCGAAGAAGGAAGAAGCAGGAGTGCTGAATATGCAGGGAGTAGCTCCGCTGCACCGCGAGCTTCCTTTAGTTCCGAATCACGAACAAGGAAAAAGGAAGAAGCAATGTCGAATCCAGGAAGGGGCAGCAGAGTAATTCAGGACTAAACACGACGAAGGAAACGCGGATCGCGGCGTGTAATGTAAAATATGAAACGGCGTTTCCATAAAAGCGTCTCCAATGCGCGAAACAAACGGTGAGACGACGTTTTGAAAACGCCTCCGCACTTATAAGCTGCCCCAAACGGGTCTTAAATCTATTATCCAACAGTTTTCAAGATTTAACTCTTCAATGATTTACTAAATCCAGATTTACAAGATTTACTAACTCCAAACTTAAATTTCATCAGTTTCCATGCATCTCCTAAGGGTTTAGGGTTTACGATTTTGGGGTTGTATGACAACGAATGAGCTTTAGCTTAAGTGGATTTTTAAATTCTATAAATCTAGATTTAGCAAATCTAGAGTGGTTAAATCGTAGAAACTATTTGACAATAGATTTAATAAATCCAGTTAAATCCTGTCGAATGGTTTGACAACTTTTGTTAGAATTTAGGTGGTTTTTATTGTTTGTTAAAAAATGTAATTAAACTCTAATTATTTTATTATTATGATAAAAATTGATTATTTATTAAAATAAATAAAATTAATATGTTATTTAAAATTTTGATAATTAATACTTTTTATATTCACAGAATTAATTAATTATCAATAAAAAATTACTAAATTAGTTTAACATTTATAAATTAATAATTAAGTAGTTATTAATTATATTACTTAATAATTATTTATTATTTTATTGAATAAATAAAAAATTATTATGCATTTTTTATTAATTGACAATTAAATAACAAGTATATAGTTATTTAGTTATCATTAATTCGATAATACAAAATAAATCGTTAATTATTAATCCATTAAAATAATAAGACTAACATAAGTAAAAATAAATTAAACCCTGCTAGAAATACTTGCCTACATCACTACACTCCCCAGGCCTTCCCATGTTTTTGAAACCCTCACCTATGCCCCTTCCTCACTTCTTATTTCATCCAAAACAATCGCCTCTGTGACTAAACCCTTTTGATAAAGTTGCAAGTAAAGCTAGCTAGGAGGGCAATGACGGGATCGCGACTCACGGAGACCACCGAAACTCCATCTTCATCTTTTTTTTGCTCGCTCTATCCTAAAACCATTGAGAAAGGTAAGTTTGTTAGTAGCATTCTTTCTCTTTGCTCTTCCCGAATTTACTAAATCTGCCGATTCACTCGATTTAGTAAATCTGGGATTTTAGGCCAAAATCTGTGAAATTTGGATTTTTCAAATTGCGGTTTTATTTTGTCCAAAATGACCTTTTGGCAATATTTAGGTTCAATCTAGATCTAAATCCATTCCAAAGACTAAAGAGGCCCTTAGGGTTTGTTGTTTTCGGTTAATGTTTAAGGATTAGGATTTAAGATTTAGGATTTACATGTCACTTTTTAAAGTTTTTAAAGTTTAAGGTTTAACATTTAGGGTTTGCAGTTTACAGTTTAGGTTTTAGGATTCAAGTTTAAGGGTTCATGATTATGAGTTTAAGATTTTGGGTTTAGGGTTCTGATTTTAGTGTTTAAGATTCAAATGTCAGTGTTTTGGGGAAATATTAAGTTGAGACTTGGACTACATGAGTGATTTAAGGCTTTAGGTCTTTGTCTTTCTGATCTCCATGTTTTTGCAGTGGTGTTGGGGGCATGTCGAAGATGGAGTAGGCACTAGCCGCAAAGACCAGAGTTTATCTTATGCTTCATCTTCTGCTATATATTTACATATCTAACACCTAAACTTCAATTTTTACATTCACGTCACCTTACCTACACATAAAATGTTGTATTTCACTTTTTTAAAGTTAAAATAGAGGTATATTTAATGTGATATGGAAAATTTGGTTGGTATAAATGTAAAAATTAAATATTAAAATACATAGGAATTGGGTGATGTGCATGTAAATGCCCCTAAAATTTAGGTGTTAGATATGTGCTATGGAGTATTGGTGGTACGAGACAATATTGAGATACTTTTGAGATGTGATTTCATAGTTTAATGATCCTAACTGAATCAAATATATGTATAAAATTTGCTCTTAGGGCTAGTTTGGGGCAGCTTATAAGTGCGGGGGCGTTTTTGAAAACGCACCGGTACCGTTTGGATCGCGCATTTTGCCCACTTATCCCAAAACGAGGTTCTATTTTTACACTAAACGCAGGCCGCGGGTCAAACCCCGCGGTCTACCCGCGGGCCGCGTTTCAGGATAAGCTGCTTATCCTGAAATGCACAAACTACTCCAAACACACCCTTAGTTCAAGATATGCTAAGCATACAGACAATTCCTTTTCATTATAATTTTGTAAGAAAATTCATGTTGATTATTTTTCTCTGTAACTTTAATGATATCGGAGTTTACCCAAACCACGATAACATATGCAAATATTATTAAACAAAAATAACTAGAGTTACAATCAAGATTCAAACGAAAGCGAAAGTTCAATGAAGTGCCAATATTCAGCTAGGGCCAGGTTGGAATATATGTGGACAACGGTG
Organism: Phalaenopsis aphrodite; assembly: GCA_003013225.1. Lineage (NCBI taxonomy): Eukaryota > Viridiplantae > Streptophyta > Magnoliopsida > Asparagales > Orchidaceae > Phalaenopsis > Phalaenopsis aphrodite. Next base: position 122,229 of record NEWO01000328.1, on the reverse strand, counting down.
ACTGGGATTGGTGGCTGGCAGCTGAAGTAGGGAATAGATGGTGTCTGACAGTTTACCCAGGCAAGGGTTGGGTGGCTGACGACTGGAAACGAAGAAGGGTGGTGGTTGGCAATCGACAACTGGGGACCGATGAAGGGAGGTGAGGTTAATGACTGGAATTATGGGAGGGAATTGGGTGTTGGGGGTTGGAATCAGGGAGAAGGGGAGGTGGCTGACCACTGAAACAAATAAGAGAGATGTGGAGGGAGTTGTGGAGATAATTACAGTCTTGCAGGAGGATATAGCCGGAGAACTATCTATCCTCGGGAAGGATACAACCTAACAAGGGTAGACACATGGGGATAGAAATCTGAAACCAGCCATCACTAAACCTTGAAACAAGCAACATATGTATAATAGTAGATGGAATAGGAGGGGGAGGAAGGGGCGTCAGTTCCCGCCCAATAGCTTAGCCGGCCAGTCCAACCTCCTTATTGGACTGACACCCCTTGTTGAACCGGTTGAGCTGGTTCTACCAATCCCCCGCGTCAGCCTCCTGAGGTTGGGAGAGCTCTGACCTCATTCATCGAAGCTGTTGGTTCATATCACAGTGTCAAGTCTGCGACGTTGAACGTAGCAAGAACATTTTAGTCCCTTGGCAAGTCAATCTTATAAGCATTGGCATTCATCTTTTGGAGTATTCTGAAAGGTCCATGTATTATGAGCTTGAGTTTTTTGAATGCTCCCACTAGAAATCTTTCTTTTTTCGGTCGGATCCACACTAGATTCCTTTATGGAGAAGTCACTTTCTTTTTGGACTTGTTAGCCTGTGCTTGGTATTTGTGGTTCTGCTTATTGATTTCCTTCCTAACATCTCCGTGGAGCTTCTAAATCTCGTGCACCCATTTCTTAACATCCTCACTAATATATAATATCGACAGGAGGGCATCAATTTTAGTGGCGTGAGCGGGTTGCATCTATGCACAACCTCAAATGGAGTGCGTCCCATCATTTGACTCACATATATGTTCTAAGAGAACTCGACTTGTACTAGAATCAAATCTCAATGTTTGATATTCTTCCCTACAAAGCATATCAAAAAGTTTTCAAGGCTCTTATTTGCTACCTTTGTTCTACCCTCTGTCTGTGGATGAGCTGTTGAACTGCATTGAAGCTTAGTTCCTAGTTTTTCTCACATAGTCCTCCATAAGTGACTCAGAAACTTGACATCCCTGTCGAAATTGATGCTCCTGGGTATCCCATGCAACCTCACAATCTCCTTGAATTACAAGTCGGCCACATGCGATGCATCCAACATCTGGTGGCAGGCTACGAAATGTGTCATCTTGAAGAGTGGATCCACCATGGCCATGATTGAGTCCTTATTTTGTTGTCCTCAAAGGATACACTAGCTAACATCCACCCACGGTGCCTCTGGTACTACTGTACTGGTGATGGGGTGTATAATTCTGCATTTATTGGTTTTGGCTATATGATAACTTTGACATTTTCTGACATGTCACTCCACATCTTTAGTTAGTCGTGGCCAAAAGAAGTGTTCTCTCACGAGTATGAGTCTTATCTCTTCCGAAACGTCCCGCAAGTTATCCACTGTTGCTCTACCGAATGATGCTCTCCTTCAGCAAACATTTAGGAATACACGACTTACTCTGGTAGAGCAAGTAACCATCAACCCTATAATACTGCCTTGTAGGCTTCTCTTGACATCGCCAAATTCTTTTTTCAAATCTTCATCTATCTCTTACAATTCCTTCACCACCACAGCCTACAACTCGCGTCTGCATCACAATAATCAACAAGTGACGATAGCTCATTGCATTTGCTACACAGTTCTGACTCCTCGTCTTGTGCTTAAGCATGAATTGAATGGATGCTAAGAACACTCCAAGGTGCGCATCGTCCCTTCAGTTTGTTCTGATTATTTAAGAATTTTAAAGCTTCATGATCTGCGAACGAAGTGAACTTACACATCAGCATGCAGTGGCTCCAGTGCTTAAGAGCGCTTACAATAACATAGAACTCATTGCCATGCGTCGAATATTTCCTCTAGGATTCATTCAACTTCTCAATAAAAAAGTCTATGGGGTGGCCTCCTTGGCTCAACACTGCTTCTATCCTCACGCTGGATGCATCACATTTTATCTTGAACAATTAATTGAGATATGGTAAAGTCAAGAATGGTGCCTAGGTCACTTTCTCCTTCAATTTATCGAAACTATTTTGAGCTGCATTTGTCCGCTGGAACTTCTCTCCCTTCAAATACTTTATCAAGGGAGCGGTGATGATACTGAAACTCCTGATAAATCGCCTGTAAAATGATGCTACTCTCGGAAACTGTCTTAACTTGGTAAAAAACTGCGGTGTTGTCCAACTCACAATGACCTCAATCTTTTAGGATCCATTTGAATGTCAACATTATACATGATATAACCCAAACAATTAACTTAGGCTGTCATGAAGTGACACTTCTTTGGATGGGCATATAGCTTCTTTAGCTCGCAACACCTTAAAAACCGTCCTCGAGTGCTGTAAGTGTTTTTCCTCAGATCGCTTGTATACTAGAATGTCGTTGAAGTACCCCACCACAAATTTCTCGATGTTGGCTTGGGACACCTGGTTCATCAATCTCATGAATGTGAATCCGAAGAGTATAGTTGTCCACTCATATAACCCACCCCGGGTCTTGAAAACGGTCTTTCACTTTTCCTTTGACCTCATCTGGATCTGGTTATCCACTGTGCAAGTCAACCTTGGAAAAGAGAATGACTCCATGCAACTGATCCAAGAGATCGTCCAAGTGAGGTATGAGAAATCAATACTTGATAGTAATCTTGTTGATGACCCTACTGTCAATGCATATCTACCATGAGCCGTCTTTCTCGGGTATCATCAAGACAGGGACACTGCACAGACTGGTACTCTCTCTGACCAACCCTCTCGCGATGAAATCCTGTATTGGTTGTTACAACTCATACTCCGCATGTCTAAGGGTTTGTTTGGGCAGCTGCAGCTTATCCAACTTATCCAGATAAGCATTTTATCCTAATAATCTGTTGATCTGCTGTTTATTCTGATAATTTGGTTGACTGCTTGATTTGTGCGTTTGAAAAATAACTGATTTGCAGCTGTTTCTGGATAAATGACCATTTTGCCCCTGATTCAGATAAATTGTTTAACTGCTTGGTTTGTGCATAAAAACAACTGATTTGCAGTTTTTTCTAGATAAATGACCATTCTAACATTGCACAGTGTTGTTGTTTGCAACAGAATTGTAATGACTATATATTTGATAGTTGAGAACAAAAAAAAAACTTCATAACAGTACAAAAAAAAACTACTTAAACATTTCTTTTTTTTACTTGCACATTCCCATAAACAAAATTTCTCAATAAAATGATAGGATCGGAAGCCACAGAGGGCAAACGGGTGCTTCCCAATAAAAAACCACCGAAATTAATCTAAGAAAACCATGAAAAGATGTCGATTTACCAAACAAATGTTTGATATCGCCACAAGCTTTCCAAAGAAAACCATGGGATCAAAAACCGCAGAGGGGAAACGAGAGTAACGATAGGAAAACACATAAATTAAACATGTAGGAATAATATTGCGAGATAACAGATGAACGATAGGAAGAATCGATGCGGAAGAGAGGGAGAGCTGGGTTGGAGAACCAACCTAGGGCAGGCATGGTGCGACGAGGGAGAAGGCCATGGGAGGTAATTGCTGATCAAACACAACTTTTCGAAGCGGGACTCGTGGTCAATTTCGCAGCTCACTTCGTTTGATAAAAAGTAAACGCCATTTTCAAAAAGCGCTCTGAACGCTCGAACCAAACAACATTTCTATGTTTTAAAAATGTCAAATGCAGCAATAAGATGCCCCAAACACACCCTTATTATGTATACAAGTCGGTTTGGTAACACTGATCCAGGCATGAGATTCATGGCTTGTTGAATCTCTCAGTGGTATTAATACTTCTAGAAGACTGTCGGTCATCATATCCTGGAAGTCACGTAGCAGTGGTTGTATTGGTGTTGGTATCTCACTATCCTACTCAGTGCCCTCTGGTAGGGCCAATGTCATTGCCACTCGAGCGTCCCAAACCGACTGCATGAAGGTGACCCTTGAGGCTAACGCCTCCTCTGTGTCACCTATGCCCCTCGCATCCTTGACAGGTAATAACACGATATGTTTTTCATTCTTTTTAAATAAGTATTCTTGAAGTCATTGTGTTGCGACTTACGGTCGAATTGTCATTACCTCCCCAATAGATTGTGGCACGCGTCTATAGGGACTACGTCATACCACACTTTCTCCTGGAACTGATCTTTAATAAAAAAATTAACTAAGCACCGTTGATCCACACATATCTCGTTTGCGCTTTTCAACTAGGTACGAGAATATGACTGAGAATTTTTATGTGTGGCCAACCCAATTTCTTCACCATCAATGTGGATACTATATTTTCGCTGCTCCCACTCTCAATAATCAAATTGCAAACTTTTCCCTTTATCGTACACGGTGTGAAAGGTACCGTGGCTCAACCATGACTGATCTCTTTCTGGCTTTGTCTGCAAGACTCTTGGTATGACTAACATCTCTCTCTCTCTCTCTTCACCTTGGAGTTGAAGTTTTTCATTTGGACTATCCTTTGATTCTTCTTCCTCCACTTCCTCGATGATACCCTGATCTGTGAATGAAACAACTCAGCTCGTGGGATAGGTGGAAGCTGTGTCTGTAGCCGTGCATCTGAAACACCTCCTGGTACACTATACTGAGCGAGCTACCCTTTTTTGGATTTTTTCCACTTAGATCTGTCTTATCAATCCTCTGCCCTGTCTTACAAACTCCTTCAAAGGTACTCTTGTCAGTAGCTGTAATTGTAGGTGACTATCTGAATGAGAACTGCTATTTGAATGAGGGTTGTTGCGTGCTTTGTTTATGTTGTCTTTCCACCTTCAAGGCCAAGTTCTGGACATCCCCAATCACCAATATAGCGGGCTTCAGGCTCCCACGTAACGGCTTATGGTGTGTTCCTCTGGCTCGACCAACTCACACGTTATCTGCAAGTGGTTGAATTGTACCGTAAACTCCTCCATTGATATTTCTCTCTGCTGAAAGTGTAGTCTCAAAAATATGTCCCGATGAATGAGGTGAAAGGTGCTTCCTTTGTATGAATTTCCTTGTCTCTTAGCACTTGGTAATTTTATCATTGCCTTATCTTTTTCTCTGTCTCTGTAAGTTTTCCCACCTAAAGAGCTTAATAGCTGCTACCCGTTTATCCTCTGACACTTCCTTATACTTGAAGATCTACTCTATAGATTGCAGCCAGTCGATGATGTCCTCTAATCCATACCTCAATCAAACATAGGCAGATCCACTTTGATACTGAAATCCTTGTTTCCTCCATATATTATCCTCTCTTGTCCTTCTTTGATAACTGAATATCAAAGCGTTGGGGCTTGTATTTCTCATAACTGACGTCTTCTCTATTAAGCAAATTCAAATCCTTGTCCCTTTCTCTGCTTCGACTCTCTAGATATCGGTCGAGGGTAACCTTCCCGTGGGTCCCGTCATCAATCTCTGTAAGTCTCTACTGAAGATGACGAATCTCCCATTGTATTTCACCAAGGGTAGGGTCTAATATGTATCTCCTTAGTGACATGATTAAAGTTTAGGATTTGTGGGGTGGAAAGGGTATTTGGTGTTAAGAAATTTTTTTTTTGGTTATGCGGATGCTAGGAAACCTAAGGATAGGATCAAGGTTAAGCTAGCTCTGATACCAATAGATACTGGAGTTAACCCAAACTACAATAATGAAAGTAAATATTATTAAGCAAAAGCAACTAGGGTCACAGTTAAAACTCAAATGGAAACAAAAACACAATAAAACACCATTATCTGACTAGGTTTGAGTTGGAATATCTGTGAAGAGCAGTGATGAGCCTTGGTGGCTGGCGGTTGAAATAGGGAGATGTAGCGAGCGGTTGGAGACATAGAAGGGTTGGGTGGCTGATGGTTGGAAACAGGGAAGAAGGATGGTGGCCGGCGGTTGGGCACCTGGGAAGGGAGGTGAGCGTTAGCGGTTGGAATTAGAGGACGGAGATGAGGGTTGGCAACTAGAATCAAGAGAGGGATCTGGCTGTTGGCGTCTGGAATCACGGAGAAGGGGAGGTGGCCAACGACTGGAAACCAGGGAAGAGGTAAGGGTCGGGGCTGGCGGCTGGAAATAGGGAAGAGGGAGATGTGGAGATAATCACCTACTCATTGCAGGATACAGAAGGAGCATCACTTGCTCTCATATATAATTTTAGCAAGGGAAGACACTTGAAGGCTGAAATCTAAAATCAAATAGAATTGAACCCTAAAACAAACAAGCAACATATATACATACATACATACATACATACATATATATATACATACATACATACATACATACATATACACACACACACACACACACACACACATATATATATATATTTGTTAGAGATTGGGCGAAAAATTTCATTTATTGGAGGTGGGTAGAGAAAACCTTTCTTTCTGACACGATTGTTGGTCCCATGTCTTGCTGCATATGAGGGATACGAGGTTTTCTAATCTCAAAGTGTCAGATACTTGGGTTGACGACCATTGGAACTTTTCTTTTCTTACTAGCATATTGAGGCTGGAGGGAGCTACTTTCATTTCCACCATTCCTATTGATCCTCATCTGCATGATACTCCTAATTTGAAATTACCCATGACGAGTTCTATTACTAAATCTTTATATGTTTCTCGCTATAATTTTCGAAATACCCCTTGGGAAAAGGGGGTGTGGAGTTGGACATTATCCCCGTCGATGTCTTTCTTGGCTTAACGTATTTTTCATTCAATCACACCTTGTGATGATATATTAAAGTTGAAATGTTTGATAATTGTCTTCCGATGTTGTTTGTGTAATACGACGGAGGAGACTATTAAACATATCTTCTTCTCGTGCCCCTTTTCCTTATTCATTTGGAGAAGGGTTGGTTTGTGGTTTGGAACTATAGTTACTCCTGAGAGGAATCTTTTGCTCGCCACATTGAGTTGTAATTCGGACCGTAAGAAGAAACACTTTTGGCAAGTTTATCCTTATATCATTTGTTGGTTTATCTGTATGACATAGAATATATATATATATATATATATATATATANTATATATATATATATATATATATATATATATATATATATATATATATATATATATATATATATATATATATATATATATATATATTTGTTAGAGATTGGGTGAAGAATTTCATTTATTGGGAGGTGGGTAGAGGAAACCTTTCTTTCTGGCACAATTGCTGGTCCCATGTCTTGCTGCATATGAGGGATACGAGGTTTTCTAATCTCAAAGTGTCGGATAATTGGGTTGACGGCCATTGGAACTTTCCTCTTCTTACTAGCATATTGGGGCTGGAGGGAGCTACTTTCATTTCTACCATTCCTATTGATCCTCATATGCATGATACTCTTAATTTGAAATTACCCATGACGAGCTCTATTACTAAATCTTTATATGTTTCTCGCTATAATTTTCGAAATACCCCTTGGGGAGAGGGGGTGCGGAGTTGGGCATTAATCCCATCGATGTCTTTCTTGGCTATTTTTCATTCAATCATACCTTGTGATGATATATTAAAGATGAAATGTTTGATAATTGCCTTCCGATGTTGTTTGTGTAATACAACGGAGGAGATTATTGAACATATCTTCTTCTCGTGCCCTTTTTCCTTATTCATTTGGAGAAGAGTTGGTTTGTGGTTTGGAACTATAGTTACTCCTGAGAGGATTCTTTTGCTCGCCACATTGAGTTGCAATTCAGACCGTAAGAAGAAACACTTTTGACAAATTTATCCTTATATCATTTTTTGGTTTATTTGGATGACACGGAATGATATTATTCATGAATGTAAGGAAATTCAGAACATGATGGTTTTCACTAATATTATTTCTTACATTATTAAATTATGGAGATTGGAGAATTTTAAAAAAAGGTTTCTTTTCGGGCATCAACTACTTTCTCGCTTTGGGGCATACAAATTTGGAGGTGAGGAGGCTCCCTCATCCACCAATCTTGGTTAGATGGCGTCCATCTCCTAAAGGATGGATTAAATTTAACACAGATGGGAGTTGGAAAGTCTCTAGTGCTGGGTGTGGGGGTATTGCTAGGAATCATGTTGGGAACTGTATACTCTTCTTCTCTTCTCCTTTTTATGCAAATTCTCTTATTGAGGCTGAGTCTCAAGCTATTTTAACTGCAGCATTATTGGCTCATTATCTCAGTTGGAAGTATATTATTTTTTAATGTGATAATCGTATCTTAATTGATATTTTGGCTAATGGTGCTGACACCTCTTGAGATATACTTTATTGTATAAGGAGGATTAAAGGATTAATTTTTAATATGAATGTCATATGGAGTTTCAATTACCAGGAGGTAATGGTTTGCTAACTTAAGAGGATCTGGTCAAATTTGTTGGGTGGGATCTACTCCCCCCTTCTTTACATACTTTGCTAGTTGGTGATAATATTGATGCTCCTTATATTCGTAGGGATTTTTCCTCTTAAATTAGTTTGGGTGGCTGAGTGGCTTGGATCGGCCCAAGATATCATTAGGGTGGATTTCTCTCTTCTTCACTTATTTTCGGGTACATTGGAGGTTTGCTTTTATGGGGAAATGGCTACTCATACTTTTGACTACTGTGGTGCATGGTTTTTTATCATAGGCATGGAGGTCCCGGACTCCTTTGCCATATATGTATTGATCTATTTGGGAGGCCCAGGGCTCCCTATTTGGGCTTGGTGTTGGTGGTTGTCGAGCTCGGGGTCATTTCGGGTTATGGGTTCGGGGGTTATGATTGAAGATTTGACATTTGGGAGGTACAGTGCTTGGTGTTATATCTTAAGCATGGAGACCCATGGCTCCTTTGCTTTATTTGGGAGGTTGGAGAAATGTGGACCACTATTTCTATTCTATTCACTTAGTTTAATTCTTTCTTTATTGTTTCCTCCGTTTTTTTGAGTTGCAGGTTTTGGAATCTTTGGGTCCTGCTGCTGCTTTCTGGTCTCGAGATGTCGTTTGTTGGCTTATAAATTTTATTACCTTCACTTCTTTTGATATACATGTTCATAGATGTTATACGTCACTTTTTTGGGTATATGTTTTGGTTTGATACATGTATATTTTGATTACATTTCTCTTTGTTTCAACTTTTTCTCTTTTTTGGGTGAAGTTGTATTGAGGAAAAATGAACCCCTAGGACTTTATGTATTTTCTTTATTTTTAGCGGGGATCCAGTTTTCCCACTGATTTCCTGTAACCCTCTTTTTGACATTAACGCGTAAGGAGCCATGAGTTGCTCTTTATATATATATATATATATATATATATATATAGAAAAAGCCCAATGACTAATATATTAAAACGAAAAAGATACAGAAATGTTGTATGAGAGAGTCTAAAAGAAAACTCAACTTACATAATACAACACACACAAAACCCAAAGAAAGCAAATATACATAAAGATAAAAAAACTAAAAAGCCACCAAAGGGCGCAAAAGTGTTAGGGATCACACTTTAGTCTTCCCTCTGCTTCTAGTTCTTGAAATTGAGTCTGCTAACAAATTAGTAAGGTGAGTGCCATTGCCCGAAGCAACAAAAGTATCTTCCATCAGATTCCTGAGCTCAAGTAGGTCTCCATTCTTCTCCTTCCTTCTCGATGTGTAGACCTGCCATTCCTCATCCGATGATTGACTCATTTGATTAATAGATTGTTCCAAAGTTGGCTGGACAGGTGTAAGCTGTTACACAACATGATCCTCATGAACATGAGTGACAGTTACAACTTGCTCGATCTAATGAGGCGGTAGTGAAATAGTAGAACTACTGCCACCTGTAATAACAGTGATAGGTTCTAGGGCAAGTGGGGTTTGAAGAATCTCCCTTCACCCACGATAGGAGGTTCCAGAGATGACTAAATGGTTGTAATATTGCCTGCGAGAATAGTGATGTCTTCGGGGGCATTCTTTTGATGATCAATAGTTTCAATAACTTGGAGCTGATCAGGAGGAGATGAAATCACTGGCTCTGGCGGAGCACTGTGTTTTTTTGGTTTAAGGTGTGGATGTTAATGGTGGCATTGAGAATTAGAGTGGCCGAACATACGACAATTTGAACAATACGAAGGAAAAGACTCAATCACTGCCTTTTGCCAATACCCATGATGCTATGTGCACAACCAAATTTCCTCAGAAGCAGATGAAGTAATGTCTCTTTCAACAAGTACTCTGGCTTCCGATGGAAGAGAAAAATTAAAAGTAGGAATGTTCATTTTGAGTGGCTTACCATAAGTTGAGTCAATAGTGTGCAAAATTTTTTGAGTAAAATAATGAAATTTCAGACCAGGGAGGCGAATCCAAACCGGAATAATTGGAGGTTCCGTCTGAGGAAAATCCACAGACCATTTCAGAATTTTCATTGCTCGGTTATCAATAAAGATTACCCTTCTAGCAAATAAACACGTGTAATCATTTTCATTATTAATATGTATTAGAATGTGTCTTCCATATAACAATCCAATTTTTTACTCCCCAACTAGGTGCATAAACTCAATTTCCTTACGAATCAGCTCCATTTTGGAATGACCATACAGAAAATTTTCAACCAAATTCAGTCGACAGGAGGAAGCAAGTTGAATACCTTCAACTTCTGTAAAAAAGATGACAAACTTCTCATTCTTCCCACCAGGTTTCTTGATAATCTCATCTTACTCAAACGAATGAGGGAAATGACACGATTTAGGTTTACCTGAGGCGTAGACACCCACAAGTGCAGCAGTATACGATCTATCCGAATTCATCCCCAATAGATGGATGTGTGGCGTTAAGAACAGTGAAGAAAACAATGAAGAGCAAAATTCGAATCCAGAAAACAGGGAGCAGGAGTGGAAACCTCGCGAATTCAGCTCAAGCAGAACGACTCCCTATAGGCTGCAGGGAACAGGACGCAGAAGCGGACGACGCAGAACGAGGACCCTGCGAAATCAGCTCGAGCAGAGCGCAGAAGCGGACCGAGGACCTTGCAAAATCAGCTCGTGCAGAGCGGCAGACGACAAAGGCAATGAAGAACGATGCCCTTCAGCCTGCAGCAAACAGATGAGGAGTGGAAGCGATGCAGCCCGCAGACATCGTAGAAGCAGACGACGAGGACCCCTGCAAAATCAGCTCGAGCAGAAAGCAGCAAACGACGCGAGAAGCCGATAATGAAGGTGAAGCAGAGACGCGAGAGATATCGAAACATACGCTAGGGTTCGCCGTGAGGCAAAACCCATATGGGTTCGCCTCATGGAGAACCCTAGCCTCTGCTACAGTTTTTTTGCTCGAAGAAGAAGGGGAGTTCACTCCTTTGTTCCCGTTCGCGACTCAGAGTTTGCTCCTCTGTTCCCGTTCACGACTCGTTGTCTTTGTAGAGCTCGTTGAGCTGTGCCTATTCCACGGCTTCGCCTCGACCGTCTTCTGTAGCTTCGCCTTGACCGTCTTCTGCAGCTTCGTTTTGACCGTCTGCTGCGACTTCCGCAACTTCGACTTCTGCGGCTTTCTACTTTTCCCTTTGCTCAACTTGACAGGGCTCGGTTTTTGTTTTTGCCCACTTCCGGATTTCACTCTTCCGTTCACTGCAAACTCGTCGTTCTTTCGTCGTGCCTCCTTGTGGTGATGACTTCAGACAGATTATATGTTACTGCCATTGCGGGAGTTCACTTCTTAGATACTCCTAAATCGTGTTTTTTCCCTTCATTTAAGTTGACGGAGGACATCAAAAAACTTGGTAGGAAGAATGAGAAGTCTGCCATCTTTTTTACAGAAATTGAATGTAATCAACTTGTTTCCTTCTGTCGTTTGAATTTGGTAAGGAAATTTATTTATGGTCATCCTACAATGGAGCTTATTTGTAGGGAATTTGAGCTTATGCATCTTATTGGGGAGTGAAAAATTGGACTTCTAGATGGAAAACACAATCTTATTAAACTTCATAATGAAGAGGATTATACACGATTGTTTGTTAGAAGAGTAATCTGGATTGATAACAGAGCAATGAAGATTTTGAAATGATCTGTATATTTTGACCCATAGACGTAACCACAAATCATTCCAGTCTGGATTCGTCTTCCTGACCTGAAATTTCACTATTTTACTCAAAAAATATTGTACTCTATTGCCTCAACTTATGGTAAGTTACTCAAAACGGACATTCCTACTTTTAATCTTTTCTGTCCTTCTGAAGCCAGAATAGTCGTTGAAAGAGACATCACTGCTACCGCTTCTGAGGAACTTTAGTTGGGCACACAACGCCATAGTTATTGACAAAATGTTGAAATTGAGTCTTTTTCTTCGTATTGTTCGAATTATCGTATGTTTGTTCACTTTAATTCTCAATGTCATCATCTACACCCTCACCTCAGACCACAGAACCATAGTGCTCTGTCAGAGATAGCGATTCCCCCTCCTCCTGGTATGCTCCAAGTTATCGACAGTATTGATCATCAAAATGATACTCTTGAAGATGTTACTTTCTATATGTCAACCATTCAGCCTTCACACAATGTTGTAGTTTCCTTATCTTTGGAACCTCCTTTCGTGGGGGCTAGTAAGATATTTCAAACTTCACCTGTCCTAGAACCTATCACTGTTTACTGCCTCATTAGGTCGAACAAGATGTAAATGTTACTCAGGTACACGGGTTTCATGATGTGCAACAACTTGCACATGTTAGGCCACCTTTGGACCAATCCACCTATCAGATGAGTCAATCTATCAGATGAGGAATGACAAATTTACACATCCAGAAGGAAGAAGAAGAATGGAGACTTGAGCTTAAAAATCTAATGGAGGATATTTTGGTTACTTTGAGTAATGGTACGCACCTCACCAATTTGATAGCCGACCCTCTTCCGAGAACTCCTGGCAGAGGCAAGACTAAACTGAGTCTTCCCTAGTTTTTGCGCGCGTTGATGGTTTTTGATTTTTTTGGATCTTACATGTATCTTTTCTTTTTTGAGATTTTGTGTGTATTTCGTGTGGTTTGGTGCCTTCTTTTAGGACCACTTATACAACCTATCTGTACATTTTCCTCTTTAACATAATTGCTCTAGGGCTTTTTCAAAAAAAAAAAAAAAAAGTATATATGTATATACATAGAATTGGAGGGAGAGGAAGGGGCGGTAGTTCCACCCAATAGCTTAGTCGGCCAGTCTAGCCTTTCTGCTGGACCATCACCCATTGCTAAACCAGTTGAGCCAGTTCAACCAAACCCCGACGTCTTTTAGTGCTAATAATGTCACTTTTAAAAAACATGTATAGTGATGCACATGCTTACCGTAACGTAATTTGAACTATTATGTTAAGTTTTTCTGCTTTAAGGCTCTTGATTGTTTATTCTGAACTTAATGATTTTTCAGTAAATTATTTTTTACCACCATTTTATTTACTTTTTACCTTATCTATTTTCATAGGGTTGTTAATTATATCACCGGAGGATAAAAGAATTCTACAAATCCATATATCTGTTTATTATTTAATCAAATTTTGTTCATGGTGTTTTATTTTATTTTATTTTTCTTTTGTTCGTTAGCATCAACTCGACTGTTGCAGACCTTGATAGTTAAACTAATGCTATATTTTGTCTTGAGAGCCTTTAGTATCGATGCATTCATTTCTTTTCAGTTTTTAAGGTATTTTCCTGCTAACGATCAATTTTATTCTTTGGCATTTACTACGCAGTACACAATTCTTATGTATTTACAAATCTCACACCTAAACTTTCATATTTGAACACATAGCACTGAAATGTTTAATTATATATCAACAATAGAACTAGTACCACTTTTTAAAATTAAAATTGGCATTTTCATGCATGGGTTTACGACTCCAGTGTTATGTTTATAAATATGAAAGTTTAGGTGTGAGATATGTAAATACATTAGAATTGTGTGCTGCGTATGTAAATTTCCCTTTTATTATATATATTAACTTCACATAAAATGTATCCATGTGATCATCACTGAGCATGAATATTTGTTTTATAACTAAGTATACTTTCTTTCATAATTCTTATAGGCATACGAGTACAAAAGGCTATTGCTTGACTACAATAGGGAAGTACGGCTAGCTACGCATGATACCATGGCCGCTCTTGTTGCTGTTGTCAGGTTGAGTTTATGTAATGCTCAGAGGCAACATTCCTTTTCCTTTTGTTTTCCAATGCTTCATCAAACTAAAATTATTGAACTTATGCTAAAAGTTTAAATTTTTATACATGATTTAAATCTAGTTTTCAGCTGAATTCTCTGGATTGTTTTCAACAAATTTATTATAAAATTGCATTAAAAGAAACCATTTTTAAAACCTCATGAGAAATAAGCTTCACCTAGGAAAGAAAAATAACCCGGTTTACTCTTTGACTTTTAACTCCAGGGACAAAGGTTGATCTTTTCTAGATCATACTAATTAATAATTGTTCTACAATTTATGAAGTATGTTTTCAGGCACATCAAAACATGGGAAAGCAGTGACACCTTATAGGCTTTGTATTATTTTCATAAATTTTTTCTATCCAAAGTGCTAGCATAGGAATTAAAAAAAATCTAAAATAACATAAAAAAAGAGCTTCTTTGTTACTTGATTAATAATGAAGCTGAGGAAATCCTTTAAATGTAAATAAAACTTATCCTTTTAGTAGAGGAACTGTAACGGGAGGGAAAGAACTGAAATATTATAAATTTGGATGTAACCAAGCTATCAATCATGATGAGTTGTTTCTCATGGTGTGTTATCACTATATGTCCAAATAAAGTGTTGAAAAAATTTCTTGAAGCGGGATTGATTGGTTAAGAGAAGTAAAACCTCTCCTGTAAGTCACCTCGATGTTTAAGAGAAAACTCGAGAGCATTGTATTTTGAGATAGATTGGATTTCTGCTAACTAAATTTTTTTCTAATGTTCTGCCAGGATTTATTTTGATATGAGGTCGAGATATTCTGTAGGCGTAAGTCATCCTTGTTAATCACCTTTCCACTCACCAAAACACTTTAATGAGATTTTTTGCCTCATTTTATGGTTTAGATTTAATGTTTTTTGAACGAATTTAATTGTGTGGGTTGATGATTGGGGTATGGAGTAGAACCATTCAAGTTCCCATGATCTAGTCATCTCAGGTACACTAACAAACCTAGTTTACTAATGTTAGATGGCTGTAAGGCATAACATCCAACGATCTTTATTAGCAATCATAGTTTATCTTATTTAAGGCATCCCATAAATATGTTTTTTTAAGATTGATGTCAACTCATTTAGTGAAAATTTGATTATTCTTACAGTTTCACTAATGAATTCAGAGGGGACATAACTGAAGGCCTAGAATTTGGAGTACTAGGCAGATTGAAAAGTGATTTGAAGTATAGTATGACCATTAATTGATTAGTTTCAGCTTAACTCGAAGATGTGTTTTAGATAGATGAGATTTTGGTCCAAGCAATTTGCTTTGATTGATGATCCAGTTGGCAAGAGAGTTTATTTATCTTAGTTTTGGTTGGAGTTTGCATCTCTTGGAAAACTTGAGAATCAAGCATGATTTGATGGGCTTGACAACTTTGTGAGACTCTAGATTACTTGATTTGGTGCTTCATCTTATTAAAGGGCTGCAAGTCTGGGGATTGGTAAGAAAGAAGTTTGCGCACAATGTGAAGATTTTGTATTAAAACCTTTGTGGACAGACTCCTATGAGCCTCTACATGCAATTTAAGCTTTCAAGGAAGTTGGTATGTAAATCTTCTTTAGGCTGCTGGTCATCCATACTATCAGTTAATGTGAGAGACTCTTGTTTGCTTGCTTACATTTTGTTCAGTAAATAAACTTTTCACTTCTAAGCTTGAAATCTATGAAAAGTGTGTTTAGTGCTTGTGCTTTGTGATAAATTTATTTTGTTTTGCTGACTCTGATCGGAAACAACATGAAACTAATATCATTTGGATTGCACTAGTAAGTCTTTTTTCTTCTTCTTTGTTGTCTAATTAATTCAAATAAGAAAGTTTTCTAAACATTTATAAATACCTCATCCTTACTTCGTAATAATGACACCTTTTTTTTCAAATTTCTTGCCTTCAGCATAATAAATTCTAGCAGAATCCTAAACTAGTATTGGTGTTTTTCTATATAAAAAATTGTTTTCGAAATTATGTGACAAAATATGTAGATAGCATGCAATAATTATTCAGAGGCTTTTACATACATACCACATAATTCTTATGTATTTACATATCTAACACCCAAATATTCATATTTACATACATACCACTCAAATCTTTAACGTCACATCAGAAAGACCTCCATCGCTATCATTGTAAAACTAAAATGTACATTCTCATGCATAGATTTATGACACCAAGGTAGCATGTGTAAAGATTAAACTTTGGGTGTTAGATAAGTAAATTCATATGGCGTGCATGTGGATCTCCCAATTATTTAGTGCAATTTAATGTTTTACTCATGGTCCCTACTGAGGATTCATAAGATATAAATACATAACGTTTGGTTGCTTGATTGTAATATTAGAACATTCTATTTTTCCAGGAAGGGTTTGGCTCCATATTTGAAGTCTTTGATGGGGCCTTGGTGGTTTGCTCAATTTGATCCAATTCCTGAGGTTTCTCAGGCAGCCAGGTTTTCCTTGGAGGTCTCTGTCATACAATTTGAATGTGCCTTTATTAAAATTAGACTCAGCTTTACATTTTTCTTTTGGTTTTTATGGATAACTACATTTTTAATGCTTTTTGGCTGTAATCTCTCTTATTTCTAGCATGCGTAGCTAAATAAGAAAAAAATGAATAATGTTACTTTTTGTATAATTTAGCATTTAACATTCCCAGAGCACATAATAATGTTCCTATTGTCCAATGTATTCTAAACGAGATTTATAAATTGTAAGTATGTAGTTGTAATTATAAAACTGTGATTTACTAGTATCTTTTGTTGACACCATTATCCACTCCATAGTCATGGAATTTCTAATAACAAATTTAAATTATTAGATCCAATTACAACATAAGTTGATTCCAATGGTTGGAATAAGGTTGATGAAATTGATGTGGCCTTGTGGCGATACCATTTCTAACCACGAATTAAAAGTATAATTTCTTTTGATATAACTAATTTCTTTGCTAAATTAAGGGTCTTGTTGGGTCCTCCAGCAGTTCCTTGGAGTTTCATTAGTTTCGTAGTACTGTGTTTGGCATTATAGGAGGACTTAAGAAAATGGGGGCATTTACATACCTCACAATTCCTATTTATTTACATATCTAACAGCTAAAGTTTAAATTTTACATTTATAACACTCAAATATTTCATAGCACATCATAACTACCACTGTTGTTAAGTTTTAAAAAGTGAATACACCTTTTCAAGCATGGTAAAGTGGCATAAATGTAAAATTTAAAATTTAGGTGTTAGATATGCAAATGCATAGGAATTGTGTGGTATGTATGTAAATCTTCCTAAAAAATGCCAGTTTCCTTAATAGTTCACAGATTTATGGATTAAAATTTTAATGCAGCTCATAAAATGAGGCTATGGATTTTATTAAAAATAACATTGATCATTTGTTACCTCTTGTTCAACACATTAAAGGCATAATTAAGCCTGTATTGCTCCTTGAAAATGCTCAATGCATGGACTTGGCAGCCTTTCAACCAATCCATACTGGACTGGTCCAGCCATCCTTTGTGGCCTGTGGGCTTTGGAAAGGCCTTACGGGTTATGAACTAACACGACTTTTTCAGGCATAGAATAAAGAGAAATTGACATACATACATGCCACACAATTCTTATCTATTTACATATCTAACAACCAATGTTCGATATTTAGATTTATAACACGGTGTCATAAACCTATGCATGGAAATGCTTCATTTCTAAGAAGGCAGTGATGGTGGTATTTTTGATGCATGTACATATGAATATTTAGGTTTTAGATATGTAAATACACAAGACTTATGTGGTATGCATGTAAATGGCCCTAGAATGAAATATTCTTGCAATATGTATGGGCATTTAGGGTTTTATGCATGTGCCTTATTTTATTGCAGGTGGCATTCCCTGCGCCAGAGAAAAGGTTAGATGTCCTTATTTTATGTGTGGATTCGATCTTTGTATATCTAGATGAGAATCTGAAGCTCACACCAAATGTGATGTCTGATAAGGCTACACCTATGGATGAATTGGAAGATATGCACCATAGAGTATGTATTATTCATTTATATGATGTTTTTTTTATTGCCTATGGGCATAAATTGATGATTAAATTTACACCTGCTTCCTCTTATTTCCTGTACTTACAATAGTGAAACAATTGACCTTCTTATTCAATCTGTGAATTTTGAATGAATGTTTTGGAGTCTTGGAATGCTGTTGCTTTGTTTTACAAGACTAGATGTAACTCCTCAAAATACATATAAGTTATGTGCTTGTGGGTTCATCTCTAATTTAGAGTCATTAACCAAAATACAAACTAAATATTTTTTCTAATCTTCTGCAAATTATTTGGATTGAAATCTCAAAAGAATTTGATGTTTCATTCACTGATATTTATTGTTCATGTTCTTGGCTATAATTGCTCATTTTTGTATTCATAAGGACTATTCAAGTGTTTATAAAACCATACCAAAATAAACCGTTGTATGATTTTTCTATTTTGGGTAGGCTTATTTCTGATATTTTTCTTTTGGTCATTACCCATCCGTGGTCTTTTTATCATCATCATTTGCCTTATCCCAAAATATTTGGGGTTGGTTTTATGCTTTTTCATTTTTTAATCTCTGTTAGAGTGCTTTCTTAGGCGATAAATTTATTTTTGTAAACTAACTATATTAGCCAGATAATAATACAAGTATTTCAAGGAAATTTAACAAGACATGCCATAGAAAAAAGAAAAGTACAGACAAAAGTAGATATTAAAAATTCATTTGGATCTTCTTGTTTAAAGTCTAGTGAAGATAGGAGAGTGGAGGAGGAAGATCAAACACTTTATTCTGAGGAGTAACTAAACCAAAATCCTTGCTTTGTGAACAACTTTTAACAAAGGATCATCATGTGTAATGTCTTTTGATTCTAAGGTTGGATGAGCCTCGAAACATTCAGAGAACTTGGGCACAAAATTTTCAGAAGAGGTGCAGTAAGATGACACATTTTCAAATTTTATTTTTCGCTAATATCCGGATGACAGGGACCCAATCCAAGCATTCTTATAAAAAAGTGCTGTGATGTTCAATTCTACCAAAACTCTAGCTATGGAGGATCTAACAAAACACATTATTATAACATCCAGCTGTAAATGCTTTCTATGGATTGAACCAAAGATAATAATCTGGTTTTGCTGAACTAAGATAGAGAAATTCATGGAAAGGAGATCCAAACTTGAGTGATGGGAAGCTACGTGGGAATTTGTTAATATAATAACATTGTTGCGAGAATAGTCTTATGTAATTTACTTCTAACATGAGCTTTATGATGACACGCTTGTGGGCTCTGAAAATTCATGCCACGGCCTCCCTTGAGAGATGAATTAGCTGAGATTGGTCAAATCATGATTGATGAGATTACAATTACCTCCATCAAATGATAGCTTGAAACAGAGGGGTTTGTTCAAAATGCATCCTTTTTTTTTTGTTGTTGTTGAAGAATTAATCTATCTAGAGGAGAGCACTTCTGGCCTTGTGATAGTGGTTGGAGACCATCTGGTCATTAATAGTCGATATTGATATCATATCAAAGGTAATTTCAAATCTTGAAGCTTTTGGCCAGCAAATTCCTCCAAACATACCTGTTATGTAAGATTTTCAATTCCTTTTTTCCTCATGATTTCCCTAATCATCTTCCACTTTTCTCACCAATCCGCAGACCCCTTCGGCCACTTTGGCTTAGTAACACATTTACAAAAGAGACTATTTCTCTATTGCTGAAATTAGCAAACCTTTCATAGGATTTAATGGGTAGAAACAAGACATTTGGTTCCCTTACCTCGTTGAACTTGTAATCTTTAGCTCATGCCTAAGTTCATAGTTCGAATATTAGGAACTATTTATAGTCAAACTTCATGTTTTCTTTCATCAATTTTCTTTTGTTTGTTTTTGAAAGTTCTCTAGAATGATATAAAGAGCAGTAGCTTGATGTTCTACACCTGAAAAACTTCTGCAAATAACTTTTTTGTGATCATCACTTAGCTATTCTTTAACAATATTAGGCTCAAATCCTATAATCAAAGTTATAATTAAGTCTAAAATTTGAATAGGTTTTCCATAGTAAATCAGAGCTAGCATTCTTGTATGGTTACCGGTGATGGTAAAGTATGCATATTTAGACCAAAGAATCTGTAATCCAACTCGACCAAAACATAACCAACCAGATTGTTTCAATTCTATGTTAAACTGGGCCGTTTTAGCTTATGAACAAATTCGTTGAACATCTTAGGTACTTGTCAAACATTGTGAGTTTGCTTCTATGCATTCATATATTTATGATATGATTATGTATTCTACATTTAGGAGCAACTTCTAAATTGAAAAGTGTTAGAAGGAGATATTAAAATAAAGAAGTGGTTGTAAAACACGCAGTGTATATATATTGTTAGCATGATTTTTTTTGGGATAATTGCATACAAAGCCCTCGAAACATTG
Source organism: Phalaenopsis aphrodite (assembly GCA_003013225.1). Taxonomy (NCBI): domain Eukaryota; kingdom Viridiplantae; phylum Streptophyta; class Magnoliopsida; order Asparagales; family Orchidaceae; genus Phalaenopsis; species Phalaenopsis aphrodite. The sequence goes on along the minus strand of NEWO01000328.1, from coordinate 101,466 downwards.
TTATTTACAAAATTTGCTTCCAAATGATTATACGATTGAGAATTTGATAAAAATGAAAAATATTGATTGGGATTTTATCATGAATTTTGATATTTGAGTGAGAATTTGAAAAATTGATCAGAGAGGGTGCTTTATTTTTAAATATCAATGTTTTGGGTGTTATGTATGTAATTGTCCATTGTTATTTTTTGTATGTACTGTTGTTTATCTATGATCCATCTCTTTATTTACCAGCAAATTTTTAATTTTAATTATTTTGTGTTCAGGTGATATCGTGTTCACTGACAGCCATAGCAACTCTGATTGATGTACTGCTGAAAAAAGAAACAGAAACCAGCTCTGAAAATATTACCACTGAACAGAAGCTTGCTTCCAGAGCTCGGATAACCGTTACATCTGCGGCGGAAAAGTTATTCTCCGTGCATAATTATTTTCTAGATTTTTTTAAGCATAAAAACCCTGCTGTTCGTTCAGCAACATATTCCGTTCTAACAATCTATATTAAAAAAATTCCTCATGCTTATAATGAAGTAAACATGAAATCTTTATCAGCTGCTATATTGGGCGCTTTCCAAGAGAAAGATATTTCATGTCATTCTTCCATGTGGGATATGATTTTGCTTTTCTCCAGAAGATTTCCAGATGTTTGGCTTTCCAAAAATACTCGTAACACCGCCTTAAATGAACTTTGGAAGTTTCTAAGGAATGGATGTTACGGATCAAAAAAAGTTTCATACCCAGCTTTGGTGATTTTGTTAGAATCCGTCCCTCCTAAGGCTGTTAACGGCGAGCAATTTCTTCTCTTATTTTTCCAAAGCTTCTGGGCTGGAAGAAATCCATCACACTCGGCTGCTGATAATTCTTCTTTCTTTAAGGCATTTCAAGAATGCTTTTTATGGGTCTTAGATAATGTCTCAAGGTGTGAATTTGTGAAAACATGAAGGGAAATTTACATATTTAAGACACAGTTCTTATGTATTTACCTATCTCACACCTCAACTTTCGTATTTACATACATAGCACTTTGGTGCTTAAATACTATGCTTGAAAATGTGTCTTTGACTTTTAAAAAGTGATAATAGTGCTATTTTTTATGTGAAATTAAAGATTTGAGTGCCATGTATGTAAATAAATGTTTAGCTTTGAGATATGGAATTCTATGCTATATATGTAGATGCCCCACGCATGAAAGGTTGACTTCTAAGAAAAGTCAACAATCTGCTCCGCTGACAGATATTTTTTTTATTTTTGCTCTGTTGATATCCATGGCTTTATGCAGGTTTTCCAAAAGTGAAGCTGACAGAAGTCCTCTCTCCATAAAACTTGTCAATACTATTCTTGTAATGCGTTTATGGTATGATTATCTTCCAGTCAATTCAAAAATTGATGGGGAAAGTTCCCTGAAAATGACTACTGGGGTTGAAGATGATCCATTATCAAATAAAAAGTTAGCTGAAGTGCAAAACTATTCTTCGAGTTATATTCAAGAATTAGGCAGATGTATTATCAATATATTAACACATATTTCGTTCAAAGAACCAAGTTTGCTCCATGATTTTTATGCAACATTTTTGAAGGATTGTTTGGCTGTTTTACAACACAGAATCTTTTCCAAAATAATTCAGGAATATATGGAAAGGATTATTGACTTCATTTTTCTTCTTGGACAACTCCCATTGCAGAAGGGTCAAACGTGGCCCTGGGAATTTCTGATCGGACCGCTGATCGCAAGCTCTTTCACAACAATTAAAACTCTTGTAAGTTTTGCCCATTGACAAAGCTTGAGCAAAGTATCAAAATTGTCCCTTGACTTTTAAATGGGGTCATTTTAGTCCCAGAGTTTATCAAATTGTTATATTAGTCAACAAATTCCTTTAATGAGGCCTAAAATAGTTATCACTGGGTACTATTTAAACCCATATTGAAAGAGTCTAGAGATTACATTGATATTTTAATAAACTCTGAGCTAAATCTGCTAGCTATAAATAGTTAGAGGACCATTTTGACAATTTTCTTGAGAAAATTTTATTGTTTCCTTGTTACCTATCTACATGAAAAATAATCTATTTTTCTTCGAATTTCTGATGATTGTGGTTGTTGAAATGCTAACTAATATGCTTTCGTCATCGTCATTCGTCATTGGGTTGACTTTATGAATTTTCTTTTTGTTCATGTTGGGCTTAGCTAAGGTGTTAAACTCAATATTCTAATGATTTTGAACTAACTTGTATCTTTCTAATTGGTGTATTTTGTATTGTTTTTTTTTCATGTCTAAACCGTCCAAATCTATTTTCAATTTTCTTGTATTCATTATGTCAGTCAAATTTTACTTCTAATATATTATACTTTAATTTAACTTTCCTTATTTCTTTGACTCGGTCATATTCACTTTCTCATTTCCTATGCTATCAACTTAGTTATGTTGACCTTCGAGCATGCTCCACAAGTTGATTCAATTAATGACAACATTGACGATGAATGACAAATGTGACATTATGTAAAAGTAGTTTGACACCCTCCGACTAGTAAACAAAATTAGGGAGCACCAATGCATTGGAGGCATCAAAGTTATCTGGAAAAGACTCAAACCATTAAAATTATGCCACTAGGAATAAACAAAAAATTTGCAGTTGTAATAGCAAGCGTCGTGGACTCACCCTGGCACCAATCAGCAATTGTCATTTTCTATTTTCCCTCCTGCCAACTTGACTTGCACACGTCCTGCATTATTAAACCCTAGTTTCTGAGCAATCTCATTCATGTTTTTCCTTCCCTCAGCAAGACTCATCTCCTCACCAAAGCTTGCTGTCTCTCTTCTCTATACTGCTCCAGTATTCTTTGTAGCTACCAACTATCCCATGCAAAACCTTCGATGCTAATCAAGCTTTGCCTTCAGCCTGGAGAACTATGTAATCTTATCGCCACTGTTAATCCACATTGTTGTCTCCTATAAAAGCTGTCAAGCTCAACCAATCTTGCTAAACTCCAACAAAAATGTTCCCATTGAATTGTGACTTTGCCAAGTTTCAAGTTTTCACTTTTTTACCTATATTAAGCTTTTATATATATATATATATATGTATATATATATATATAATCGTGGAACTTCAAAAAAGAAAATTTTAAAAAGTTGTGTGTATATTTGATTGTTGTCCCACGTCAAAGTTTGTCTCCTTGCTGTCAATATGGCCTCGCCTGTCTGTAACAACATTAACTTCAACAGCCTCATCTGCTACAGCATTTTCACATCGATGCAACGATAGTCAACAGTCTCATGTGAAGGTCTAAGGTCATGATTTTTGTGTAGGTACCCAATTGTTTATACACATTTATTTAAGCGTGATAAGTTTAAATATACCCAGCCTTGCTGTTGCACGATATCAACTGTGCACCCTTTTTAAATCTGGTGGATGGGTCTAATGTTCTCCCCAAAAGTCCGCTATGTGGCAAAGACGGTAGAATGCTGCTGAAATGAATATTGAACAAACTAAAAAGTGACATAATGCGACTAAAATGAAATGAAACAAAAGTGAGAGTGAAAAACTCACTAAAATTGCAAAATCACAAAATGGAGACCAAAATAACACTTCCAATTTTGTGCATGTTGCATTAAAAGAACTAAATGGAACAAGATTTGAACATGAACAAAACTTACATGGAATTTGGCAGCTTGCTTGCTTGCTAGCATGGATAGAACCTCCCCACCACACCTCCAAAATCCTCCTATGCATTCCCAATCAAAATGGAACTCAAATAGGTGTGGAAACAAACTAGAGGGGCTTTCTTTTTTTTAGCAAAAAACAAACATTCTATGAAGTTCATTCAAGTAATATACATATGTGAGAGCAAAACACTCTTATTTGTGAAGGATGTAATGAAGATGATAATTCACAACATTTGCAATCATATTCACAATCAAAAACATGCAAGTGTGCAAAATGCCAAATATTAAAAGCTCAAAATGAGGCACTGTTTATTTTAACGACAAAATTTTTTCGTGTAAATTATAGAGTTTTGATAATGTTAATTCTTCTATGTACATGATCAGTAAAACTTCAACTCAAAAATACTCCACGGAAAATCCTACCAGTGTTTTGGGTAGCGCACCTGCCCTTTAGAAACATGTCAACCATCCAATACATGTTCTTTCAAACATATTGATAAATGCACTTTGAAAGTGCATTAACTCTAGAAAGCAAGCTTTCTGATATTCTCAGCTAAACTTCAAAATTTTAAAATCTAACAAATTCACATGTGTCTTTCAAGAAACTCATAATTTTAAGCTTTTATCTTGAGAAACTTGCAATTGCCTAGTTGAACATGTTGAATTCCCTAAGAGCACATCAACTACTAAAAGTATTCTGGTATATTTTGATAGATGCTATGGCTTCTTGATACAAAATGAAAATGGTTCTAAAAGTTCTTATACCTCATTAAGATGATTTACATTTGATTTATCCTATCTTGATAAACATGCAATATTATTTTAAATAACTTGTACAGAATCCTTCAAAATCAAATGTATCAAATTCAAAGTCAAAGAATGTTATGTTGATTAAATGTAAGTTGAATCCAAATTTGTTCTGCCTTGAGAAGTTTGCAATAATTTGAATTTCACCAGTTCTTTTTAAAATTTAAACTCATCGACCTTGACACATGCTCCAAGTCAGCAGTCTTATCTTAATGATGCAGTTGTAATTCCCACTTTTTTTGAAGTCCGATCATCTATGTCCCCAAAAATGTAGTTTATAAGGCTTTTGTCCATTGATGGATTATCACAACACCAATTAAAATTTTTTTTTAATATTTATCTTCTACCAAATTAAGCAAGGTGACTACTAACATTTGATCGTAAATCTTGTAAAAGATATTTCATTTTTTGTTTGCATACGGTTTGGAATGCCTCGAACAAAAAGAAAAAGTTCTGTGTTTTTTTTTTTGACAGAGAAAGAAACTCTATATATCGACATGCTTATAAATCACATTCACAAGTTCAACTCTTAGATTGGCTTGATCTTCAAATGGGGGTAGAGTTGATAAGGTTTGTCAGACTATAAATTTTTGAATGAACTCAAATCATTTTTAAACTAAGAACTCAATCCTTTACATGCAAATAGGCTGAGTTGATGCAGTTCAAAGTAATTAAACTCAAACATCCTACTTTGATAATGGCCTTATTTGATATGTAAATTCATTAAACTTATGTGGTATGTATGTAAATTACCCTACTTAAAATCTGTTATGTTGCCTAAATGATCTTCAGACATGTTGCATGCTTTAATATGCATGAACTTCTCTACATTTATAAACTGGTCTTGTCTCTTTTCGAGCCCATGCCTAAGGCTTATTAAAAATGATGTATCTATATCACCATTAGATGACTGCATGGAAGTCTACCAAGCGACTTTATTAACCATATATGATTCGCTTTTAATCTAAATCATGAAATTTCATTGTTAAATTTAACTGTTGAAAATGACCTTAACTGAAGGTCCTAATAACATGGTGTGTGTGTGTGTGTCTATATATATATATATATATATATATATATAATTTTAATTTTTATTCAAGTCAATGATTATTTAAGTCATTCTGACTGCACAATTCATTCTTAGTTCAATAGAAAACAAAAGAATTGAATTAGAGTTGATCCATAATTTTTTAAATTACTTTTATAAATAAGAGTTTCAGGTAATGAATATTTATGGAAAACATTATCTTTAATTGTAAAAATATACTGTAATTATTAAAAAAATTGCAGATTGTAATTATTTTTTATTTGAGTGAGATTTTGTCCACTGCATGTGCTGTTGCATGAAGCTAGTTCTTGAAAAGTCAAAATTTTCTAATGAAAAAAATTCCAGATTGTCTTGATTTGAGAACAAATTTGAGCCAATGTTCTGCACTCACATGTACTGAGCTTAATTAATTTAAGATGTATTATATCTTTTTTTTTTCTTTTTTTTTTGTTTATTTGTAGTTGAAAATTACACTCTATAAAAGTTTTGTTGCAAAATGTGCAACATACTTGTGACGTTGGAGCTTACCGCCCATTGTAATATAATAGACCGCAGACGCGGTACTCTAGCTACTATAGTAACAGCGGTTCCCTTTTCCTATTTAATTCCTTTCATTTCCTTATATGATGCTTTCCCATTATGATTCATTTCCTTCTCTTCTTCCTATTCCTCTCCTTGCCTATTATATCTCTTTCCTATCCTACTATTCACCTATTTTATCTACTAATCCTTTCTTTATATAGGTGTTGTTTTCTGAGATTAGAGGAGGTTTTTTGATGATTGTTGATTTCAGCTACTGCCTCTGAAGCGTTCTTCCTCTCTGGGGGTTGTATCCGATGGTGAGAATGTGCTTCAGTTGTAACTCGTCCGAGGCGGTTACCGTCTCCAAGAGTTCGAGTGTTGTTGCAACTATAGCTCGATCCTATAAGACATTTATCTTTCTACAACCCCCTCTACCACACAGTCCAACAGTCGCTAGCTCGTTTCCCTTCTTCCGGCTCACCTTCAGCAGGTCGCCGACCCTTCTCCACACCTTCCCAGAGACTACCAGCTTTTTGTTCCTCTCCGGCTGACCTCCAGCATCCCGCCAGTCAACCCCTATGCCTTCCAGCAGTTTTCTACTTGTTGTTCCCCTTTTCCTACTATCAAACCTGTTGTCCCTTCCCCTGTTTCCCAACCACCGACCCTAGTTCCCTCTATCTGCTGCCGCCAACATCCCCACCTACTACCGTCACTCTTATTGGAGTTTGTATTGTGTCTTTATGCTTGTGTTATTGTTTGTTGTTGTGATTTCACGTCGCAAGACTCTCGTTTGTACCCTTTTGAATTCAGTAATAATAATTGTATTTTTTTTCGTGGTGAATTGGGTCTTTTTCTCTTGGATGAACTGGATGAAAAAATTCAATTTATTTAAGTTATAGTAGCCCTGGATTTAATTTCCCATACTACTTTTATGTTTTTGTATAATTTTTTTTTATTTGCACTTTATTTTTTATTTTAAAACTTGAATTCATTCCTGTGACTATATGTTATTTGTGTGAGCCACAGGATTCTATCGAAGCTGTTGAGCTTTTGTCCGTATTGATCAGAACGTTTGGGCCGGTGAAAGTGTTATCACATATTCATGTATGTAACACAGAGCGCTGCAACCATAGCTCAACCATTAAAGGTGATGATAATGATTTCAGAGGAGAGAAATTCTTACAAACATTCAGGGATGATTTTGTCCCTTGGTGTCTACAGAATAACACTAGCTCTAGTTCTGCAAAACTCGACCTTCTTCTTTCTTTAGTTCTAGATGAATATCTATCCGATCAATGGTCTGCAATCATTGAACATTTTGCTAAACTCTACAAACTCTGTGTATCTGATTCTGATACTCAACATCACCATGATAAACTTCAATCATTTTCAGTGCTTTTCGAGAAACTGAGGGTGAAAGTCCGTTTAATGATAACTGAGAATGTGCGAACGGTTGGAGTTTTACCCGAGCATTGGCATCACGAGTTGTTGGATTCATCTGCAATTTCTATTGTTTATGAAGCAACTCTCTTTTCTTCGTCTCACGCTCAACTTTTACGGTAACACATTGTTTGCTTTTTATAGATTTTTTTTTTGGCTAGTTTTATTTGGTAATGACAGCATGGTAATAAGCTTTATGATTCTCTTCACTGCATAAAATTTTTTTGGAAGATTTACATGCATACCACTCATTTGTTATGTATGTACATATCAAACACCTAAAGATCGATTTTTACGTATATGCCACCTTACCTATGAATGAAAAAATATATTTCACTCTTTTAAAGTTATAATAGTGGTATTTACATGTCTGACACATAAACATCAATTTTTATATGTACGCCACCTTATGAATGAAAACATATATTTCACTATTTAAAAGTTAAAATAATGGTATTTTTGGTGTGATATGAAATATGTTGATGGTATAAAAGTTAAAAAGCAAAGTTTAGATTTTAGATATGTAAATACATATGAATTGGGTGGCATGTATGTAAATGTCCATCATTTTGTGGTTAGTTTTATGAGATTTATTTTGGTAGTTGAAAATTGGATTCTCTTAAAATTATTCAGTTTGTTGACTTCCTTTTCAGAGCTAACACAATGGACTATAACAACTTAATATTATTTGCATTAGTAGCCGTAAAACTGATCATAAATGTAATAATTGAAGATCAAAACGTTGCCTTTAATCACGAAGTGGAAAGTAATATGCATTTCATTTCACTAAATCTTGCATCTAACCACTAATATATATTTTATACAAAAACTATAGAAGAACAACTCAAGGCACGCGAATAGCAGTCTATATACGTCATAGTCAATTAATTAAGATATCAAACAAGCTAATGGACATAAAAAGAAGTTTATGATTGTAAAGTAGGATATATGATATATGTAACCTGAAATTGAATACTCTATTTCTAATTGTAAAGTAGGATATATGATATATGTAACCTGAAATTACTTTGTGAAGATTCAGTTTATTTTTTACGGAGACACATTTTAATTAATTTTAAATGTCCCAAGTCTCTAGATTATCCCAAAGTGTTTCCAAAAATTGCGGTGACCTGCAATGACTTTCGGATGCCCGCAAACTTTTGTGAAGACCGATTACACATTTTATTTTATCAATTTATTTTATGAATTTTGTTGAAATTCAGAATAATGCGGAATAAAACGGAATTAAGGAGGGCATTTTTTTCATTGATATGATAACCCTTTACATGAATCCTCAATAAGAATGATAGTAAAAATAAAATAATATGAAATGAAAGATATATCACCTAATATCTTCAATAATCAATTCATATTAATTATTTGAATATAAAGAAAATAACATAAAATAGGAAAGCCTAAAATAGGAAAAGAAATAACTCATAATCCATGGAAATAAATATAAAATAGGAAAAAAATAACTCATAATCTCAGGAAATAATTTATTCCTCTCAGGAAATAATTTATTTCTTATGAGGAATAAATTATGTTCTAATATAATTCTAACACTCTCCCTCAAGTTAAAACATGGTTGAAAACCATGTTCAAATTGGATTTAAAACATCAAACAATGGCAAGGGAGATCTCGTGAAATAAAACTTGAAGTCTTCATCCCGTACTGCGGTTGTCTTTGATTGCAGTTTCTGCAGTGTCTGTAGGTAAGCGAAAGACTCCTACAGGTAATGTTGCAAGGGAGTTTGCAAAGAAGTTGACAACTGCGGTTGTTTTTAACTGTAGTTCCTGCAGTATCTGTTGGTAAGCGGAAGACTTCTGCTTGTATTGTTACAGGGGAGTTTGCAGGGAAGTAGACAACTATAGTTGTCTTTGACTGCAGCTTCTTGAGTGTCTGTAGATAGGCGGAAGGCTACTATAGGTGATGTTGTTGGGTAGTTTGCAGGAAAGTAGACAACCTGCAAGAAAAACTAACTTCTAGTTGACTGTGATTATCTTTGACTGCAGTTCTTACAGTGTATGCAATCTGTAGGTAGGCATACAGGTAATGCGACAGGGGAGTTTGCAGGAAAATAGACAACCTGTAGGAAAAAATAACTTATTGTTGACTGCGATTGTCTTTCATTGAATTTCTTGCAGTGTTTATAGATAGGCGATGACTTGTACAGGTAATGTTGCATGAGATTTTGCATGAAAGTAGGCAACCTGTAGAAAAAACTTCAGAATATGACCTGCAAAAAAACGAAAAAGCTCTGAAGGTAGGCTTGCTACCTGAAAAAACTTCAGAGGATGGCCTGATACAGAAAAAAAGCTCTGAAGGAGGACCTGCTGCAAAAAAAAACTCAGGAGGAGGGCCTTTTACAGGAAAATGCTTTGAGGAAAGCTTGCTGCTGGAAAAGCTCTGGAGAAGAGTCTGCTATAGGTTCCGGAGGAAAGCCTGCTGCAGGAAAAAGTTCTGGAGGAGGCCTGATGTAGTAAAAAGTTCTGGAGGAGGGCATGATGCAGGAAGATTCTGACACTGTAAAGATGTTCTTGCTACGATCCTTTTGAAGTTAGGTAACTGCAAGCATAAAGATACATCTCCACTGTTTTCCTTACTGCAGAAATTCTAGTAACTACAGACGAGCATGCAATTACACCCTGCAGGGCGAGAATTTTAAGTCCAAAGAGCTGGAAAAGTAACATTGAGATATTTCCTTGGAGGTTATTATTACTGACATTATTCAATAAAGAACTTTCTGAAAACTCAGGAAGTTGGCCGGAGAGCTGGTTTTGCCAAAGCAGCAATATCTGCAACTGGGCAGATTAAATAGAGTTTCAGGATTGGTCCTTCCTGAAATTGGATTTTGTGGCAGTAATATATCGAGTAAGGATGAAGATGGCTGAAATGCAAGGGACCATTGAGATTATTGGAGGAGAGGTCCAAATTCATTAGCCTGAGTCAGGTTCCAAATTGAACATGGTATTTTTCCGGAAAATGACTGTTTGAAAGAACTAATATTTTCAAGGAATTGAGATTTCCAAAAATTTAATTGAGAATGCACCAAAATTTCCAGAGCTTTGTCCATCTGTCCTCTAAGAAATCTTCAAGCCCTTAGAAACCTAACTGCAAAACAGATAAAGAAGTAAAATTGACATAGAAATCTGACACAGTAGAGATCAAACTGTTCCCTTCAAGATCAAGCATGTTCAAAGATCGAAGCTTTGATAATGAAGATCCAATGCTACCGGTAAGAAAACATTCCTCCAAGCTTAGCTCTTAAAGTTTGGGAGTTGATATAGCCAAAGCTCCACACCTTTCCTCCCCTTTCGTAGAGATGTTCACTCCACCGAGATAGAACCCCCTAAGCCTTCCAAGCCCTTGGAGAAGAGTTTCGAGATTTGGGTTTTTGAGCTCCAACAATAAAAACAAACCGACATAAGCATAGAAAGACAGATGCAAAGAAACCAAATTAATGAGACGAGAGAGATGCTGATGGGGACTTGCCCTTTGAATCCCGAATTGGAATGATTTAGATGCTTGAGATTCCCGAGCTCTTTTCCATCCAAAACTTGGAATCGTACTGAACTCCGACGTCCAGAGGACTGCAAGGAGAGAATTCCGACGACTAGTTCCTAGAGGAAGGAGTTCCAACGACAAGGGCCTGTCGAGAGAGAAAGTTTCCAGCGGAAAAAAATAAAATAAAGGAGGTGGTTGAAGGGTCTGCAGCATGACAGAGGTTGTCTGCTACAGGGAATATGAAGTTTTCTGGCGGTAGAAGCTATAGGGTTTTTTAAAAGGCTTTGATATTATGTTGAAATTCAAAATAATGAGGAACTAAGCAAGGGAGGTTGTTTTATTAATATGAAGTGGGATATTAATAACTCTTTACATGAATCCTAAAATAGGAAAAATAATAAAAAGGAAATAATTTATCATCTATTATCCCCAATAGTCAATTCATATTAATTATTTGGAGATAAAAGAAATAATATAAAATAGAAAAACTAAAATAGGAAAGGAAATAACTCCTAATCCAAGGAAATACATATAAAATAGGAAAGAAAATAACTCATAATCTCGGGAAATAATTTATTCTCATAACTTCTCACAGGAATAAATTATTTCCTAATACAACTTCTAACAAATTTAAAAACATGTTCATTGTGTTATATTTTTGATACATTATTTTTTATGTTTTGGATGATATTTAAAAATAAAATTTGACGCATAACTATATTTCAATGCTTAAATTGGGAGGTATCTAAATTTCATTTTCTGAAGGATTACTTTATCTCAGTTGCGTGCTTTTTCATAATATATTTTGATATTGTATGGTATAGTTTATGTTCTTTACATATGGAAGACATACATTGTTTTCTTAAACTATCCCATACGTTTTCACGTGAATTATTTTGATGATATACTTGCTACCTGCAATCAACTAACTTAAGAAACCATCAGCCCATCGTTCTTTAGTGTAATTTGTGATCATCATCATATCATGGGCTCATGGGGCTAATAATATAGTTTATATACCCTGAATTAATTAATGTTGATAATTCTCAACTTGAATCTTTCATCGTGGTTGATGAGATTTTAAATGCCTTAATACTTTCTATTTCGTAGTTTCTCCATTTTAACTTTTTTAATGATAACTTTTCATTTCTACTGTACCTTTATACTAAGGCTATAGTTTTCATTTGTGGTATTAATTGAATTTTGAATTTTATATTTTTTTTATTTCTTTTCGACAGAAGATATATTATGATACAGCTGAGCATAGAAGAAAATTACACAAGAATTTTCTCAAAGAAATTCATCACAATCGAGGGCAATCATATGAAATTGTTCAAATGGACCTCTGATTTTGATCACAATCAAGAACCCCCAATTGCGCCAATCTGGTTCTCATTACATGAACTCAAGCTTCAATTCTTTGATCTACCTACCTTATATGTAATTAAGACTATCATTGGAAAACTTTTGCAGGAAGACACACCTACGGTTCATTTCTCAAGGCCCTCTATTGCAAGGATTTTGATTGAAATAGACATTACACTACCAGATGTAGAAGACGTCTGGCTTGGCTCTTCACACAATGGTTATTAACAAAAAATCATTATAGAACAAAAACTTTACTAGTGCAAGTACTGCAAGATGTTTAGACACCCGGAAGAGAAATGTTTCATATTGCACCCACAGTTGAAAACTAATAGTCAAAAGTAGAAACATGTTGTTAGTACACCCGACGTGCCTGAACGTGCTCTCAGCAAACCTGATGACAGCCAACCTGAGGAGGGAATCACCACAAGACAGAAAATGGTTTTTGCCCCTGGGAACCCTTCTCCTAACCATACCATAAGGGATAATGTTCGGACCAAAAGTCAGGCTAGCCCCACAGCTTCTATTCAGGAATCATTAGGTGTAGATGTGACAATTCACACTTCACATACACTGGAACCTATCGCTGTGGAAATGACAGTCATTCCTTCTACTGCTGTTCTAATATCTAATCAGACCGAGGATCACATGAGTCAGTCCTTAAGTGAAGAATGACAGGTTTACACTTCTCGGCGAAAGAAGAAGGCTGGGGGCACACTCTAACTTGAAAACTTAATGGATGATACTTTGGTTACTCCTGACAATGGTACGACACTTCAAAATTTGTTATCTGGCTCCGCTCTTAAAACTAGAGGAAGAGACAAGATTAAACTGGCGCTTCCCTAGCTACTTATTTTCTGCATGTTTTAAATTTTTTGAGTTTATCTGTATCTTTTTGTTTGGGAAGTATGTATGGGTAGGGTGCCTCTTTTGGGCCCACTCATTACAACCTTTATGTATGTTTTCTATTTCAATAAAATCAGCCCTTGGGCTTTTCAAAAAAAATAAAAAATAATATATATATATATATATATATTATTAAACAGGAAAAGATACAGTTAGGTTGTTTGAGTAGGCTTAAAAGAAGGCCCAACCCACACAATACAACACACAAAACCTAAAAAAAAAGAAAAGATACATATAAGATCAAAAAACCAAAACCACCAATGCGCACAAAAAATAAGGGACATCTCAATTTAGTTCTGCCTCTGCCCTTAGTTCTCGGAAGGGAGCCCGACTAACAAATTGGTGAGGTGTGTACCATTACCCAAAGTAATTAATGTATCATCCATCAGATTCCTGAGCTCAAGTAACTGTTCGTTTTTTTTCTTCCTTCTGGATGTGTAAACTTGGCATTCCTCATCCGATGATTGACTCATCTGATCAGTGGATTGATCCAAATGTGGTCAGACAAGTATAGGTTACACATCATGAACCCCATGTGTCTGAGTAACATTAACATCTTGTTGCACTTGATGAGGCGGTAGAGAAACAGTAGAAATATTGTCACCTGTAACATCAGTGATAGGTTCTAGGGTAGGTGAAGTCTGAAATGTCTCCCTCGCCCCCACGAAAGGAGGTTCCAAAGACGGGGAAACTACAACATTATGTGGAGGCTGAATATATGAAATATTGTCTGCGAGGATAGTGACATCTTCAGGGGTATCATTTTGATGATCAATAGTGTCAATAACTTGGAGCATATCAGGAGGAGAGGGAATCCCTGCCTCTGACAGAGCACTTTGTTTCTTTGGTTTGACGTAGGGGTGTAGATGGTGACATTAAGAACTGAAGTGACGGAACATACGACATTTCGAACAATACGAAGGGAATGCCTCATTCACAACATTTTGTCAATATCAATGGTGTTGTGTGTCTAACTAAATTTCCTCAGAAGTAATTGAAGTGATGTCTCTTTCAACACTCTTCAGATGGACGAGAAAGATTAAAAGTATGAATGTCCGTTTTGAGTGGTTTATCATAAGCCGAGACAATAGAGTACAATACTTTTTGAGTAAAATAATGAAATTTCAGGCCAGCGAGACGAATCCAAACCGGAATAATTGGTGGTTCCGTCCGTGGGTCAAAATCCACCGACCATTTTAAAATCTTCATTGCTTAGTTATCAATCCAGATCAATTGTCCAGCAAATAATCGTGTGTAATCCGCTTTTAACAAGAATGTGTTTTCCATCTAAAAGACCAATTTTCTACTCCCCAACAAGATGCATAAACTCAAGTTCTTTACGAATAAGTTCCATTGTAGGATGATCATAAAGAAATTTCCCGACCAAATTCAGACGACAGAAGGAAGCAAGTTGAATACATTCAGCTTTTGTAAAAAAAATGACATACTTCTCATTCTTTGTATTAGGTTTCTTGATGTTCTCATCCTACTCAAACGAATGAGGGAAAGAGCACGATTTAAGAGTACGTGGGGCGTGGACACCCGCAAGGGTTATAGCATACGATATGTCTGAAGCCATTGCCAGAAGAGGGAGGCGCGGCGAAAGAGCAGCGAATTTGTAGTGGATGGAAGAGAGAAATCCGAAAGGGGCAGTGTAACCCCTGCCAAATGGGAGCAGAGGGCGTACTTTCTGCTCGAGCCGAGGATTACGACGAAGAAAGAAAAACTGCGGCGAGGAAAGAAGACGAGAGGCGACGGCGACGAAGGAGGAGAGCGGCGGACATTCCAAACGGTGAAGATGAGGAAAGATTAAGGTGAAATAAACTTTCCAAAACGGCGAAGACGAAGACGACGCCGGAGGAGAGGAAAGGATCAGATGCGATAAATCGCCGTAACAGTTGCTAGGGTTCGTCATGAGATGATAGCAGAGCCAAGCGTGGGAGAAGACGACGTCATAAATATTATATATATATATATATATATATATATATATATGAAAGCCAAAAGACTAATATATTAAAAAGAAATAAGGATTATATAGATTGTGTGGAAGGGTGTCATGCTTGGACCCTTCCACACAATCTATATAATCCTTATTTCTTTTTAATATATTAATCTTTTGGCTTTCATATATATATATATATATATATATATATATATATATATATATATATATATATATATATATATATATATATATATATATATATACATATATACATACATACATACATACATACATATATCACAACTGATAACTATTAGACAAGAACATTGGCATGAGTACTGTTGGTTAATCTTTTTTCCTAGTTTATATATCAAATCTGATCATCATATGAAATCCTTCTATTGATGTTAACTTTTTTATTTTCAGGGGCATTTACATGCTTGCCATGTAATTCTTGTATATTTACATATCTAACAACTATACTTTGATATTTACATGCATATCACTCAAATCATTAACATCACATGAAAAATGTCACTATTACTAACTTTTCAAAAGTGAAGTACCCCTTTTCATGGGTAGGTTTATAACACTAAATTTTTACATGTAAATATCAAACTTTAGGTATTAGGTATGTAAATACATAAGAATTCTGTGGATGTATGTAAATTTCCTTTATTTTTATTGCATTCAGAGAAATTATGCTGCTTCTGATTTTTCTGATTAGTTTACTGAACCTTATTGTAGAGTAATACTTGGAGGCTCAGGTGAAGATGATAAGATATGCTTTCTTTCCCGTGCAGCAGTAACTACAATATTTCAGGAGATCTTAAAAATACTGGTTCTTTATCTTAATAAATCTTCTTTTAACTGGGCCAGGCACTCATGCTCTTCCCTTTTATCTTTGGCCTCTCTGGATTTAACCGTTTCACAGAAGTCCTTCGAGAATGTGCAAATTGTGCAATTTGCTTTTCAGGTTCTCGAAGGTAGCTTCTTTTGCATGAAAATACTGGATGAAAACGGCGCTTTGATTTCTTCCATTTTGGCAGCCTTATTTATTATTGACTGGGAATGTAGTATTTCATCACTTACTGATGATAAAGATTATTCTGAGAATTATCATAGAACAGAAGGAATTCAAATATTACCAGATTCCCAAACCAATACAGACCATCATTTACCAGAGAAGATTGATGCCAAGTTGGCTCTAAAAAAACAAATATATTCATTTCACGATTCGCTTCGTACTCGTTTCTCGAGTATTGTTAGCCTGTGCGACTCATCTGAGTTGCGAAATATATTAATTCAGACCATCAGGTCTTGTGTTTCTGAAACAGGTAAACTCAGTTCTGATGTAATTTCTTCGTTGTGCTCTTCATGGGCTATAGATCTGCTGGAAATTACTTGCCAAGATTATAATCAATTCCAATGCATGTTGGATCTGTTGTTATATGAGGCTGAATCATGGCCATTGTGGGTCACACCTCTTTTAGAAGATGGTCGTAGAACTGCTACTCTTCGGTGTATGAGAGCAAGTGATGAAATCAATGTATGAATCAATTGCAACTCTTGATTTCTTGCGGCATTTATATAGAGACCACCTAATTTCTATGCATTTACAGATCTAACATCTAAACTTTAATTTTTACATTTATACCACCAAATCTTTTTCTTATCACTTAGAAAATACCACTATTTTAAATTTTAAGAAGTGAAATACACTTTTCATACGTAGGTAAGGTGGTATGATACGGGAGTTTTCCTCCAAAAGCTGAACCGATTTGGCCTGAACCGGTTCGATTGAGAGAGGGGGCTGAGCTGGGCCCCTCCCTCCCTCTTTTCATTTGGTGAAAATTTTCTCCCCTGTGTGTATTTTTTGTTCTTAGGGTTTCAGCTTATGTTGTATCATCTGATTTGAGTTTGTGAGGACAGCCGTCGGAATTCTGTTTTCCCCTTGAGAACTGCATACGACGGAAAAGATGGTGCTGTTGCTGTATCCCTCTCCCCGGTGGTGATTTTCTTCCCTTCTCCAACCCTTCCCCCTACCAGCTATTCCCTCCTCTCAGCCCCAGTCACTACCAAGTTCTCTCCCCTCCCGTATCTCCATCCTCCAGTCAGCACTCCCAGCCGCATAACCCAACCGGTTGGTTTCCTGCAGCCGGCTGCCGCCGTTCAGGTAAGCTCCCCAGCCAGCCTACAGCCTGCTATCCACTACCCAGTCATCCCGTACAGGCTAGCCTGTAACCCCCTCTCCACTACCCAGCCATTCCCGTAACCCCTTTTCCTCTACACAGCCAATCCCATAACCCCCCTCCCAGCTACATAGCCACTACTGCCAGCCCCTCCACAGGCCCTACACTTGTTGGAATTCCCACACCTGCCAGCCCCAATCCTCCCTATCTACCCCTATTGCTGCCGCAAGTATCCCGCTAGCCACATCACCTGCTGTTCTGCCGGCGCCACCCCCTCATCCTCATCTTAGGGTGTCTTTTGTGTTTATTGGTCGTTTATTTCCTGTTTTGACGAGTCTTATTGTAATCTTTGAAATTCAGCAATAATATTTGTGTTTCATTTGTGGCTCGAATTTCCTCCTCCGGTATCATGACCTATATGTGAAAATTAAAGTTTAGGTGTTAGATATATAAATACACGGGAATTGAGTGGCATGTATGTAAATCCTCCTAAGTTCCGTTAGTTTTTATGCATTTTCTGATATTAGGTTTTGAAGCATATTATAATCTTTGATTTCACAAGGTTTGTTTTTTGTGAATATCCATACGTTTAAGTTATACATACTTCTGTATTTTTGAAGTATTGAAAATAATTTTAGTGGTAGCAAAGTTGAAAAACTACTTCATTAGGATAAATATGACATTTCTGAATGTCGCTCATCCTCTGCTAGTAACTTTTTTTTTTTGGTCACTGTTTGTCCTTTGTTGGTATTGCTATGCTTTATTTTGGAAAGGAATTTTAATTTTTTGTTAAATGCCCTCTCCTCAAGATTTGGTTTTTTGCATGCTCAACCAATTTTTTTATCTAATTTCAAAT
>NEWO01000328.1:20422-65353 GCA_003013225.1 Phalaenopsis aphrodite | reverse complement strand
CATATTTCTTAATTATAGAGAAGAGTGGGCCCGTATACTCCCAATTATGTAGAATTATTTTAACTGGCCACACATGTTTTCTCACTTTCTATAATTTTCATATAAAATTAAGGTGTCTCCACCACTTCAGTTTTTCGTGTACGTTGAATATTCGTTGAACGCTCACATCTTAGGCTTTTTTTTAGAGTAGGGTACAGTGTCGTTCCAATAGTAAGAACGCTAGTGAAACATGATACATCTGTTTGCAACAAGAATGTCGCCGGACGTGCTTCGAATGTACCCGTATTTTATACTGTTGTTCTTTCTTTGAAGTTACTTTTAATTTTGATGGTCGTTTTACTCATTCATGTGATGTGTCTACTTTGATTTTGTAACATTCAACATGAATGTTTGCTTTAAAGTATAGAATGTGTTAATATGAACAATTTATTATAAATAACAATATGGTACATGGGCAGAAAAGTTATTTATTTGGAAACAACTGCAACCCTGCTATTTCAAAACTGCAAAAAACAAACACTGTCAATTTATGCGCATTAGCTTCCTGTCATAGCTGTTGTGCAGCATGCCCCAGACAGACACCTAAATTGTTAGTTTACCGTAGGGATGTAAACGAGATGAAAACGAGTGAGTCCACTCATCTCGTGTTAAGCTCGTTAAAATATATCATCATTCATGTTTGACTCGTTTGTTTAGTGAGCCGAACACGAGCTGTTCACGAACAAAATCGTTTTGATAACCCTAATCATGCAATCGTGTGATATTAAGAGTTGATGTGAAATTTAAATTTTATTATTTATATTAAAACATCATTTAAATATATTTCAATATATTTTTATTTTTTTAATTAATAATTTTGATTTTTTACAGCCTTTTAGTCAATTAAATCATTTAAAAATACTATTCATCAATATTATATATATATATATATATATATATATATATATATATATATATATATATATATACACGTATATAATAAAACATCAACGAACTTTCTTTATTTAGGTCCAGTTCATTTGAAATTATGAGTGTTCGGCTTATTTAAGAAGGGGACACGAAAAACCAGCCATCAAGTCCACCGCCGCCGTCAAGGTTTTAAATATGTGCATGTATGTGCTACAGTTGGATAAGAGTTACGCATGCGAAGCTTACCGGAGCAGGACTGACGGAACGTTCATGGAAACTTCATTCCTACGCACCCTCCTCGGTATTATAATATGTCTTCGTCCTGAAAACGATGTTCAGAAGAAAAACATAAAAAAGTAAGTCTCAACCAATCCTTGTCGCCATGGTTGCTC
The DNA here is from genome assembly GCA_003013225.1 of Phalaenopsis aphrodite. Lineage (NCBI taxonomy): Eukaryota > Viridiplantae > Streptophyta > Magnoliopsida > Asparagales > Orchidaceae > Phalaenopsis > Phalaenopsis aphrodite. Next base: position 64,052 of record NEWO01000328.1, on the reverse strand, counting down.
CCCTGAAAAAACACTATTTTTGTCCACTTCCAAAAACCTTACTATTCTCAGGTTTCTCCAGCCATGGCTTCTCTCTCTGGTTCTTCTCTTGTTCGCCTTTCATCCGGCAATGGAAGAAGGCGAGGCCACCGCTTCAGAGAAGCTCGTACTGCTCACCTCGAGAGCTCTGCTTCTTTTCCGAGCCGTCCGTATCGATGTCCGGCAGGAGGAGTTTGGACTAAGGTTCCTCGAGCCTCTGCTGAGGCTGCCGCGGTGGTTGAGGAGAAGGGTCAATGGGGGGTGAATGAGAAGGATGGAGTGAAGGGAAGGCCGCTGAGGTTAGGGATTGTGTGTGGTGGTCCTTCTGCAGAACGCGGGGTTTCGTTGAATTCTGCGAGGTCTGTTCTGGATCACGTTCAGGTGAGTATACATTGATTAAGGCTTTAATAATTTGATAAGTTGCCATTCTTAAAAATTTCAACTTGATGAATAATGGGTGACTGCTAAAGGTCCACTGCTGGATTGATTGCTTTTGTTTTCTGCACCTGATTTCATTGATGAATACTAGATTTTGAAGGTGGATACTGTAAATTGTGCTGCATTTAATTCTATATGTTTAATTTGTAAATACACCCTGCTGTTGGCTTCATATGGTTTTGGAAGATTTACATACATACACCAATGTATTCCTACGTATTTACATATCAAACTCCTAAACATTAGTTTTTACTTGCATGCCACCTCATCTGTGCATTAAATTGTGGTATTTTGATGTGATATGAAAGATTTTAGTGTTATGAATGTAAGAAAAGGTGAAATTTTGGTGTTAGATATGTAAACACATAGGAATTGGGTGGTTTGCATGATTTTTATGGTTAGAAACAACATTCCATAGATGAGTGTGAAATGTTCTGTAATGTATTTGTCACTTTTTATTCCTTCTCAATCTTAATGTTAGCTGAAATTTTTGCCACGTGTAGAAAAATTTTATTGGAGAGTTAAAACACACATATTATCAATTAATAGTTATAAATTAAAAAGAGAACTAAAAAGTGAGAAGTCAATTAATGATACTGATAATGAAAATGGATATAATAATAATAATAATAAATAAATTTTAATTTAAAATATCATTTATAAATATTATTGCTGAGACATATGTACAAGAAAGCTCCATCTTGATTGCATGCATGTTGGCAAAATGAGAAACCCCTATCTATGCTTAACTTTTTGACTCTTTTGTAGGGAACACAAACCTTCCATAGTTTGCTTTAACTTTTCAAATTCACTAGAAATCTCAATCTCAATATTTTCTTAACAAGGAAAACCGATGGAAAACATTATAAAATCATCAATAATGATAGAATTTAGAGAATGTGGAATATGAAGGGCTTTCTTATGGCCCCAATAGATCACTATGGTTACATGTTAAAGAGTCGTTGTTTCTTGAAGAAGTATTATAAAATTGAAGGTAATCTATTTTTCATTAAGACAAACTTCATATCATTCTATACTACCCTTTGTCAAAGGTGAGGTTAAATTTAGATCTCCATAAAAATCTATTGTGCACATTTGTCCTCATCTTGTTAAACATAAGAAGCGGCCATGAAGAAATTTGACCCTATGTGGGCAACATTAATTTTTGAGCCTAAGATGTTTTGAAGGAACCTCATATAACCTTTAATATTTGTCAGATTTGCCCCTCAAAAAAAAATTATTTTCATATGAGAATATGTATTTGGAATATCGATTGATTCATTTTATCTATAATGTTGAAGCATTAAAAAAATTGAATTTGTCTTTAATATGGTGATGCTTACAACTAAAATCTACAAACCACTTTTTATTAAAATGAACAACTGCGAAGCCTTCTATTCAGGAAGAATTCTCTAGAAAATCTTACCTAGTCTTATTCTTTTGAAGTGTCACTAATATTGACAACATTTCTTATAATCGTTTTTATCCAACAATTCTTTTTTTATACAATCATGTTTAAACTCCAACCCATTTGGAAGAAATTCTCTTTCACTGCTGGCATCTATTTGGTTTCCTTTTCTTTTTAAATCATTTTCTTTCTTTTTGTTGAATAAACTTCTCCATCTCCAATAGGGATGTAACTCACCGTTTATTGAGTCTAGAATTAGTGAAAGGAAAGAAGACTTTCAGTCTCCGCCAAGGACGAAAAATTAGTTCATTTTTAATAAAAGTTTTTAGGAGAGTATGCTTCTTCTTGTCAGGAAAGATACATCTTATGTGATTCTCAAAACATGTTCTCCAAGGGACTATTTGGTCGATTGCAAAAGAAGTGCATTGCATTCCTTTATCTAGAATTTTGAAAAGCTAGGCATTCAGTCAAAAGAATTATAATAGTTTAAAATAAAAATGTATTTAGAATTCATTCCTTGGTTCATTTTCTGTGTATTTGGAATTTATTGGATTTGGGTGAATTCTAAATACACAACTATTTATAAAGTGTTACTGTCGTTACTGCCACGCACCGCTATGACATCCAATAATTTATGTAAGATATCGCAAACTTTGAAACATTTTGTTTTTATTCAACATCAGAAAAAAAATACTTAGTCGTACGTTTATTTTAAATTGAACTGAACAACTTCAAAGTATTCTAAAGATAATACATTAGCTATGCATTGCATTCATTTTACACTGCATTACTTTTTCAACAAGCCAAACACCCCTAATTCTAAAAGGGCAATCCACTTCTACAGTGATTTTTAGCTTTTAAATGACATCAAAGATAGAAATATCTCTTTAAGTAAATTGTTATTTTCAATATCTAACAATTATCAGAAGATTGGTATGCTCTGATAGGCATTGAGAAGTTTGTAAGGAGAACTTCATCTTTGCATTCGAGGTTCTCAATGTTTGCAAATCCTTAATAGCTACAGGACATGTCATTGGAGTGGCCATTATTTTTTACAACAACCTTATACAATTTTCTACCAATGCGGTAAAACAGAATATAATAGTTGCAAATTGAGGAGCTCAATAATGAGATCAATAACTAAATCAACTAAATTTATCTTCGAGCTAATAGAGCAAATTTTCTTGTTCACATTAAACTTTAAAGTACCAAACCCAATTATCATTTATAATGGGTCTAAGTTAATCTGAATACCCCAAAATCAACTTAAAATTGATACAATTATTAATCAAATTTAGTTTAGGCACGTTTGGGTCTAGTAAATTGGGTTAAACATTTCATATTTTGGTTAATTGGGTTGTGCTAATTCAATATATTGCATGATCCATATAATGAAATTTAGATGGTCTATTTTGGGTTAGGCTAGTTCGGGATAAATATTTGACCCATCTATCAATTGGTTTGGGGTTCGGGTCAATTATATTTGTGCCGGGTTAACTTTGGTTCAGACCCAAACTCGATTCGTTAATCTGAACTGACATTCTTAACTTAAAATTTCCACCCACAAATAATGATAATCATTCTCATATGTCTGCTCCTATAAATTGAAGAACAACACACAAATGAATGGAAATAACTCAAACATCTACTAATAATTTGAGGGGCTATGAGAAGTCACACTTTCCTTAATGTATCGTTTTATGGAGTGGATAAACTTATTAAAGCACAATGTGTTTAAAAATGGCTTCAAGTGGCTTCAAGTGTTTTAAAAGACTATACCTTGGACATTAATGGCACTCTAACCCTTATGTTTCATTTTATGCTCATAAATTGATACACTTCATACAATGAACTAAGAAAATTTCTAAACATTTCTAATTCATGAACTTAAGAATGACTACAAAATGATTTCGACATTTCAAAACTAGATTTAAAAAATAACAATGAATTTATGCAATATGTTTGTTGGCCAAAACTTTCAGTTCAAAACATCAATTGGCAATCTTCCTAGAGTTTTCTTGTATGGTTAACTTGGATGTTGGAATGAGTAGGTTGCTTTGGAAACTACTTCAAATGATTATAAAAGATGAAGGTGGTGATCTTGGAGAACATGTTGTGGAGGACAATTATCGTTTTATTTTACTCTCAAAAGAATGAATATTGGGTTGTTGCTCTTCAAGGAAAGCAAGGACACGCCTCAAATTCTTTCTCACTCCTTTACTCTATTTTCCCTTAAGATTTATATTGAGAAAACTATAGTACTTTCTACTCATTTTTTCTTAGTTAGAGCTTTGGCATTCATTGCTATGCAGTAAATCATGATCTATGTCTTTGCATACCGGTAGTTCTCACTCACTAAAATTAAATTAATGACTAAGGTCCTTTACAATAAGTTAGCTTAGATTGAGGCCCATTGTTAAGTTGCGGATTAATTTGGGATAAAGCGAATCCAAGTGTGGCAAAGTTGATGAATTTTGGGCTTTTTGGTTGAAACATGAATCCATACTTTAGGCCCAGTGTCCATGATTTGTCTCTTTTCTTTGGATATGTTTTTATATGTGAGATTTTTATAATGCATTGACTGATCACATGTATAAGCTGTGAATAAATATGATACCCCTTTAATAGGATGAAACTAAACTTTTAATCATCGTGATGTCTTTTGGTGCAATGGTTAAAATTTCATAAAAAAACTTCAAAGTTAAGCGTGTTCGTGTAGGAGCTCTCCTGAGATGGGTGACTTCCTGTGAACTTACACCGACAGGACAAAACCGTGAGACCATTAGGCCAAACAGACAATATATCGATGGGTAAGAGTTCATACTATTACAATAAAGTTTTGCATTGAGATTTAGGTTTACTTTGTATACCACCTTTACTTTTGGGTGTATTATCTTTTGCATAATTTTTTCTTATCATGCTGTAAACAAATTGTTATTTCATCAAAATTAATGTTCAAATGGTTTCTTTAAACCTTACCTATGTGTTTGTTTTCACCTCAGTCTTATTTTTGTTTCACTAATGATTTTCATTGTAAGTTTTTATACGTGATATTTTCTCCATTTCCTTGATTAAACGCTCAGACAGGCCATTGACATTAAGTTAGTGCAAAAAAACTTTGGTTTATTTTGCAAATTGTCTTTTCTTTTCTTTTTTCTTTTTTTTTGGGGTTTTATTTTTTATAGTTCTTCTACCTAAAGGCAACAAAAATTCTCGCCATTATTTTTTTTTCACCTCAGGGAGAAGATGTGCAAGTTAGCTGCTACTACATTGATTGTGATTTCAATGCATATGCAATATCATCTGCACAGGTTAGCGTTTCTGCAAATTTTATTAACACAATTTAATTTCAACTTGATACTTATGTTTCTATATATATTTCTAATGGGCAATAATTCTATTTTTATGATTTTTTTGGTCCCAACTTCTCATTCATGTTCCATGTGCGCCTTACTCTGCATTTTTGGGGTCTTTTCTTCTCATTAATACTCCCATTTACATGCATACCATTCAATTCCTATGTATTTACATATCTAACATCTAAACTTTAATTTTTGCATACATACCAATTATGCATGAAGAGGTGTATTTCAGTTTTTAAAAGTTAATATGGTGGTTTTTTATGTGATATGAAAGATTTGGGTGGTATAAATGCAGAAAAAAAAAAAAAGTTTAGGCGTTAGATATGTAAATACATAAGATTGTGTGGTATGTAAATGCCCCATCTTTTTTTGATGATGGTATTCTTTTCAGCATGATGTATCACCGCAGCATCTTTTTTTTATTTCTGTATTCTTTTTAAAGTTCATATGTAGATCCCTACTTAACCCACAATATTCACCTGTTTGTAAATATAATGTTTAATTGAACATAGTTTAGGAGTTTGATGGTTTACAATGCAATATCCATATTCTTTATGATCCATTTATTTTGATGGGCATTTTCATCTTTGACAGTTATACTCAAACACTCCTGCGGATTTTGATTTTAAGTTAGAAAGGTTTGTATTTCTACATAAAATCAGAATTTTTTTTGCATCTTTCTTTTTGTTTTTATGCCATTCGCATCCAACTTAAATTTACACTGTACTTCGTGCAGCCTTGCTCATGCTTTTAGTTCTTTAACTGCATTTGCGGAACACCTTGCGATATCTGTAGATATAGTATTCCCTGTTATTCATGGCCGTTTTGGTGAGGATGGAGGCATTCAGGTTTGTCCTATGATTTAATACTGCTAGTTTGTTCTTGCATTTTTTTTTATTCATTGGGAAATTTACATACATATCACACAATTCTCATGTATTGACATATCTGACACCCGGTTTGGTATTTACATTTGTAACAATTTGTATTATTCCTCTTTTAAAAGGGTAAAATGGTGGTATTTTTAATGTGGTGTTAAAAAGATCCAAGTGTTATGCATATAAATCTGAGTGTTTAGGTGTTAGACATGCAAAGTCATATGAATTGTGAACTATGTATGTAAATGCACCTTATTTATTTTATTAGGGACATTTGGGATAATTTTTTTATTTTTGTTTTGTTTTGTTTATGCTTTTACTTAAATTGAAGTATGTTTGATAGGTTATAACAGGCTGAGTTATTTTTAAACAAACGCAAAAATTAAATTAATTTGTTTTTAAGAACAAAAGTACGATACGAAAAGATGTTTTTGAAATAAAGCAAAAGCGAAAACAGAAAACTAAAAATAAAAAGTGATCCCAAACAAGACCTTAGTTTTTCTATAACCCGGAGAACATAATCGCTCGCTTTTTGTGTGGCTACAGATCTTCTGTTTGACCACTTTTCAATGTCAACCTAACCTTTATATCCAAAAAAAAAAATCATCATTATTTTGGAATGTCATATTGCTTGGAAAATAATTTTCTTTTCCCTATTGTATGGTTGCTTGCTTTTTTATTCTGCTTAGAAAAATTTCAGGAGCTATTGGAGAAAGCAAATGTTCCATTTATTGGTACCCCCTCAGCCGAATGTCGTCAAGCATTTGACAAGGTAGCCCTTCATTCTCTCTCTTTGATGTTTTCTTCTCAAAAAGCTATTTTTTGGCAGTCAAAAAGATTACTTTTTGTGTTCAACAAGTGATCGACGAAGCGGTAATCTTCGTAATATATCATTTATTGACTCTTGAGTATCTGTTATGCAAGAAAATTCAATTTCAATATTACTTTGAGACATGATCCATTATTCATAGGCTTATATCATTAAGTTGAAATCCTGATTCAAACATATACTTTTTCTGTAGTCAATTTGCAAACTTCTATAGGTAGCCAATATCTTTTTCTCTGTTTTCTTGCATTTCTTCAAAATTTAAAATTTTTCTTGTTATTATTTTCTTTAGCTAACCTGTAAAGCCTGAAACTGGTTGACTGATTCGCTAATCCTTGATTGTTAATTGGGACATAGCGCACAATTCTTATGTATTTACATATCTCACATCTAAACTATCACATTTACATACGTAATATTTTGGCATTTAAACCTCTCCATGAAATGTGTATTTCAATTTTAAAAAATGGTAATACTGTTGTTTTTTAATGTGATATTAAAGATTTCAGTGGCGTCTGTGTAAATATGAAAGTTTATGTGTGAGATATGCAAATACATTTGCTTTGCAACTTTTATCATTAAGCCACAGTGGCGTCTAATGATGAACTCTTAAACCCTCTCTACAGTACAATGCTTCGGTTGAGCTCAAGAAAAAGGGATTTGTCACAATACCAAGCTTTCTGATACAGGTGTGAACCAGAGAAGTTTTTGCTAGATTATTATTATTATGTTTTTCACTAAGTATTTTGTAAGATTTTCAAGCATTTCTCTATGCCATTTATGTCTCCGTTCTATCAATTCTTCAAAACATCCATCTGCATTTCTTTATTGAAATAAGCCTTCCGGTATTGTAAATTTGAAGGTGCGTTTACATACATACATCCTAATTCTTATGTATTTACATATCTAACACCTCATACACATAAAAGGCCATTATTTTAGCTTTTAAGAAGTGAAATACACCTTTTTTTTTGTTTTGTTAAGGACCTTAAGGTGGAAGTATGTAAAAATTGAAGTCTATTTGTTACTTATGTAAATGCGTAAGTATTGAGTGGTATGCATGCAAATCTTCCAAATTTGAAGTGCATTAGACACGAAAGAGTAAATATGTCAACTAAAAGCTGGCTTATTTTGATCTGGCTTTTCATCTCTTTTCATAAATTCATATCAGATTGAAGTTAGAACCTCATTTCTGCCACATTATGTGCAGTACATTTTTCTTCTCTTTGCCAACTATGAGAATAGATCATGACACTTTTTCTCATTTGTATCTCTGCTCTGGTTTTTTGGATTGTTAATCTCCACGCATTCAATAACATTAAATATTATACTAAAAATGATAATACTTCTTGAAGAGAATTATTAACAAGATTGAGTCAATATGGTCTATAATATAAAAAGGAAATTCAATATTTTGAACCAGATCCTTTGTAAATGGGACAATGTTGATAGGTTTTGAATTAACAGATTAATTCTCTGATGATTGTCGTATTGATAGTGAATTTTAACATGAGATGTCTATTTTCAAAATTAAGTCTCAAAATCTATTTTTGAAACTCAAATGATATATATTATAAGCTCGATCATTTACAAGCAAGATACAAAGTTAACATTGTTTAAATCAAGCAGTCAAATTAAATTCTCGATTTGGCCAAGTTTATAGAAAATTTAAATTAGAGCGTTCTATTTTTGAAATTAAACTTTAAATTTTATCCTAAAATAATTAATTATTATAAGTCCTGAACTCGTTCATTTGTGAGCAAGATAGAGTTGATTAGATTCAAATCGATTGATCAAATACAATCATAATCTCAATGATGGTCGTGTTGATAGAAAATTTTAATCAAATGAGATAAATTCACCAAATTTATTAAGTTCTGATAAGAATTGATAAAATCCTATAAATTCATAAAATGTTATAAAATATTAAAATAAATTCATTAAAAAGAAAAACAAAAATCTATCCACTGTCCATATTTCTTTGTCGAGGGCAATAAATTTATGATTGGCCTTAGTTCGCATGAAGCTAGTATCATTAAGTATACCACTGCATTTTCTTGTAAATCAACTAATGCTATTAATGACTTGTGTCCTCGGTCTGCGTTGTTTGACCAGTTGACTCAACAAAAAGTGGTTATGACTCCAGTGCTCTAAATCATTAAATTACAATCATGGTTGTAGACCATATGCTTCTCCAATTACTATTATTTGAGACATAGATCATACGGTATATTTGATAGGACATAAAACTCTTTGTTATATGAGATTGATTTAAATTAGTCCGTTTAGATAAACATCCATCCCAGGTCTATAACATCTCCTTGGACGAAGCAACCTGTGGTTGCTGACAAGGATCTTTCAGTCAGGTCAAGTCGATTTCTCCTCGAATTAAGTAGACTAGGGTCTTTGATAACCCAGGATGATGTAACTATAAGATCTTGACCGGATTTGTCATCATTTTCCTAATAATATGCTTTTAAGCTTTTAGTGATAAAATTTTACAGTTTAAAATTCAATCAAATTTTATAATATAAAATCATAAATTGTTGCTACTGTATGCTAAGTAATCAACATTCTAAAGACTAGCCTTAATTGAAAATGATTTCACTTTATTGGGATGAGTAATTAATGATATAGGCTTGCGCCTATGGGAAAATTCAAACCTCAAATCAAAAAGTTCTCATTAAATGGGTAGTGTATCATCTACAATTTCATCTAACTTTTGAAAGTTTGACCTGAAACCTCAAGCAAACTCTTTTTCGTTTGTTATTGTTTTTTGAGAGCGGTCAGGGCAGCAAATTTTTTGAGCTACAGATGTATGGTGACTTCATTGAATCTCTGGCTCATCATGTGGAGTAAAAAGTTCATCCATCAGAGACTACGATTAATGTTTGTATCTTCTTTCGAGTTTGGAATTTGTTGATGATGGGATCCCCTAAACGATTCTCTAGGGTGTCAACTATCATATATTTCATTATTGGGCACTTATTTGGGAACCCATTTTTTATGGATATTTCTGCGACGGAACTCTAGGAGCGCAGACCAAATGTCATGACTTTTCTTTGTCTCTTGTTTTCAACTTCATGAGGCTTAGGTCTTCATAATTATTTGGCTTTTCGTCAGGACTTTTTGGTTGTGGATTTTTGGACTGCCCCAATGTTCATCAAACGGGACTTGGTCAATTTTATTTTTAGTTACCATAGAAGATGGCAAATTGATGGTTATAGGCCTGAACTAAAGTTTTTCATATTTCCTTTTTATTAATCATTTTTCTTTTGCGACTTTTAGGATCCTATGCACATATGCAGTCATGGTTTCAGATTTCTTCTTCTTTTCGATAAGAGAATGTTGTCGTTGGCTCTTGAAGGACTTTTTTTTATCGCTCGTATGGCTATTACTATTTACCTGTTTCAAATTTTCAACTTGATTATGAACGAGAATACTCGCTTTTGGCATTACAGTTTGTCCATTAACAAGTTACTCAGGTAACAAACGTTGAATCCTCAATTCAACATTCTTCCTTCTTTTTCTTCTTTACAACTTTCTTCCATATGTGGTAGCTTCTACATCATGGCTTCCAAGTACGAAAGGCTTAGCAGGTAGAGTGTAGGCATTGACAAGTTTCAGATAAATCTTCTGCTCAATGACAGCCCTCTTCGAAGTTGAGGCGTCAGTAGGAGTCAATCTCTCAAAGACTAGACTCTCTTTCAAGGAACCACAACATAGAAAGAGCAATAAATCTTGGTCCATGCACAGGCCGGGGGCACAACATATAGGTGTTGTAATGTAGCAAGGCCTCACAGGATGACATATAGTAGGCATGTTGTGGATAGGTACAACGACTATTGCAGCTTTAGTTCAAACTGATATACAATGGTGGCTCCATCATTTCTAATATCGATTACTGTATAAGCGAATACCGGTGTCACATCTAAATTGATACACAGTGAACAGGGTATTCTGAAGATCCATCCTTGCATAAATGAAAGATTGGGATAGTACTGGTACTAAATATTTCATGTCACACTTTCAAAATGCAAGAATGAACGCATAATAACATAATAAAAGAGCAGATTTTAAATAGTAATTGCAAAAATTAGAACCCTAGCAAAATATAATTTGAGATTTTGGATTTTAATATTATTATCATCTTGCTGCTACCATATATTGAGTAATCTGTCCTCATGACTAGTCTTAGTTAAAAATGCTCTCCCGTTATTGAGAGCATTAATTAACTATAGGGGTTTGCACTTATGAGAAACCTCAAACCCTAAATTAAAAAACTCCTCACAAAATGAGCATGAAATCTCTAGATAGTTTCTTGTCTATAATTTCATTTGCCTTTTAAAAATTTGACCTAGAACCTCAACTAAACTCTCATTCATTTTTGGGAGGAGTTGGAGTATAAATTTGAAATGCATTAGACACGAAAGAGTAATTACGTTCAACTGGAGGCCTGCTTATTTTGTTCAGCCTTTTGATCTCAATTCATAAATTTAGGTCAGATTTGAAGTTAGAACCACAAATTTCTGACATGCTATGTGCAGTAAATTTTTCTTCTTTCTACCAAGCATGAGAATATATCATGACACATTTTCTCATTTGTTTTTCTCTACTATGCTTTTTTGGATATATGTTGTGATAAACTATGCAATTGTTTAACCTAATTTCTAGCTTGTTATTTTTGTAACTATGTTTGTAACTATTTTTAAGTTTAGTTTTCTATAGAGTAAAGTGTCAAAATGGTGCCCTAACTACTTTTATAGTATCATTATAATCCAATGGTCCACAAAAGTTTCAGAGTAGTCCCATACTCTTTTAATATGAGTTGAAATAGTTTCGAGGGAGAGCTATTTTAGCCCCCATTAAAATTCTGTGGACTAAATTGAATTTTCATAGATTGGGACTAAAATAGCCCACTGCAAACAGTTGGCATATCATTTTGACTCTTTTCTCGTATTCTACATTTTCAGGCCATTTCTTTTAAAATTCATACTGCTATCTTTTCAACTATGTGATGCTTTGAAGTATGAGTTTTGATAGTTTCATTAGCAATGAACAACATTAAAAACAATTTCATTTTTTCAGTTAAATGCCATTTGCATTAATTAGTTTATGTTCATTCTTCATGCAAACATGTCCAAATTACATCAGTTTTATAGCTTATCAGAGTGAAAGCAGAGCAAGTTTGTGCGAAGAAATTATAAATATTAGTTTATGTTCATTCTTCATGCAAATATGCCCAAATTACATCAGTTTTATAGCTTATCAGAGTGAAAGCAGAGCAAGTTTGTGCGAAGAAATTATAAATATTAGTTTATGTTCATTCTTCATGCAAATATGCCCAAATTACATCAGTTTTATAGCTTATCAGAGTGAAAGCAGAGCAAGTTTGTGCGAAGAAATTATAAATATCTTTGTTTTCATTTCTATGTATTATGTCTGCTCAAACTGTCACTAATGTATAAGTTCTCTAATTTGGCTGGTTACTGATTTTTAAGGCAAATCATTCTGACAAGAGTGAACTGGCAAAATGGTTTGATCAACATCAATTGGATAAGGATTCAGGGAAAGTTGTGGTAAGTACGATATTATGTTTGGAAGATTTACATACATACCACTCAATTTCTATGTGTTTACTTCTCTATCACCTAAACTTCAATTTTTACATGCATACCACCTTACATATGCATTAAAAGCTTAGGTGTTAGATATGTAAATAAATGGGAATTGGGTGGTATGTATGTAAATGCCCCATTATATGCTTTTGTTCTTCATTTCATGAAGAAAAAAAGTATCTAATCTAACTACAATTGCTTTCCATGGGCTCGCAGGTTAAGCCAACGAGGGCTGGATCGAGTATAGGTGTTTCAGTAACTTATGGAGTCGATGATTCTTATTTAAAATCTATGGATCTTATTTCAGAGGTAGCTTATTTTATAGTGATGGACACATTCAAGTGGTGAAGAAATATCCAAATCCATTTAGCTTGTTTTTCTCTCCCTCAGGGCATTGATGATAAAGTTCTCGTTGAGATTTTCTTGGAAGGAGGATGCGAGTTTACGACCATTGTTATTGATGTTGGGACAGATTCTCAATGCCTCCCGGTCTCTCTACTTCCAACAGAGGTAAGTTACATTTAGTTAACAATTTTATCTTTTTTTTGTTTTTGTTTTTTTTTTGTTTTATGTTTAAAAACATTGTTTAGTATGTTTTTTACGTGTTTTAATTTCTGTTTCTAAAAATAAATTAACATGTTTTTGAAAACACTCAAAATAATGTTTTAGTGTTTTGTGTGTTTTTAGAAACAACCATAATTTAATCAAATAGCCAATTATATTTTGTTTCAAATCAAAACAAGTGATGTAAAATAAAAATAAAAATAAGAAAATAAAAGTGATCCTATACAATCCTTTAGGGCTTGTTTGGGATCATTTTTTTTTGTTTTTAAAAACATGTTTGTTTAACGTATTTTTCATATGTTTTTCTCCAAAGATAAATTAACATATTTTTGAAAATATTCAAAAAAAATTTAGATGTTTTGATGTTTTTAAGAACGTTCACATCAACTAACCAAACTGATACCGGAGCTAACCCAAACTATAATAGAAAAAAAGAATGTTATTACTAAAAACAAATAGACTGTTGGAACTAAGCACACTCGGAAGGGAAGTTTCGGCAAAAAAAGACAAGCTCACGCTAGGGCTCGATCCGGCGAGATGGAGGGGGGTGGAGGTCGGCTAGGTGGTCGGGGAGTGGTGGCAGGAGGCTGAAATGGGTTGTGGGTTGCTGGGACAACAAAATGAGAGGTTGGTATTGCATTGTTAGTGAAGAGGAGGGCCTGGAACGATAGCGCAGCCAAGGAGAGGACTGGGACAGCGAAGGACAGTGAAGGGGAAGGGTTCTGAACTTCAGGACAACTAGAGGAGTGCTGTCCTAGGGCTGTGGCAACGAGGGTGGTCGATGGAATGAATGAAATAGGTGGCGAGGTGGCAGGATTGTGGAAAAAGATAGCAAGACTGTTGTCCTGGGCTGTTGTAACAAGTTTGGAGGGCTTGATAGCGGTCAAAACAACAAGGAGATGGAGGGAACAAGTGCGACGATAAAGGTGGAGGAATGGGACTGCGAGGGCAGCAAAGAGGAGTGAGGGGAAGACAATTGCAGTAGCTGGAGAGGTCGTGGAGGATTGAGTAAGGATAAATACTCCCTTAAGATTGAGCAACATACCACTGGATTCTTTGGAAGAAGATCGCCACCTCAGACAAGTTACAACCAAAACAACATCTTGCCTTCAGATACAACCCTAGAATGGGAAACCATGGACGCTGGCGGTTTTCCTAACAAAAAACACTATAAAAACTGTCTTCTAAACTCTGATACAACACATATATAGGAATGACTAAGAATGAAAGATAATATGAAAGGAAGCATAAGAAAGGAAAATTGTATTGTTTTGGCGACCCATCTCCACAATATTGAATCCCGTGGTACTGTGCTAGAAAAAATCAATGCGGGAAAGCTCCCGCATCTCAAACATGTTTTGTTTCAAATCAAAACATAATTAAAATAAAATAAAAATTAAATATAGAAAAAAATAAAATTGATCTCAAACAGTCCCATATTTTATTTGGTAGTTTAAAACTTGTTTACAACTTTTGTAATCTTTTGTTTATTTTTTTGAAATAAGCTGCTTGTTTTTAGAACGACGTATTTTATACCTTTAAGGCTCATTACAAAATCATCGATTTTTACTCTTATGGATTGCATTAAGTTGTTTATTTGTAGGAAGTTGTACACAAATTAACCTTTTATTTTGTGTGGCAGCTAAAAGGTTATATAAAATAATATGTAATCTAGTTGGGGTAAACGTACATTTTAAAAGAAAAAATAACGTTTTAGTTACCCATATCAATGGGCCAGTCAAGAGAAGAATATTTTTTAGGGTAATTTATATACATACCCAACAATTCCTATATACTTGCATATCTAACACCCAAACTTTAATATTTACATGTGACCGTTCAAATCTTTAGTTTCAGATAAAAAAATATCCCTTTCGCCTAGCTTTTGCATGTAAAATATAACTTTTCATGCATAGGTATATCACACCAAAATGTTATAAACATAGTGGAAGTTTGTGTTAGACATGTAAATACATAGAAATTTTGTGATATGTATGTAAATTTTTCAATTTTTTAGTAAGAAGGAAATAAAATTCATATGGCAGAGTTTATAAGGTAAATCCTGGAGAAGGTCTAATCAAATAGCATAGGGTAGCAACTATTGTTGTATGCCTTAGAACTCTAAAGGAACTAAATAGTTAAATTTCCTGTAGGATAATGTGGTGGAATTACATGATTAAAATTTATCATTCTTCAAAGATAGGTTGTTAAGAAGAGGAAACTAGAAACCTTAAAGTTTAACCAAATTTGATTGGACGCAATAGCTAGTTGAAGTTTGTTAAAGACGTTTTAAGATAGAAAAATTTGCATAGATACCACACAATTCACAATTCTTTTGTATTTACATATCTAACACCTAAATTTTGATATTTACACTTATATTATAACACTTTAGTGTCTTAAACCTATTCATGAAAAGTTGTATTTCACCTTTAAAAAGTTATCATTGGTGGTATTTTTTATGTGATTTTAGAGTTTTGAGTGTCATAAATGTAATTATGAAAGTTAAGGTGTTAGACATGTAAATACATAATAATTGTGTGCTATGTATGTAAATTCCCCTTTAAGATAGTATAGAATCAAAACACTCATTATTAAGAAGACATCACGGTGCGGTGAGGTGGTACAAAATGTTAATTAAAGAATAGAATTATGCTTTTAAAAATGGCAAAACATATTTTTTGAGACTTGCTATGTGTAAATTGAGCGATATATATAGACTTGACAGTTAGAAGAATTCTTAAAAGGTCATTTTCATCTCTCATTAATTTCTTCGTCTTTATATAAGATTCATTGTCTAAAAGGATACCAAATTACTACTGGAACAACTCTTTTAATATCAAGTATTTAAGACCCAGAGAGTGTTTAGATTTGTGGTAATTGAACGACAATCAAACTTTGTAATTTTGTTGTTAAAATTATAAGCAAGCATAGTGGAATAAAGGCCGTGGAAAATCAAATTGTATTGTCAGAGAATTAATTTTATTCTATGCTTGAAATAAGAAAAATTCAATTAATTGAAAAGTGTACAGAGGAACTGACCTACAAATGATTTTATTAACCTTGAAAAGGAATAAGATAGAGCAAAGGAATGATTTGATGTGTATTAAGAACAATATTTTTTGTAGAAATTCTGCAAAGATTTTTAAAAGTTCAATTATTAGAGTTAAGAGTTCAATGAACCAGTTATTAGCACTAGATTATTAATGGAATGACTAAAAGAGTTTTCAGTCAAAATTGAGTTCCATCAAGGATAATCATTAATTCTATATCTTTTTGGGGCATTTACATAAATACCACTCAATTCTTATGTATGCATATCTAACACCTAAACATTCATATTTACATGCATAACATTTAAATCTTTAACTTAACATAAAAAGTACCACTATCATTATCTTTTTAAAAGTGAAATACACCTTTTTATACATAAGTTTATGTCACCAATGCTTTATAAGTGTAAATATCAAACTTTGGGTATTAGCTATGTAAATACATAAGAATTTTGTGTAATGCACGCAAATTTCTTTGTTTCTTTTGTATTGCTGTTGATGAAGTATAGTAAATGCACTCAAGCGAAGTTTTATGCTAGTTTATGATATCGTAAAAGAAGAGTACTTTTCTAGGGTAGGTTAAATGCTAAAAATAATGGAATTTAATGATCTAGGATTAGTAAAATAAATGAATACATTATCTAGAAGTTTTTTGCTCGTTAAATTAAAATTAATTAGTTTCAGCATTCACTAACAATGAATGATCCATGTACTTTATAGGTTTATGTACCTTTTATCTCAGGCAAAAGAATGTGGTTTTAAAGCCGGTTGGTTTGATGGGGAATCACTTTAGAATAAATAAATATTTGTTTAAAACTAACAAACTCAAATAATGCTGTTTTCATTTGAGTGATAAACTGCAAATAATTCCGTTATAAGAGGGTTCTGCATGGTGAAATTGAAATTGTTATGATTGCTGTGTGCTAAAATGAGAATGTTAAGATTAACTCGTGGTAAAAAATAAAAAAACAATTGAGCATGAAATGAATATATCAAAAAAACAAGGTGTGTATCACCTATTAAAGGTAGATTTGTGTTATTGAAACATGGAAAATGAAAAGTAATAAACACATTAATTGTTTGGGAAGAGAGAATATATGTAAAGAAAATGGAGTGGAAAGTACGTAGATCAAAGATAACATGATAAAATTTGTCCAATATTTTTGTGTAAGTTTGACTTTGATACCTCATGCAACTCAAGACTAATTGAACAGAGGATTCATGAAGTCAAGTCTGAAATAGTTGGGATGTGGCTCATGGTCCTGATGATGTTATTTTATCAATATTTAATAGGAAAAACTACATACATACTACTCAATTTCCTATGAAGTTACATATATAACACCTAACATTCAGTTTTTACATATATACTACCTTACATATTCATGAAAAGGTTTCACCTTTTAAAAGTTAAATGGTGGTATTTCTTATGTGATGAATTATTTGGGTGGTATAAAAGTGATTAGTAAACTTTAGGTGTCAGATATATAAATACATTGGAATTGGATGGTATGTATGTAAATGCCCCTATTCAATGTATTCATTTTGCATGCAGTATTTCAATAGTTTTGAAGGTATTAATCAAATTTCCCCTGTTTGAAGGATTAAATGTTAAACTGTTTGGGTAAGCCACGAAATTAATGAATCCCTGATTTTTTTTGTATTTTCTAAATATAGTTTTGGTCTTTCGTTTCAACTCATCATCATAAGGTAAAACAACTAGTTATCAACATATCATTGACAGGTGGAGCTTTGTAGCAAAAATGATGCTAACGAGGATACATTATTCACCTATCGAAGAAAATATCTCCCAACTCAGCAGGTGTGAAGAACATATCTCACCTTTCTTTTTTTTTTCTTTTTTCATTGGGATAATTAGATACATAGCACCTGAAATATTGCTATTTATAAAATTTACCACCCAAGTGATATTTTTGAATTGCCAAACCAATGTATTTACCCGTGCCACATTCAAACAATTGAGAATTTGATAAAATGAAAAATATAGGTTGTGGTTTTATCACGAATTTTGATAATTGAGTGAGAATTTGAAAAATGGATGAAAGAGGTTGCCAAATTTGTAGATAGTAATGTTTCGGGTGCTATATATTTTATTTTATTTTTTCATGTTTTGATTTAAATTAAAATATATTTGATCGAGATAGCTGTTTTTATTTTGGGTTTATAAGCCTTTGAAATTTTATATTTTTGCAGGTTGCATACCACACCCCGCCTCGTTTTCCCACTGATGTCATTGAAGATATAAGGCAAGGGGCAGCCTTACTATTTAAGTGTTTTAAACTGCGAGAGTATGCTCGGATTGATGGTTGGTTTTTGCCTTCTCCTGTAAACTTATTTTCATCATCCGAAAAGGACCTTGTATTTGGAAAAACAAAATCTGGTACCATTGTATTTACTGATATTAATTTGGTAAGCAGGGAGTTTCTATTTAGGGGCATTTACATGCATAGCTCACAATCCTTATATATTTATTTATCTCACACTTAAACTTTCATATTTAACCACATTGTACTCAAATTCTTAATATTACATAAAAAATGGAACTATTAATACTTTTTAAAAGTCAATTACATGTTCTCATGCATAGTTTTAAAGCACTAAAGTGCTATGTATGTAAATATGAAAGTTTAGGTGTGAGATATGTAATGACATAAGAATTGTGTGCTACAAATGTAAACGTCCCTTTAACATAAGGCTTATTGATTTCCTTCTGTTAACTGAACATGGCTCTTAATGTTATTCTGGGATTGTTTTTGTTGTACCTAGATAAGTGGCATGGAGCAAAGCAGCTTTATGTTCCAGCAAGCTTCAAAGGTACTGTCCAAACTCCTTTTGCACCCACAAATTGGAAAAGAAAATTTTCTTACAGTGGTAGGCCATAGTTCTGCTTCACCGTTTTCTTACTCTTCAACATTGTCAGCTATATATTGCATTTTTGAAGCCAAATACAGTTAAATATGATGTCGAATATGAACACAAAATGAACTTAACACATCTCGATTGCGACCAAAGTTATTTAATCTCGATTGTGTAATCAAAATGGCTAGGCTCCGGTTTCAATGGCCTCAACAGTGTTGCAATCAATGATTATTGCGGTGCTAAAATCTCATGAAAAGAACAACAGGTTCAGCAGATAACTACAAAATCAGTAACCTCACAATACATATCTTCCATTAAATTATCTCTCTTTAAGCCCATCAACCTGTTGCTCGTTAATGCGAATTGTTAAATTGACAGAACAGTGCCGACCTAAATTAAAGAAAAGAAAACAGAGAACTGGACAAGCAGCTAATTATTCAAAATCTAAATGAAATAAAAAATAATATGATAAAAACAACTGAAACAAGCCAAAGTAAAATTATTGCTTTGAATCATCAAATTACTTGTCTTAGCATGTTTTGTAATCTGAACAAATTTTTTACTTTAAATTTTTATTAAATAGATTTAGTGCCATAAATACCATCAAAATCAATATGGACATGAATTCAGTTGCTTCTTGCCACATCACTCTTCATGACTACACATTTGCATTTTGATTGCTTAGCACTTTGTATCAATAATTTTTTTTTTTACTTGACCGGTTGAAAGATTTGAAAATGAAAATCCTTGGAATCCAAGAGATGAGACAAGAAAGATGCTCAACCAGTCCACCTAATTGGGGTTATTAAATATCCACATGTTTTATATCGGTACAATGTTGAGTTTCTTTTAATTTATAACAATATTTTTGCTATATTTAATTCCATATATAAGTTATTATGTCATATGTATTGTCAGGTTGGATTTTCTCACTCAAATATATTACGCACTATCATTCACCGTGCTTGTCTGCGGTTTCCTTCTCTTAGAACGCATGTTAAAGCTTGGAGCGTATTGTCTCAAAAGTTAAAATCAGCAAAGCAAGTCGAAAATCTCCCAAAAAGGAAGGTTTTTGTAATTTTTGGAGGTGAGACTTCCGAACGTCAAGTTTCTCTTATGAGTGGAACAAATGTCTGGCTAAATTTGCAATCTTTTGGCGATGTAAGCTTCTCAAACTAGTGATATTTGATTATTTGTAGTTTATGTTCATTAATAGATTTAGATAATGAAAAGTAATTCATAATAATTATTTAGCTTTCTTTTGTTGTGTTGTACTTGTATATTTAGCTGCTTTTTTTAACTCATTATGAAATAACAATTTTTTTTTTTCAGTCTTTCATATTATGCTGAAACAATTATATTTAACTTTCACTTTTAGGGGTTGTTTGGCAATTTTTTTGGGATTTAAGTTTGTGGGATTCGGGAAATATTGTAAATCCGGATTTAGTCAATATGCTGAGATGGTTAAATCTCATAAATTGTTTGACATGACATAGGTTGAATCTGATCATATCCAATTTCTTTTGGATTTAAATTTGTTTGCAATATATGCATTTTATTATTTTTTAATTATATTTGATTAATTAATAATTTATTAAATTAATTAGTTTTTTTTTATAACTTTTTAGACTGATTACTTATTAATTTATAAATTTATTATTTATGAATTAGTATGATTTGATTGTAGTTAGCATAATATAATATATAATTAAACTTTTCCAATCTTGTTAAATCTAAAATAGTTAGATTAAATCATTAACATTAATTTAAGGGTTATTTGGGATCAATCTAGCAAAGACCCGATTCGGACTACTTCAGATGCCATCAACTAGATTTTAACATATAGTAGTTCCTCCCTTGTTCATGGAGGATTGACTGCCAAGAAAATAGATGATTTGGAGAAGAAATTTGAGGAAGATGCAAGTCAAATTAAATTTGAGATGGAGAAAGGCTCTCAATCATAGAAGGAAGGTTTTCTTCTATGGAAAATCGATTTGAGGGTTGATTTGAAAGCTTGGAGGAGATGATGAGGAAACTTATTGAGATGCAATCCATTCAATTTGCAAACCCTGACCAAGGGATGACCGGAGAATCCTTAGCTAAATCAAAAGAGAAAGAGATCGAACGAAAGGAACATGAGGAGGAAAGCGTCCACCATCAAAAACTTCCTCTTAGGGCTTGGATGGGGGTGGATTAAAGAAATCTAACAGAGGGTAGTGGGTCTAAATATGGAGCAGGGCATGCAAGAGGTATGGAGGAGCTTGAAGAAAAAAGGAAAGCTAGAATGGGGTATTACTATGATCGAAGGAGGGAGTTTTCTCTAGATATATGTGAGTAAACATCGAAGGGAGAGAAAGTTGGGGTGGAGATGTTAGGGTTAGGAAGTTAAAGATGTCGATCTTCGGGAAAGACACACATGAGTGGGTGTACCGGGTGAAGTGATTTTTTTTTTGTGAATGGGCTAAATGAGTAGGAGAAGCTTATGGCAATAGGAGTATGTTTGGAGAGAAAAACTCTAGTTTGGTTTTAGTGGAGGGAGGCTAGATACCCAATCTGCTTTTGGGAGTAATTTATGGATTGTTTGTTGGAACGTTTTTAAGCCTTTCGGGAAGAAGATTTATATGAGTTATTTTTTGCACTGGTTCATGAAGGGTTCTTCATGGATTATAGTGAAAAATTTGATATGTTATTCGGTCATTTGAGAGGCATATCAGAAGAAGTGTTGTAAGGCAACTTCATGAAAGGGTTGAAGCCAGAATTCGAGCATCATTTAGTTTGCTAAGGCCACGAGGATTGGGGGAAATTAAGAAATTAGTGCAGTTGGTTGAAGATAAAAATGCAATGGAACGTGAGAATAAGAGTGGCACAAGTGGAGTGCCATGCCAAATTGCTATAATAATGACGATATCAAAAGCTAAAGTAGTGAAAATTCAGAGAGAGTCTACACGGGATAGGAATAATGGTCCGTGACCGGTAGCGACACTCAAGCGCCTTACAGAGAATGAGTCAGGAGAAGCGAGCTAAGGAGTTATGTTTTTGGTTTTATAGAAGTTTCCCTCAGGACACTGTTGCAAGATTCAAACATTATAGATTCTAACTGTGTGTGATGAGGAGGCAGGGGATGAAGAAACATAGAAGGTTGTGGTGGTGGAGGAGGAACACACTCACTTTTTACCACTTTAAGAAGAATGTGTCTTTTTGGGAGTGGAATTTTGTTACGCTAGTCTTTAGTTATTTGTTATTGTTTAGTATAAATATGCCCAATAGGTTTAGGATTAGGGTTATGCATAAGATTGTTGTCTTGAGTTTTAGAGTTAAGGTTTGGGAGAGATTTCCTACCTCTCAATTGTAAGATTTTGGAGAGATCGCCTACCTCTCAAATTGTTGGCATTTTATCTTATGTATTTGTGTTGTGTTGTTTGATGTTCTTGAAATAAAAATATTGTTTGCCCTTATTTCTGTGAGAAATTCTCTCAGATCGTATCAAAGTTGCAACAGAAGCATGATGAAGAAGTGTCAAAGTGAGCAGCTGAATGCAAAGACTTTCTGATACGCATGGATTTAAGTTAAATTCAGCCAATGCCTTCATTTAAGGAAAAACATAGGAGAAACTAGATTTAAGATTCTGTGGGATTTAAAGTTGCCATTTGAATCGTTTGGCAGGATTTAAGTTAAATATGGCTAAAATAAAGTTCGGTATCTTTCAAATACTCTATTACCAATTAAATTTTGAGTGGCATGTTGTAATTCTACTAATAAATGTCACTTTCCTGCAACATTACAATGCTTATATTAGTTGATTTTCTAAGCTTACCTTTATTTATTCTTCCAGCTTGATGTGGTGCCTTGTATGCTTGCACCTACTGATGGATATGCATCTGCCAATCATGGGGACATATATGAAATTAGCTCTTCAAATGTTGTTTGGTTATTACCGTAAGTACTACCTTCTTTTAGGGGCATTTACATACATACCACCGAATTCCCTATGTATTTACATATCTAATACGTAAACTTTACTGTTTACATTTATACCACCCAAACCTTTCGTATCACATCAAAAATATCATTATTTAACTTATAGAATGTGAAATACCCCTTTTCATGCTTAATTAAGGTTGCACATATGTAAAATTTGAAGATTAGATGTTACACATGTAAATACTTAGGAATTGAGTGGTATGTATGTCATTCTTCGTTTTTTTTATTCAAATGATCTGGAATAGAATGCCATGTGCGGCTCTTTCATCTCCTTTATTGATCAATCTATCTTGGGATTATTTACAGTCATTATTCGACAACTTGTGAACCCCTCGAGAAAATTTTGAGCATAGTAGCTGACATTTTCTAGTGATATCTTGTGATGTGATGTGCTTTAAATTTTATAATGAAAAATTGAATGACTAGAATGACTATTTTTATTTCATAAACAATCTATTTGTAATGAGAAAATTATGAATATTTAACTTCTAGAATGAATACAAGGGTAAATCTTGAATTTACATTCATTTTTTAAAACTCTAGATTTTTATAGTTTTGTATGGACCTTGATGCAAATAATAATGATGCAAAACTTGGCATCTAACTTATAAAATGTCAAATAAACTTAAAATATTGTAGAATGTTTCTAAACACCTCATTGCACTAATGCACATGTTAAAAACATCCTTTTTTTAATGAAACTTAATTTATAATGTTGCTTCGGTTAACTATGAATATGGTGGTGAAATGTTATGTTGTGTGATGGTTTGAGGTTCATTTTGGAAAAAGTGTACCCAACCTAATGCATGAGTGAGGAAGAAAGGGTTACACAGCCATAAAGATCCTACATAAATTCAAAGGATGGATTTCCATTATTTGCTCAAAACTTCTATATATTTTTAAAACAAAGTTAAATGAAATAAACAAATAATAGAAACTCAACTATAACTTGAATAAATTAAAGATAATTATATATTTGTTGACCTACTTATGCAACCCATAAGGCAATTGAGTCATACATAATGACAACAAAGACACACCTAGTTTGATGAAATATTAACTCAAAAAACATTAAGATCATTTATTTTGCCAAATGGATTGCCTCGATTGGTTTTAAACTTTGAAGTAGTCCGGGAAGGCTGCTTCATATTGATCTAGTTTGTGCATGTGATCATAGGTTCCTTGTATGCCCCGTGCACATATATTTTTATGCATTGAGAAATTTATATCGTGTTATTTTGTGTTTTTCTTTCTTGGAAACTCTACTCGATTATCCATGCACGCCTTTCTTGGTGTGGTGGATCCAAAGACATATAGTCCAAGTGTTTTGCACACCATCCATTGTCTTCTTTTTTTTTCTATTTAGTATGAGGCAACTTTTATTGTGGTATTTTGTGCACTGCGTATGCATAACTTTCTTAACATGATGGGTAAGCTTGTTCTGTTTCGTAATGCCTCATGCCAGGGTTGACATGTACAAATAGTTGAAAATCACTTATAAGTAAAAAACAATAATTTTTGGATAAAGCATGGCACAATTGAATTTAAAAAGACAATGAATGCCCAAAATGCACAAATCTTAAAAAGCAGGACAAAAGAATGAAATAAATAAACTTACATGACCTTGTAGCTTGCTAAGGAATGTGAGCAGGACCATCTTACTGTCTCTTGGAGCACTATGGACTCAATATTGGCACAAAAATAACATGAAAGTAACCTTTATTTATAGGCATGCATTCTTCTTTGCAGGGTCTGGTAATGCATACAAAATATAAACAAATGGCATCATTTTGAGTACTTACTGCACGTCACGACTCATGTATTCAAGTAAGCCTTTAAGCAGACTGATAAATAAAATAAAAAAATCTCCTAAATGCATGTTAATAAGTTTGCATGTATGTACGGAAAAACTAATAACCAAACTGGAACTAGATTTGCAGAAATGAGAAGTTGTATATTCCGATGACAATGTATTTGCCAATGAAGGAAGAGCCGCACAAGTATTTAAAAATATATACAATTTTAGGCGTTGGATATGCTTCACCAGGCAAACTCCAATTCCATTAGAGGCATGCCAGAATGCCATGTGTGCTTTGAGAAGCATGCCAATGTACTAGAACACAAAATACTACATGTGTTCCAAAAAATTTGGCAATGCAAATTTAGTTGGTGTGGCTCCAAACTATGTCTCATGCTTCTAGAGGGACATCATACTCAAATTTTATCTCTTTGGAAGGCTTGCAAACTTGCTCTCTAGCTCTATAATTTATACCACATTGCGTGCATTGAATCTTTAGGGAGTCGAGAGAAAAGAAATGTTCCTGGTATTTTGAGATATTTTTGAAAGAATAAGAGAAACTAGGAAACGTTGAGTGATGATGAAAGTTCTTGAAAACATACAATAGAATATCAAAATAATTGAGAAAATAATAGAAAATATTGCTTTAAGCATGTGGAAATTTTCTTATCAGTATTTCAAAACTTTTGAATATGTATTATAGTATTTTTTTTCACATTATTTTCAACACTATCTAAGTTAGCCATTTCATAACAATTTACATCCTAATATGATTTAAATCAAATTCATTCTAAATTAAACTCATTTTTTCTCTCATTTTGTAAATGAGGCATTGTATTACATGCCGTTGTAAAAAATCAATCTAATCCCTCCCAGATCAGCCTTGCTTAAAGGTTATTTTTCTCATGGTCATGTCTGGAATGCCTTGGTTATCAATTCACTCCAATTCCACAAATTCTTTTCTATCTACTTCTATAACATTGTGCCATGAAGAAATGTTGAATTTCATGGATCCTGTCAAGGAGTTTTGTAGTTAATGACAACTTCTAAATTTTTTAATATTATTTTATCCAATTAGCATATGCATGGTTTTGATTCTTTTCATTTTTGTTATCTGATTATTGGTAAGCATTAACTACAGATTAGATATAACTATTTTATTAGTTCTATTTATCGATAAAAATAATCATGTGAGCAAAAGTCTCACTTATAAACTTAAAAAATATATACCTTAAATGATAAGTAAACTAATTTATGAAATGTATTAATTATGATTATCAGGTAAATCTTGTTATACTAATTAGATATTCTATAATGAATTAGGAAGTAGAACATGACTACAAAATAATAGTCTATTTTGAATTATATTTTTTTGATATTTGTATTATAGGCATCCAACATGAATTAGAGGTAATTGATTAAGTATTTCATTCTAATATTTGTGTATATTTTATATAATTCTAGTAAAGCTTCTATTAGGAAATATGCAAAATCAGAAAATATAATTAATCATAACAATAATTATAATAATCCCACGAATTAATGTGTAAGTAGCAGCAAACTCACAGCTCCATGAGGCAACAATGGAGATGATGGAAAGAGGACGGATGATTCGTGCTTAGTGGGCCAGCTAGAGGAAATTTAGCATGCATAATTTGCTTCTTGTCTTTTTGAAGGCGAGGGGTTGGTTTGGCTTAAGAAGTCTAGGAGTTGGGCCAGGTTGGATGCATGGGTCTAGGAGACATTTCATGCTCTGCAAGTTATTTCCTTTATTATGAATAGAGTACATATAAGATTACTGTCAAAACTTTTTTCTTTATAAATTGTTTATCAATTTCAACATGTCTTGTTTGGTTATAGTGTAATATTATGTGTTATGGTGACCGGTTTGTTACCATGATAGAGCTTGATATGACCATTCCATTCATGTAAAGTTTATGATTTCCAAAATAAATTTTAACCAAAGTAATTCACAAATTATTAATGCTGTGGATCTAAATTCAACTTATGCATTAAATTTTGCTATCAAATTTCCCTTTTTTCTTTTCCAAGTCATGAGGTTGTCCTCTATTAAAATGCACTATGTTGATATTGACTTCCTGCTAAACTTAAAATATACTTAATTTGCATCTATATAAGCTTCAAGACTTAAGATATTTCCTCTTTTTGAATCTATTTATTTATTTAATTTTTTTGCTCGAAGCCCCCTTCAAATATTTAAAAATTATATATTCTATAACCCTAAGGCTTAATTCTTTAGAATTGTGCATGTATTGACTCACCATGCCAATAATCTAGGCAAATTAGATCTAGTATGTGATAAGTAGATAAGTTTTTTCACTAATCTCTCATAGGGGTTTTTATATTGTTGTATCTTTTGAAGTATTCCAAAATTTATTATTAAATTTATGGAGCTCTTGATAGGTTTGCTCCCAATTTAATGATCCTTTTCGTAGTATCCAATTGCATAGTACTGCAATTTAGTTTTCTTCATACTTTTGCACGTATAAATATATTTGAAATCATCAGAATCAACATTATTTTTTCTTGGAAGTTAACATAATTACCACATAATTCCTATGTATTTTCATATATAACAGCTAAAGTTTGATATTTACATTTATGACTCGTATAAATTTATGTATGAAAAGGCATATTTTACTTTTAAACAGTATCCGTTGCATTTTTTATGTATTGTTAAAGATTTGAGTCCTATGCCTGTAATGAAATTTAGGTGTTAGATATGTAAATATATAAGAATTTTGTGGTTCGTATGTAAATGACCCTATTTTTTAAATATTATTTTAATTTCATTCATCTAATTTAGCCATGATTACCTACTTATTTTATCCTTGATTCTACTGTAATATTTTCAGTCTAACTCTTGGAAATTTGGAACATATAGTTTTGTATAAATTCCTATTGGTTTTAATGTGATATGAGGGGGGAACTCCGGAAAAAAAAATTTAGTTCCCGCCTATAGCTTTTCATTATTGTGCTAAGACAATGCAACAACTCATGTTATACATATACATACATGCATGCATACATATATATATATATATATATAGATTTATTTAAATATGCAAAATAAATAAATGATGGTTGGTAATTGAGTATGTTACTTGCAACAAGGCTTCAACAATCAGTCTGATAATCTTGAATTTATATATTTAAGATTGGATTAATTTAGGGGCAATAACTACATACCACTCAATTCATATGTATTTACATGTTTCATACCTAAATTTTATTTTTTACATTTATACCACTCAAATGTTTCATATCACATCAAAATTACCACCATTTTAACTTTTAAAAGGTGAATCTGTCTTTTCATGCATAGATAAGGTGGTATTATGTTGAAGTTGAAGTTTAGGTGCTAGATATGTAACAATCTAGGAGTTGAGTAGTATGTATCTAAATCTTCCATTAATTTATTATCTTTCAAGACAGCTAGGCAATCATATTTATGCTTTCTAACAAGAAATTTATTTCTTGGTAACAGTTATTCACTCGTCCTACGTCATACTACAGATGAAGTCTTCGCTGCTTGTTTAGAGGCCATTGAGCCAAACAGGGCTTCATTAGCTTCCCAATTGAGCAAGCTTGTTATGAATGAACTTCTTGAAGGCCTATCAAAGCATGATTTGTTTACAGGGTTTGATATAATCGAAGAGACCCCGCTAAAACTTACGCTGGAGCAATGGCTCGTGTATGCTAAAGAAGCTCAAGCGACAGTATTTATTGCATGTCTGTTTCTCAAGGCTATAGCGGTGAAATGTTTTCGTTCTAATTTGCAATTTTGTGTGATTTTATATTCCTTTTGGATGCATAAGTATGAATTCTTAGAAGGGGCATTTACATATACAACACACAATTCTTTATGTATTTATTTATCTCGCTCCTAAATGTTTATATTTACACACATAGCATTCAAATATTTAATATCACATAAAAATAGCGCTTTTATCTTTTTTTTTTGGTGAAATACACTTTTTCATGCATGGAGAAAGCAAGGCAATCGGAAGCCAAGGAGATCAGTTTGTCTTATAAATTGTCATATGAGTGAGGCAGGGATTTACCTGAGAGTCGAACGGTAATATAGGAGGGCTCTCAATTGCGCAAGTTTCGGTGGCTATAGTGAGTGTTGCTAGGGCAAAGAGTGTAGGAGAAGAGTAGCGTTATCGGCAACGTTTCTGTGACGAAAAAGAGGCGACCAGTTTGTGTGATTCTGTGCACAAATGGTGACTTCGGCTGGGAGGGAACTGAAGTCGTTTTTGATCGAAGAAGAAGCTCTCAGGGGAAGGAAGGAGAGACAGAGTCATGTGCGGCCTTCGAGTGATTCGACCGAGGTAGTGTTATTAAATCGATTTAACATTAAAACTTAATTATATATATATATATATATATATATATATATATATATATATATATATATATATATATATATATATATATATATATATATATATATATATATATATTGAATAAAAAATTAAGAGGGATTAGATAAGTAAATTTAATACTTAATTAATAAAAAGATAATAATTTATTAAAATAATAAATTAATTAATTATGAAGTTTATGATTAGGTTTCTAATTTAGAAGAGTTGACGTCAAGGCAAAGTCAAGCATGAATTAATCAACATCGAGGTAGTACTACTTTTAAATTGCAGTAATGTTTTAGTAGCTCTTCTAAACATGTATGGATTGTTATTCATGCTTGATTAATGCAATTTATTTTTCTATTTTTAAATTTTATTTGTCATTTTGATGTGAATGCTTATAGTATTATATTTTGAAATAATTGATGCATTATAGTATTACATATTGAGGTGTATGAAATTGTGAATGATATAATCTATACAGAGTGATTATATGTATATGTTTGACTATGATGAAGTCAACTTTTGATGGTACTAGTGGTGGAGCACTATGGTACCCATGCACGTACATGAAAAATGATATTGATGTTGATGTGTCTTCATTTACATAATTTTTAGATGGTGCTCATGTGACGGTTATATTGATATATTATGATACTGATATGTTGTTAATATAGAAAGGTTTTTTGAATAACATTAAATGATTTTATTGGTTTATTAAAAAACTTGATTAGCATGCATTTTACTTTCCTTTTTATTTACTGTGGTCCATGTGTATAAGTATTCGCTGACTTGTTTAGCTCATTTTTATTTTAAACCAATTTTTTAGGTTAATTAAGTGATTAACAATGAGCATTAGAAGATATAACGTTTGTAGAAGACGCGGACATAAAAAGTTGAATTAAAGAGCCACTAGTACCATCAAAAGTTGATTAGTGACTGTTAATCAGTAATGAGGCAAGTTTAATTTTACTGTTTTAATTTAATTTGATCAGTGACTCTTTCATTTGTTAAATTGTAGACGAATATAGAAAATCTAGTTTCCACCGTCCGACCGTTTGTTTCCGTCTTGGTTAATTCCAATCTCCAGGTCGGGTCGTGACAATGCTAATTAAAGAAGTGTCGTGTGGAGTAACGCCAGAAGTTAATCGCACACAAGGCGAACATATATCTACCATAATATTTACTTGAAGACATATTTTACGGTTTCTTTTGCTACTTTCTGTTTTTTTTTAAGACTATATTTTACGAAGAAACTTACACTTCTATAATAATGATTAAATTAAGTCTCATTTGCTTCAAAGATCAAACTTTGTTGCTGCATCTGACCTTGACAGGGAGTACCGTGCACTAAAAATCTATATATTAGCTATTTTAAGTGAACGGTAATGCGTAAAAGTTCAATGTAGATTATCGTAAAATTATGTCTAACTTTGAAATTAGCTACATGTTTCTCAATTTATTAATGCTATCAATGAACCATTTTTCTTGAAGTTGAAGGCATTAATAAATCGCATACAGTATTTTGAAAAACTATAAGCAATAAGATTCATTAGGTTGAGAATTTTCTTTTTTTTTTTCAGCATTATTAAACTATTACAAATGCTCCAAATCTTCCATCGATTTTGTCTTTTGTGCTTCTGAACATTGCTCTAATCTTAACTCCTATAAAAATTGAAAAATAATTAAAAATTTTTCATAAATTGTGCGAATTTTACAAATATAAGAACTTTATGTTGGATTGGTCTTAGGATTACCAAGTAATATCATAAATAACTTGTCAAACCCCTTGTTAAATGAATCGATTGATAATTATCAAAAGCAAATTTGTTTTCTAGTTTGAAACCATGAAGTATTTATTTATCTATTTCCTTTATTTTGTTCACAATTTTTACTTTTATTTTCATGTTTTTTTCTTTTTTTGTTGTTGATATTTTTAAGCAAATGATAATGCATTTTCACTCTAGTCTATTTGGCAAATTTTATTTAAAAGTATCAATTCATGTGTACTTGTTTGTATCATTATTTGGAGTGTTTTGCAGTTTTTGTCATCATCATCTTATAGTTTAGACAATTAGGCTTTCTATTTTACATCTTTTATGCATTATAAATGTTGCCAATATTGTTTCTCAGTGCATGGCGGTATTGGTGAGGATGGGACCTTACAATCTTTGTTAGAGACTGCGGGAGTTCCATACACAGGTTTGTCTTTTAAAGAAAGTTTTATCTTTATCGTGTAATTTTACAGTAGATGCGATAAAGCTACTAGTCTTAAAATATTCAGGTCCTGGTCCAACCGCCTCAAATACTTGTATGGATAAAGTGTCGACCTCTCTTGCTCTTACAAATGTATGGTAAATAAATTATTGGCTACATATCTTGATCTCGGTATCTTATTTCATTTATTTTACATGTTCTACCTAAAATGTTAGCGAGTTTTGGCCGGGTGCATGGTTTAATGTGTAAGGGCCTTATTGATTGTCTACATATGTTCTACACTGTGACCAAAAAAAAAAATTTGGTTAAGTGATTCTTGTTTGATGCATATGTTTTGCAGCATCAAGAGAAGTCAAGTGATTATTTTAAAAGTTGAATTCTTTTGTAAACTAAACAAACTATCATCATGTTGAACGAAAAAGATATTCAACAAGCTCGATTTAACTTATTATCATAAAAAGATTGTGAAGTTCATAAATAAATTATAACTTATTATCGTAAGCAAATTCCGGTGTGATGTCATGATACTCAAAGATACGTTCTACTGTTCAGAGCCACTTGACATGTGGCTGTCAAAATATAGCATTTTTTTTTTTAACTTCAAAAACCTTGATTCTCTAATATTTCATGCAAAGTCTTCGGGGTGGTGGCTTTTCATCTCTGAAATATGCTCGACAGACTGGATTCGCTGTATTTTTTTGATCTGGCAAGTCACTGTCGTGGCTTTGAGTAACCCTTATGGATTACCTCCTCTCGAAGGCGGTAAACATCTGTTGCAGTTGGAAGATATCTCCTGCACATTCTCTATAGGTTCTCAAACATCTTTTTGTGGATTTCTCATAAACAGGATTAATGACATTGTGGCATTTCCTTTCAAACAAGTCTTTGACAATTGTCTCTTCGGTGGCATAGTTGGGGTTGGGGTTGGGGTTGGGGTTTGAGTTTGAGCAGATGAAAGATGGTGTATAGGGATGATGTTGGGCGGGAAAAAAAAAATTTTCGTTGTCATTTTGAAAATTAGCAAAGGGAAATATTTTTGTGGGGAGGTAGGGCTGAGTATTGGTGGATGCTAGAAATCCTAAAATAGGGCTAGGGTCAGCTAACCTTGATACCACATGATACCGGAGTTAACCCAAACCGTAATAAGAAAGCAAATAATTGCTGATTTTATTAGAGAATTACATCCACACAAACATAAAATAGAAAATAACACAATCCCGGCTAGGGCAACTTCAAGATGGTGGTGGAGGCAGTAGGGGGCTTGGGAAGGTGGCGGTACGATTGGAAAGGTGCCAGACTGTAGAAAAACAGTGATACAACAGCCGAAGGCTACTGTCCTAGGCGGAAACAACCCAATAAGGAGGTTTGGACGGCGATGGTAACCTACGGGTATGGGGGAAATGGTGATCACGTGGCTGGGATGGTAGGGGTGGCTGGTGGCTGTAGGATCACAACAAAGGAATGTTTTCTATGGGCGGCTACATCAGGGAAGGTGACAAGTACCATTGGGAAGCGTCATGGGGAAGGATGTGGTAGTTGGAAGGGTGGGAACTGCAGTCAAACAGCCAACGAGGGTTGTTTTCTGGCGGTTGCAGCAAAAGACGGCAGCTGCGGGGGAAAGGTTGCCGAGGTGTTAGGGAAGAATAAATACCATCTCAGGAGCAAGATACAGGCAGAGCACCACTCGACCCTTGGAAGATAACCACCACCTCGGAACTAGATACAGTCGGAGCACCACTCGCCTTTGGATACAACCCTAGAAGGGAAAGCTAGAGACACTGATGGCTGTCCTGACAGAAATGCAATCAAAATTGAAAAGGTAAAACATAAGAATCAATTATATAAGCTTTAGATATCAAAGGTGTGCCCCACCCCAAGTGGATGACCATTCACTGGCTTGGAGGGCCAGTGAGCCCGTCAGAATGCTGGACTGGTGTAGTTCAAGAGCGGGGCGCGACTCCCACATCTGCTATTTGACGTTCCCGCGTGCGCATTAAGTTGATCCCCGCATCAACCTCACTGAGCTTTCTTTTATCCATAGAAGGATTTGCTTTCTGGGAGTTTGCTGTTTCAGAATGTCGAAAGCATAAATTTTCTCATAATCAGCAAAATTACAAAATCTCGAGTATGAAAAGGAACTACTTTCTTAAGTTGCAAATTTTGTGCTGCATGCACTTCAGAAAAGAATTGCATTATGTGTTCTCAAGATTTGTCGCTCAAGCATGTGTTGGATATGAAATTTATTTATTCATGTCCATTAGTATTGTTAATTTTCAAATTATTTTCTTGTTTTGATTTGCACATGCTCATTATTCGTTACAGATGCAAAATCTCGGAATATTTACACTACCCAAGGAAGTGAAGAGGACTGATGAACTAATAATTTCATCTATACCCGTAATATGGCATGACTTGACCACGAAGCTTCATTCAGAAACATTGTGTGTGAAGCCTGCTCGGGATGGATGCTCAACTGGAGTTGCTAGACTCAGGTTTGTTTATCAGAAGATTTACATACATACCACTGTGTATTTACATATCTAACACCTAAACTTTAATTTTACAAATATGCCACCTTACCAATGCATGAAAAGGTGTATTTCCCTTTTAAAAAGTTAAAATGATGGTATATTTTAGGGGATATGAAAGATTTGAGTCGAATAAATGTAAAAGGCAAAGTTTAAGTGTTAGATATGTAAATATATAAGAATTGGGTGGTATGTGTATAAATATCCTTGTTTATATCCTATCTTATTAGATGTGGCGATCTTTCATACCTAATATTTGCTTGAACACAACACACAGACAGATATATACATACATGTACCACACAATTATATATAGGGAAACTTACATTTTTACCACACAATTCTTATGTATTTAGATATCTAACAACACCCAAACTTACCAAGGTGTATTTATATATAACACCTTGGCGTCATAAACCCTTGCATGAAATGTTATACTTCACTTTTAAAGAGTGCCGGTGGTATTTTTGACGTGATGTTAAAGATTTGAGTCTTATGCATGTAAATATAAATTTTTAGGTTCTAGATATATAAATACATAAGAATTGTGTGGTATTTATGCAAATACCCCATATATACATATATATAAGGAAACTTATATACATACCACACAATTCTTATGTATTTACACATCTAACACACAAATGTTTGATATTTACACCTATAACACCTTGGCGTCATAAACCTCTGATGCTGATTTTGCAGATGTGAGGAGGATCTGAAAGTTTATGTGAGTGCATTAGAAAACTGTCTTCCAACACTTCCTGCCAACAGTTTGTCTAAGGTCAGTATCACCTCTAATATTGATACAGTTCAATCATGAAGATCTGAACTTTTTATCTATTTTTCTCCGTAAATTCTTGGGTCAGAAATTGGTTTAAGGACCTGATAGTATCTAGGGAGATTACATTACCGTTCAATTTCTATGTGTTTACATATCTAACGCCTAAACTTTAATTTTTGCACACTTTACCTTATGCATGAAAAGACATATTTCGCTTTTTAAAAGTTACAATAGTGGTATTTTTTATGTAATATGAAATATTTGGTTGGTATAAAGGTAAAAATAAAATTTTGGTATTAGATATGTAAATGCACAGGAATTGGGTATTAGATATGTAAATGCTTCTATTATCTAACTTTCTTAAAACTGATACACTAGGCTTTTCATACTTCAAAAAATGAAGGGGCATCTACATGCATACCACTCAAGTGCTATGAAATTGCATATCTAACACCTAAAGTTTATTTTTTTATGTATATAAACCAACCAAATTTTTTACATTGCATCAAAATTACCACTATTTTAACTTTAAAAAAATGAAATACACATTTTCATGCATAGGAAAGGTGGTGCATGCATGTAAAAAATGGAAATTTAGGTGTTACATAAGTAAATGCATAGGAATTGAGCGGTATGCATGTAGATCTTCCAAATAAGCAAGAAGCATAGGAAGCTATAACAAAAATATCATCTTTGGAAATTACATTATTCTAGTCATTTTAAATTTATCTTTTTTTGAATGTTTTTCGAGTTAAAGTTGTCATTTCAAGAGTTGTGATCTTATTAGGCACATGGTGTGATAGAGATGCCAAACCCTCCGGCGAAGTTTTTCATATTCGAGCCATTTGTCGAAACCGATGAAATAGTCATTTCATCCAAATCGGCCGATGGTTGTACTCGCCATTTAACGTGGAAAGGACAGAACGAATGGGTTGAAGTGACAGTAGGTGTTATGGGTCATAAAGGGGATATGCGCTCATTGAGCCCAAGTATTACTGTTAAAGAAACTGGTGACATTCTTTCACTCGAAGAGAAATTTCAAGGTTAGTATAAAGTTTAATTATGTGGTTCAAATCTATTTTTATGTTTGTTCTACTATTAGTTTGGTTAATGGTTTGGCTTAAATTATAAAATTGTCTAGGTCATTTTTTTATGGAAACTACATGCTTTTCCTCGCAAAGGTAGCGATAGACACCTTTATATTACGGTAATATAATTTTACTTTAAAAAGTATATTAGATATTAATTGGAAATTTACTTGAATACCACTCAATTCCTATGTATTTACATATCTAGCATCTAAACTTCAACTTATGCATGAAAGTGTGTATTTCATTTCTTAAAAATTAAAATAGTAGTATTTTTTATGTGATATGAAAGATTTGTGTGGAATAAATGTAAAAAGTAAATTTTAATTGTTAGACATGTAAATAAATAGGAATTGGGTGGTATGTATGTAAATGCTCCAAATCTTTAATAAATTTTAAAACATGACACTTGTACGGTATTGAGGAGAAAATGGTTTGTCTTATTTATTAAAGAACGCCCCTCTCTGAATTTATGAAGTGGGAATGAGCATAGTGTTCAAAGTACACCCAAATAAACTTACGCCTCTCTTCAAATTTAGAGTGCATTCCTATTTTAATGTTTATGTATTGTAACTCACCCTTAAGTTTGAACAAACACTCACACGTCTTATGTATGTGTTAATGGTCCCCACTCTAGATGAGGGAGGAAATAAAGATTGGTTTCATAAAACATAATATCGGCTGAAATTTATAGACATAAATTAAGAGGAATATAATAGCTTTATCTTTTTCAATGAAGAACCTGATAATGTACTATGAATGGAACAATGGGGAACTTAACAGGCTATCGAAAAACTTGAACAAAGCAAATAGTACCGGATATTCAAGTTGTTGTTGAGAATGAATGAATAGTTGTTTTATGCTTTAGAGCAATGGAATAATTTGCCCTAGTACTTATGTTTGAAATTTTAGTAGCGTTGGAACAACACCTTGTTGACCTCATTTTCAGTGAGGTCTTAGTTTTTTCTCCTATAACCTAGGATCTAGCTTTAGGAGTTTCTTATTGGTCATCCTAGAGGACTAATAATGGAGCCCACCTCCCATAGAACTTTGAATCACTTCTTAACCCATTTTTGTGAAGACGTCGCATGAGTAGTCCCAAGCACTCGACTCTTAGTTGCATGGGCTAAGAACCAACATGTAGAGGGCCTGAAAAGGAGTTCTTATAGGATCAGACGGCCATAAGTGAACTCTTCATGACTTGGCAACGTGAACACCACAATTCACACATTACATCGACATTTAAACTGAAATCGATTTTCAAAATGATTCGTCAAGAACCCAAAATTCGTAATTAAATTTGACTCATTTTTGGCCCGACAGTCGGCAAACTTCTCTAGACGACCCCAAATGACGAAACGAACCACGTCGACTCGTCTGGAACGTTAGTTTTAGCTAGAAAAGACACTCATATTGCTATAGTTCCTCACGCGCAACTGACGTGAAAATTGATGCACATTTTTTTAATTAAGGGGGTGTGGGTCTAGGCTCAACCCATGTTTTATTTGGGTTCGATCCGGGCTTAACGTGGGCTAATCACCCCAGCTCGCATATTTTCAAATTTCAAATTTTCAAATTTTAAATGGGCCATTTAATCTCATCTTAATTGAGAGTTAATATTTCTCAATTGAGTCGACTGTATGAATGTAATTTGTTTAATTCCCCGCCTAATCTCGCGTAACGTTCACTTGGAAGATTACGACTATACAATTCAACGGGTTTCACCTTCCTGGCATTCAGCTCCCCCCGCTCGCCTCTTCTCCTCGGCACGAAAGCCCCCTTCTTCTTCACCCTCTCACCTCTTCGCTGCACCAAAGCCTCTTTGTTTTGCTAGTTTTGGAAGTGGGTCAACCTTCCCCTTTCTTTTATTTTATTTCCCTTGTTAAATGGTTAAGTTAAAATGACAATTTTCGATTTAATTATTTGGAAGAATTTAGGACTGCTACTTGGAGCTAACTTTGTAGGCAGCATGACAAGGAGCTTGGATCGAGTGACAATGAGGATTTTATTCAGTAATCTCTCTTTAGTGTAAATAACAAACCTATAGGATTTCAAGGTAGTTCACCTAGCATGACATAAATCCTCACCCTCTTTAGGCTCATATGCAACCAAGTTGTGCAGCGTAAGTCCTAACTTGTCTTAGGATCTGAGGTTGTCGTTCGGTATGATGTAAACCCTCTTATCTCTGCGGGCTATTTGCATAATCAGATATTATGCAAATGTAAGTCTCAAATAATAAAATTGGCAGGATTAAACGCTTAAATAACATCGCCTCCAAAATACAGTCACACAGTAGGATATTTTGGGAAGTCACTGAGGGTTTTTCTTAGGATCTGTGATGTATCATACATTTTTCTTCCTTCGGACTCCTGAAAATAACTATTTCTGTTTGAGTCACTCTCACTTGTTTTTCTATGTCATACCTTGAAAACCTAAACTTTAAATTCTTAAAGACTAGTACCTCTGATCATCATCATGAGTTTTCTTAAGTGACCCTCGTCATTTGGGATGTAATTAACTATAGGGTTTTGCCTCTATAGGGAACTTGAAAACCAGGTAAAATAAATCCTACTTAATCTTTATATTAGGTGGGAGAACTTGTCGGTCACATATAAAATGTCACAGGTTAAACGGATGTCATAAATCTCTTAGTTGGTGGGCTTGGGCCCATCGTCGAGATATACACTTATCTTTCGGGAAGGTACAGCATTCGCAGTATCGGGCACAAGTATGCAAACCATTAAACTAATGAGATTCATTTGGTATTATTTTTCGAAAATTAAAACATACTACTTTCAAAATTAAAACTATCTACCTCTTATATTAAATTAAATTTACCAAAATTATTTTCAAAATAAAAAAGTTGAACAACACGCCTATGGGTGCTTATGTTGTGGCGAGAGGAGCTTGCTTTGCATTTTGCATTTGCAATTGCTGTTGAAAATGATGTGAGGCGCCAAAATTGATATACACACTTCTTCCTTCTAAATATTTTTTTTTCTTCCTTTTGCAAATACCTCCTCTCTTTTTATATACGAGGAAGAGAGAGTGAGAATGGGAGTGAATGATAGTAGGAAAGTGGTTGTAGGAACTGGTTTGATGAAGACAGACATTCGGGTAGGAGGTCCTTGGACTTGACGGCGATGTCAGAGGTGGTTAATGGTATGTGTTAGAGTTGACAGCACCATTAGACGACATGTTAGTTGGGTGGAGCACTGAGGGTTGGTGAGCTTAAGTTTTGACAACTACCATTTGTATGAAAGAGCTACAATGAGCTCTAGATGGAGGAGATTAAACAGAGGGCTGATTACAAGCTTCAAGCATTTGTAAGGTGTGGGTTGAGAGGTGGTCACTAGTGTTGTGGAATGTGGGAGTCAGCAATAGCGGTTTCAAGTGATAAACAGGGTAGGAGTGCAAGTGGGGAATGATGAGGGTAGAGAAAATAGGAGAGCGGTTGATGGATTGGTGACAAGCGGGAGATTTTGATTGGCCCTTGGATGCGACCAATAAGGAGAGATTGTTGCGGTTGTTTGAGAGAGGTCGTTTGTTTTGGGGTGCAGGGGAAGGGGAAGATGTGAGCGGATCGTGCAGGAGTTTGAGTAGGAATCAAAGAGAGATGGAGAGAAGCATTCTTTATTCCGAAGACTGGGAATGGTTTAAGGAGGACGGAACGAGGCTTGCGAGAAATGAGTAGGGAGAGAAGGATTTGGTCCAATAGCATATGAAACACAAAAGAGTTGGGAGATAAGATGAAATGAGAGAAATAAGGGAGCGGATTTTTTTTTTTTTTTTTTTTTTTTTAATGAATTAAAGCTTGAAGTGATGGGTCATGTGCGTTTTTAGACACCTAGATGGATTTTCAGGATATGATGACGCTTAGATAAAAGAGGCAGGCGGCTTGTAAAGGGTTTTTTTAAATAATCTTTTTGAAGAATATTTATATGGATATTAATATCAATAATATAATAATTGTCTTTATAAAAAATAGTAGGATTTTTTTTTCTTTTTTAATTTTTAATATGTATTGGCGTTCTGATGGTATGGATCACAAGATTGTGTGTTTTAGGAAGTGGATATAGGTAAGCAAGGCATAGGGGTGCAGGATCAGGAGAGTATGGAGACGCTTGCTAGACAAAGAATCGAGGTTAGAGATGGATGGCTTTGAGATTTACAGAGGAGGGTAACATTACGGTGGGTTTTTTCTTGTTTTGGTGTTTTGATATGAAAAAGACGAGTTTTAGGTACCTTATTTATAATGGAGAAAATGATGCAATGTTTTAATGTACATCCAAATAAGCATACACCATTTTTTCTAATATAAAGAGAACTTTCCTATTTTAAGATTGAGCATTTACATGCATTGCACACAATTTTTTTTGTATTACATGTCTCACATCTAAGTTTTCATATTTACACACATAGTACTCATATCTTTAATATCACATAAAAAATAGCACTATTAACACTTTTTAAAAGTAAAATACATAACAAAGTGCTATATATGTAGAGATGAAAGTTTAGGTGTGAGATATGTAAATACATAAGAATTGTGTGCCATGTATGTAAATTTCCCTTTAAGGTTTTTCTACCCAACACACAAGTTCAGTAAACCACTGCACAAGATAAGAGTGCGATGATACTTAAGTCCTGGATCAGCATCTAAATCCACAAATTATCAGTAAAATAGTTTCTAGCCGTGTCTCGTTAAAAGATTTATGAGTAAATTCATTTTTGCATTGTGTTCGAACCTAAGAAGGAACATCTATTTAATAATGCAGGAATTATTTTTAGGGGCATTTACATGCCTACCACTCAATTCTTATGTATTTATGTATCTAGCACTTAAACTTTGTTCTTTAAATTTATACCGCCAAAACTTTCATATATAATAAAAAATATCATTATTTTAACTTTTTAAAGCGTAATGCATCTTTTCATGCATTGGTAAGTGGTATATATATGTAAAAAATTGGAGTTTAGGTGTTAGATATGTAAATACATAAGAATTGAGTGGTATGCATCTAAACCTTCCTTGTTTTTTTGTTGTATGATGTACTTTTCATTCTAAAAGTTAGTACTTATTCAACGTTTCAAATTTTTTTTAACTTTGGATATGTGATGCTATTCGTAATGTTTGATACCGATGATGAATGCTTTTTGCAGGTGGAACTGGCATCAATTTGACTCCACCTCCAACAACAATTATTAGGTTTGTCATCCTTTTTGAGTTTCTATTAGTCTTCTTTTCCTTGAGTATGTAATTATGTTATTGTGATCATAAGAACAAAAACAATGCAATTGTAACATTTGTTTTAGAATATTAAATATCATATTTTTAAAAAGGAAGATTTACATACATTTCACTCAATTCCTATGTATTTACACAACTTCATCATATATCATCTTCTTAAAAATTGTTTCATCAAAAGAGGAAGATTCTGACTTTAGAATATTTAAAAATGTTGTCATTGAAACAGTTACGTTACAGCTTAAAAAGATTATTTATGCGTAAATTCGGAAGAAAATCAATGGGTTTAATTCAATTGAATAAATATTCAGTACTATTGCTTCTGGTTTATGAGGGGCCTTTCTTACGGACCAATTTGATTGATTTAGAGTCCAAACAAGCTTTAAATTTTGTTATTTAGGGTTTAGGGTTTAGGGTTTAGTTTGTTGATTAATTTGACATTTGAATTTTACATCAAATTTACATCTAAATACCCCAAAAGATGCTTTATTTTATGATCCTAACTATTGGTTCTATCGTCCACGTCCAATTTTGCAAATTTTAAAATATTCAAAGCCATGAAAACTTTAGCCCCTAAATACAATAGCCAAAGGAAAATTTTAAGATGCAATCACTCTGTGTATTAATATGGATCTCGCATTTGGACCATAAACTAATTCTCCCTTTAGTCGCAAAGTCAATTCCACATAGGCAAGATAAAGTAAATAACGACGGTGATAATCCTTTGGGGTATTTACATACATGCCTTCCAATTCTTATGTATTTACATATCTAACATATAAATTTTTCGTCTTAAGTTTATACCACCCAAATCTTTCTTATCACGTCAAAAGTAGCACTATTTTATCTTTCGAAGGTGAAATACACCTTTTCTTATATAGTTAAGGTGACGTATGTAAAAAATTGAAGATTTTTTTTAGATATGTAAATACATAGTAATTGAGTGATATATATGTAATGTAAATCTTCCTAATTCTCATATAGCATCACTTTTATGAATAAAACTGTTTCTTTAATATTTTTTTAGCTTTATTGGCAGTGCTTTCTTTATCTTTGATCCACAACTGCTCATTTAACAAGTTTGCAAGAGTTTCTTTTTACAGTAATGAGAACTTGCAAAAATGCAAGCAACGAATTGAAATTGTGGCCAACACTTTGGGATTGGAAGGTTTCTCACGTATTGATGCATTTGTTAATGCACGCAGCGGGGAGGTAAGATGGACTCACTTTTCTCTTTAATATTTTGCTTGCGAAAAGGGATTTTTATGATTGTTTGCAGTGGCTTTATACAACAACACTTCATCTTTTTTGTAGAAACAAATGATGCTAAACAAGCTTGTTTTATATATTTTTATTGTTATGGGAGAAATTTATATATTCGTGATAGGGTTGGTGTAGTTCCAATGACAGATAAAATTAGAGAAAGTCGTCTTAGATGGTTTGGTCATATTAAACGTCGACCAACTGATGATCTGATTAGGACTGTAGATGTTTTAGATTCAACCTATGTTAAGAAAGACAGAGATAGACCTAGGAAGACTTGGGCATATTGTATAAAAAATGATCTTAATTTATTAGAATTAAATGAAAATATGAAACTAAATAAGATGCAATGGAGAAAAAGGATTCATGTTGCCGACCCCATTTAGTGGGTTAAAGGTTTTGTTGTTGTTGTTGGGAGTAATTTGCCTATGTACCACACAATTCTTATGGATTTACATATCTATTACGTAAAATTTGACATTCATATTTAGGTAAATTTACTTACCTAGCGCACAATTCTTATGTGTCTACATATCTCACACCAAAACTTTTATGTTTACATACATAGCAGTTTGGTGATTTAAAATCTATGAAAAAAATATATATTTCACTTTTATAAAGTGATGATAATTTTGTTTTTGATTTGATATTAAAGATTCGAGTGCTATGTGTGTAAATATAATAGTTTAGGGTGTGAAATATGAAAATATATTAGAATTGCGTGATATTTATAACACCTTATTATAAACCTATTAATAAAAAGGTGCATTTGACTTCTAAAAGATTAGTAAAAGTTACTATTTTTTATATGATGTTAAAGATTTGAGTGTTATGAATATAAATATTAAATTTTAGGTGTTAGATATGTAAATATCTAAGAATTGTGTGGTATGTACATGCCTTTTCTTAAAAAAATTTCGGACTAATGAAATGTCTTTGCATGGTAGGGAGCGACTAAACTTGAATGCTTTCTTGCCTTCCATCCCATTCCCACTTTGAATTAATTTTGTCCCAATCTTTTTAGTTTGCAATCCATTACCCCAAGTTTTGGATCGATTAGGGAAACATAAGTTTAATTATCTTTATAATCTTGTTGATAGGGGTTGCTAATAATATTTTGATTCGTTATGGGACAAAAAACAACTAGCAAACAATGAGAGAATTGCAGAAGAGAGGTGGGGAGATTCGAACAAGAGATTATTTTACTAATACCAATGAATATAAACAAGATTCAACGTGATCTACTGTTCGAGAGGTAGATCGCATCTCCACAAATCTTAGACTTCGCTG